>QODF01000112.1:3950340-3967526 GCA_024372805.1 Oostethus manadensis
GTTCACTGGTAGTCTGAGAAAGACAACACCAGAGTTAAACTGTAATAAAATTGATGTATAACAAAAACATCTCTTACGTATGTGCTAAAAAAACTAATGGTTTTCTTCTTTCTTTGTCTCTGCAGAGTTTGTACAGATGATGACTGCAAAGTGAAGCTTGCCTGTCCCGTTCTGTCCCCTCTTAGAAGAAAAAAAAAGAAAAAAGTATGGAAAAAAAAAATCCCAAATGTTTTACTTACCTCTTCAAGAAGAAAAAAAATGTTCATTTATTCATACTGTTTCTGTATAGAAAATAATTGAATGTTGAAATAAAAATATCCTTCTGTCCACACAGGGAAATATTAAAAACATATATATACAAAAATATCTGCATGAAAAAGATGGTTAGTGACCCTTCCCCTCACTACACTACCCCACTCCCGCCCTCCCCCCGGAGATCAGTTTAGCATCAGTACTGAAGATAAAACATCTACCCTGTAATGACTACTTTCAGACTAAAGCAAAACTATTTGGTGTCCAGTTCCATTTGCTCGTACTAAATGTCCGGGCTGGTCATCTTCTCTATATCTTTTTCTGTTCTTTGTGCATGCAGCTTGAGACCGGAGCACATACACACACACACACCCTTTCCCTGACCCCCGCACCCCATCCTTCTCCGGCCTACCAGAGCGTGCTAATTCCACTATACGCTGTCCTCTTGATGGTTTGGTACAGTTTTTTGTATTTGCAGAAGAACCCTGTAATGTTAAGATAATATTCCAGGTTCTAACTCATAAAGTGGAATGGGGCTTAATTGTATGCTAGTTAAAATGGGAAAAATGTTTAACAAAAAAATACATTTTGGCATGTTCTTTTGTTTTTTATGTTCTATGGACGACCATGTTAGTAGTGTGTCCTGCCCTTTAAAAAGGAGGGGGGAGGGGGGACTTGAAGAGTCTTACAGTGAGCTTTTTCTTTTCTTTGCTGAGATGGCGTGTCTGTCCTGTTTTCTTGCAAGAGAGAATCACTGGCCTTCACTTTTCTTTTTCTTCTGTTTTTCTCGACTCGGACGAGACGGGAGCGAGCAGCGTGCTGCGTTCACAGCACACGCTGTTACGGAGCACGGCGCCGCTATTCCCCTTTTGAGTCCAGTTTACATTCATTCCAAGTTGTACATGCTATAGTTTTGTTTTTTTGTTGTTTTTTTTTCAAATAAAAAACCATGAACTTTATTAATGTGTTTTGTCGTTATTTGTAATCATTTTTATGTTTGGTTGAAAAAATGGATCATCTGTGTTTTTGTCCACTAATAAGGCTGGTGTGTCAGTAATAATAAACGATTGTAAGCATCTGCACGAGCACTGTTGTTGGGGGCGGGGCTATCAGCACATCATGCTATGTTCCCATTACATACCACACATGTTATGCCTCTTCTCTTGCAAGACCTTAATGGTTGCTAGGCAACAGGAGGGGGAAGAGTGGAGACTCCATGTTAATTTGGCAAATCCGTAAAATGAAGCAGGACAAACACGTTGAAGCAGAAGAGTCTGTTTTGCCTCCTAACACCTTCCCACTTCAACATCTTGAGAAGTCAACCAAGAACTGCACTGCTCCGCTATATTTGGAATGTACTCCACCATGTTTGGGAAGGGCGTCTACACCCACATACAGACACACACACCCACAACTATCAAAACCATACACGCTATTTATACCACTTGGTACCCCTACCAACGTAGTACAGTTCCATTTTCATCCTTATCTATTAACCCAGAAGAACATGTTGTTGGTCCCTGCCTTTGCAGCTTCTGAGAAGTCTTTCTACAAGATTTATGGGGTCAGTTTTGTCCATATGTGAGGTCATGGGTGACAGATCTCAGTAAATGAGGTTGCGGTCAAGGCTTTCAGTCAAGTTCATCCACTCTGATATTATAGACCTTAGAATTGTCCACAACTTACCTATCAATCCCCCCGATTTTATTGGGAAACTCCTTTATGGTGCCCTTCTTTCTCTCATTTTATTCTGGTCATTTTAACTTTCATGAAAAAAAGGGAAGACATTTTGGTGGAAGACCAGCATTTCTCTGATGGAAGTTTCTCATACAGGCGTCCCTGGATTATCACAGTTTTTTCCGCAAAGTAGGATTCCTTATTTATAAATTCAATATTTTCTTAGAACATAAAAAACCTGTTTACAACCTTCTAAATACGTTTTTTAAAATGAGAGCCCTGTGGACATGAAACGGTCCTATAGTCACCTTTACACTCGTGTTACCCAATAGAGTAGACATAAGACTACAGACTAAGAATATAATATAGACTTTGGCCTTGTTTTTTTGTAAGGACAATGTTAATGGGTCAGTGCAGTATGTCTTCTGAATACCTTATGCAGTATTTGAGTTTTGGTTTACGACCAGTGCAGGGTGTAGCGCGCCTCCCGCCCAAAGTCAGCTGGGATAGGCTCCAGCATACCCGCGACCCTAATGAGGATAAGCGGTATAGAAAATGGATGGATGGAGTTTTTAATGTAACCATGTTTATGTTTGGAAAATATGTAAGATTTGCATATACATTTGTTTGACTTTTGCTGCTTCACACTATCATAGTTTTTTACAAATATATACATTTTAAAATCATTTTGCAGTTCCTCACTGGGTTGAATACAGCTTATTATCAAAGTGTGGAGTGGCGGGGAAATGCAAACATTGGCAGGTATGGTCCACAATGCCTTCACAAGATTCATGGAGATTCTGAGGAGTCTAGCCTAATCCGTCCATCCATCTTCCGCTTATCCGAGTTCGGGTCGTGGGGGCAGCAGCCAAAGCAAGGAAGCCCAGACTCTACTCCCCCCCGGCAACTTCGTCCAGGTTCTCCGGGCAGATTTCTTGGTGTTCCCTGGCCAGTTGAGAGACAGCTCCCCAAGATGTTCTGGGTCTTCCAAGACCTCCTCCCAGTCAAACATGCCCTGAACACCTCGCCAGGGAGGCATTCTGGAGGCATCCTGACCAGATACTTAAGCCACATCATCTGGCTCTTTTCAATGCGGAGGAGCAGCGGTTCCTCGCAGAGTTTCTCTCGGATGTCTAAAGGGGAGCCCAGCCACCCTACGGAGACAACCTATTTCGCCCACTTGTATCCACAATCTTGTCCTTTCGGTCACTATCCAAAGCTCATGACCACATGTGAAGGTAGAACCGTGGATTGACCGGAATATTGAGAGCATTGCTATTTGGCTCAGCTCCGTCTTCACCACGACAGACTGGTGCAGAGTGCAAGTGCCGCATCTATCCACCTGTCCTTCTCGCGTTCCATCTTCCCTCACTCATGAACTTAAACTCCTCCACTTGGGGCAGGATCTCAGCCCCAAACCATAGATGGCCCGACAACGCCTCAGCCCAGTGCATGCTTGATTATTTATCCGATCTAAAGGTGTGTCTGAGTTCGCGTAGAAGTACACGCAAACATGTTTCAAGTTGCAGATATAGGAAAAGGTGGTCACTATGAAACGGAAAGTGCTTTTTTCATATGCTTTAAATAAAAGTTTACTTTTACTTACCTTTGGATTTGAGACATGGATTTGATTAATACCGGTCAACATTTTAATTTGAAAACATATATTCCTGAGAAAAATCAGCTAGGATAGGCTCCAGCTGACCCATGAACCACCGATCCGGTATTGCTTTTAAACCATCTGATTGGCCTATACTAGTGTGACTGACAAAATCCTCCATTCTATACTCTTCCATGATTTTTTTGGCCTGCTCTTTCCCAAATGTGTGAAACAATCCATCTTCTATATCACATTATTTAACCATAGCAATGTATCAACCAATCAGAGTACATCCAGTCGAGCTACCAACTCAACCACAAGTCCTGTCAACCAATCCCACGACATGAAAGGGGTGGTCTTTGAACTATGGAGGAGAGGAAAAGACACCTGAGCACCCTGACGGTTAAATTAAGAACATCAATATTTTACGTGTAAATGAAGCAGCACACTACGGAGGCCGTAATGTGAGAACCGGGTCCAAATATCATGTGTCACCACTCAACTACCCCCACTTTGGAAAGAAAGGACCCACCGACAAGATGTATGACAATGTATATCATGTGTGAGAGTGTGCGTACACCCGTGCTGAATGAATATCTATAGATAGGAGGACAAACGTGTGTAACCATAGCCAGTAATGTAATGAAGCACATTTATATTGAGTTGATCACAATGTGTTGCCATATACAGTTAAACACTCATCTTATATTCTTATTCATCCAGGTCATTCTATTCTGAGGGCATTGAATCTATGGGCTGTTCAGGTTGTCTAAGAAAACGTTTCGCCCCTCGTCTGAGCAGGCTTCTTTAGTTCATGCCCAGTGACCAGGTGGGACTAGATAGGACAGCTCTAGTTCATGCCCAGGGACCAGGTGAGACTAGATAGGACAGCTCTAGTTCATGCCCAGGGACCAGGTGGGACTAGATAGGACAGCTCTAGTTCATGCCCAGTGACCAGGTGGGACTAGATAGGACAGCTCTAGTCTGAAAAGATAACACTGTATTTATCCTCTAAAGGATGTACACATTCTAGACCAGGGGTCGGCAACCCGCGGCTCTGGAGCCGCATGTGGCCCTTCAGCCTCCTTGTTGCGGCACCCTTCGTTAAGCCCGGTGATTTTTTTAACACCAAAGTAAGGGAAATGTTTTCAAAAAGAATTTGCAATATCTGACTAGCCGTCAAGTCCGTGAATGCGTCTAGACTGTCTTCTGACTGCTGATTGGATGAGCAAGGGAGGGGGAGGTAGACTAGTGTAGCATTGAATCTCACTGGGTAGGAGAAAAAAAAGGTGAAGGAGTTTTGAGTTGAGTCTGAAACAAGTTACTGCGCAGGAAAATAAAACAATTAAATTAACGGGAGCATAGCGATATGTTTTACAACGAGAAGTGCGCTGTAGCTATGTGCTCACAGCCCCATGACTCGCTAATCGCCGAAATGGTGACTCTAGGAGAGGCAGGTTATGTGCCGGGGCAGCTGACTGACCGTGCTTTCACAGCTCTTTGGAACAATATGTGCTTTCGCTTTTATGTCTGCAAATACACCTTGGTAAAGTTGGACGTTGGATATTTGCCTCCCTAGTAACAGCGGTAGTCCTCCCTCACCGTGCCCGGACTGCTGTCTCACGGTGCGGCAAGCTTGCTCCAGAAGTGCCACTCCTACCGCTGCCTGTGCTAGGGACCGTCAATAAATTACGATTTTGGTAAAGAAAAATGCAAATAGCAGAAAAATCTCGCGTTCCCATTGACGTCAGGAAAAGTCTTTACATTTTTCTCTAGTCGTTTTGAGAAAATAAGGTTTGAAAAGGCTCAGATTTAGCGAGAAAATCGCCAAGTTGGCAACACTTTGCTGTACATTAAATGGAATCCATTCACAGTTAGAGAATACAAGAAATAATTGTTCATAAAAATATCAGAGCATATATTCTCCTACAAATATCAGGGAATTATTCAGCAAATAAAAAAAATATATCTTTGCAAAGACACTCAAGAACAGGATCAATAGAATGGTTATTGATGACAATTCACCACAGACACAACCGGTATTGAGCAAACAACGCTGAAATGCAGATACTGTATAAGAACTCTGATTAGCTTTTTTTATTTTAAAGTTGGCTAATTAGTATTTTTATTTTACACAAATCAGTTCATTGTTTAAATTAGCTCAGAGTAGGTCAGCATGTGCAGCTGCACTTTTGTTTGTTGAATGTTGTGGTTCTAACAGGTAACATTACAAAAGATTAACATTTTTTAAAGTTCATAAGTTCTGTAATGTTTTGTTGCTCCCAAATATTTTTTTTTTACTGGAAGAGGAGACAAAATGGCTCTTTTGATGATGAAGGTTGCTGACGCCCATTCTAGACAGAGAAGAAAAAGCAGTGGGAAAAAGCAATCTACTGTAAGGTAAGGTAAGCCACCTCTGATCAGAGGGGCGAGGTCTGTGACACCACATACAATGTCCTTTAATCCCTTCCATTCCATTCCAATTTCTTCCGCATATCCGGGTTGCGGGGGAAGCAAATTCAGTAGGGAAGTCCAGACTTCCCGGTCTCCAGCGACCTCTTCCAGCTCCATCGGGAAGACACCAAGGCGTTCCAAGGCCAGCTGTGAGACATAGTCCTTCCAGTGTGTCCTAGGTCTTCCCGGGGGCCTTCTCCCGACTGGGGATGCCCAAAACACCTCACCCGGGAGGCATCCGGACTAGATGCCCGAGCCACCTCAACTGGCTCCTCTCCATGTGAAGGAGCAGCGACTCTACTCTGAGCTCCTCCCGGATGGCCGAGCTCCTCACCCAATCTCTTAGGGTGAGTCCAGCCACCCTGCGGAGGAAAATCATTTCCGCCGCTTGTATCTGCGATTTTGTTCTTTCGGTCATCATCCATAACTCATGACCATAAGTGAGGGTGGGAACGTAGATCGATCGGTAAACAGAGAGCTTTGCCTTCCGGCTCAGCTCTCTCTTCACCACGACGGTCCGGTACAGCGCCCGCATTACTGCAGATGCTGCACCGATCCGTCTGTCGATCTCACGCTCCAACCTTCCCTCACTCGTGAACAAGAACCCGAGATACTTGAACTCCTCCACCTGAGGCAAGACCTCACTCCCAACCCGGAGGGTACAGTCCACCCGTTTCCGACTGAGAACCATGGCCTCGGATTTGGAGGTGCTGAGTCTCATCCCAGAAGCTTCACACTCAGCTGCAAACCGCTCCAGTAAACGCTGAAGGTCACAGCCTGATGAGGCCATAAGGACCACATCGTCTGCAAATAGCAGAGACGAGATCCTAAGGTCACCAAGCTGGACTCCCTCAACACCTTGACTGCGCCTAGAAATTCTGTCCATGAAGATTATGAACAGAATCGGTGACAAAGGGCAGCCTTGGCGGAGGCCAACGTTCACCGGAAACAAGCTCGACTTACTGCTGGCAATGCGAACCAGGCTCCTGCTTCGATTGTACAAGGACCGAATGGCACGTAGAAGCGGACCATCAATCCCGTACTCCCGGAGCACCCCCCACAGGACACCACGAGGGACACGGTCGAATGCCTTTTCCAGGTCTACAAAGCACATGTAGACTGGTTGGGCAAACTCCCACATACCCTCGAGTACCCTTGCAAGGGTGTAGAGCTGGTCCAGTGTTCCGCGACCGGGACGAAAACCACATTGCAGCTCCTCTAACCGAGGTTCGACTAACGGTCGTACCCTTCTCTCCAGCACCCTGGAGTAGACTTTCCCAGGAAGGCTGAGGAGTGTGATCCCCCTATAGTTGGAACACACCCTCCGGTCACCCTTTTTAAAAATGGGGACCACCACCCCGGTCTGCCAGTCCAGAGGTACTGTTCCTGACTTCCATGCAATGTTGTAGAGGCGTGTCAACCAACACAGTCCTCCAACATCCAGAGCCTTGAGAAATTCTGAGCGGAACTCGTCTACCCCCGGAGCCTTGCCACTGGGGAGTGATTTGACTACCCCAATTACCTCAGCCACGGTGATAGAACTGTCCACGTACGTATCCTCAGACTCTGCTTCCTCTATGGAAGGCATGTCAGTGGGATTGAGAAGGGCCTCGAAGTATTCCTTCCACCGACCAACTATATCCACAGTCGTGGTCAGCAAGCCCCCGTCCGCACTGTAAACAGTGTGAACTGGGGGCTGCTTCCCCTTTCTGAGGTGTCGGACGGTTTGCCAGAACCTCTTCGAGGCCGACCGAAAGTCGTGCTCCATAGCCTCACCGAACTCCTCCCACACCCGAGTTTTTGCCTCGACCACCGCCGAAGCCGCGTGCCGCTTGGCCTGCCGGTACCTGTCAGCTGCTTCGGGAGTCCCGCAAGCCATCCATGCTTGATAGGACTCCTTCTTCAGCTTGACATTAGCCCTAACCCCCGGTGTCCACCATCGGGTTCGGGGCTTGCCACCACGACTGGCACCGACCACCTTGCGGCCACAACTACGACTGGCTGCCTCAGAAATGAAGGCACGTAATACTGCCCATTCGGACTCAATATCCAGGTCCTCCCTCGAGATGCAGGCGAAGCTCTGCTGGAGATGAGAGTTGAAGATCGACGAACGGGAGACTCTTCCAGACGTTCCCAGCACACCCTCACTACGCGTTTGGGTCTACCAGGTCTGTCCGGCATCCTTCCCCGCTATCTAATCCAACTCATCACCATGTGGTGGTCAGTTGACAGCTCAGCCCCTCTCTTCACCCGCGTGTTCAGAACATGTGGACGCAGGTCTGATGATACCACCACAAAGTCGATCATAGACCTGCGACCTAGGATGTCCTGGTGCCAAGTGCACTTATGGACATCCTAATGTTCGAACATGGTGTTTGTTATGGACAAACTGTTGTTCGCACAGAAGTCCAGCAACAACACCCCACACGGGTTCAGGTCAGGGAGGCCATTCCTCCCAACCACGCCCCTCCAAGTCACACTGTCATTGCCCACATGGGCGTTGAAGTCTCCCAGTAGAACTATGGAGTCACTAGCTGGGGTGCTCTCCAGAACCCCTCTGATAGACTCCAAGAAGGCTGGGTACTCTGAACTGCCGTTTGGCGTGTACGCACAAACCACAGTCAGAACTCTTTTCCCCAGCCCTAAGGCGTAGGGAAATAACCCTCTCGTTCACTGGGGATGACTCCAACACAGAGGCACCAAGCCGGGGGGCTAATAATAGGCCCACACCAGCTCACCGCCTCTCCCCTGCAGCAACTCCAGAGAAGAACAAGGTCCAGCCCCTCTCAAGGAATTTGGTTCCAGAACCCAAACTGTGGGTTGAGGTGAGTCTGACTAGATCTAGTCGAAATGTCTCCGCCTCTTCCACAACCTCGGGCTCCTTCCCCACCAGAGAAGTGACATTCCATGTCCCAAGAACCAGATTTTGCAGCCGAGGACCAGGCCGCCCGGACACCCGCCCTCGACCGCTGCCCAAATCGCAATGCACCGGACCCTTATGCTTGCCCCTGCAGGTGGTGGGTCAGCGGGGGGGAGTTCCCGTGTGACTTCTTCGGGCTAGGCCCGGCCAGGCCCCCGGTTGAAGGCCTGGCCACCAGGCGCTCGCCTGCGAGCCCCTCACCCAGGCCTGGCTCCAGGGTGAGGCCCCGGTATCCCACGTCCGGGCGAGGTGTGGTCACTCCTCTTGCTCTTCTTCATTGGGGTCTTCTGAATCACTCTTAGTCTGCCCTTCCTAATCCCTTCCTAAAAGATTCAATCATTTAACCTCTAACAAAAACAAGGCACAGCCACCTTGGTAACGGATGGGTCCATGACCATAATTACATCTAAAGGGAATGCTAACAAAGGGGGTATCACCAAGAGGACCGTCGTTGGCGGGCAGAGGACCCCAGCGTGGTATTCTAATGACCATCATTTGACACCGCAAAAAAGCAAAACCAATTCCAGTCCGGAGAAGATAAATACACTGGCTCTTGCTCTAAGTTCTCAGACTAGAGCTGTCCTATCCAGTGTGACTAGTGTTTGTCCCACCTATTCTTTGCACATGAATTGATGAAGCCTGCTCAGATGAAACGTCTTCTAAGACAACCTGAACAGTCCAGTTGCAATTGATTCAATGCCCTGAGACTATACTCATCTTGGGCTCCCACATTGTCCATACATAATGCTCTTGCAGCTTCACTGCCTATTATGGGCCTTGGAGGGTCGTTTTCTCTGTGTTGTGCTAAAGCAACGCCCTCAATCACTGTGCATGCAACAAACACTGTCATCCAAACAAACCCAGTGAAGCTCTAAATCAGTTTTGTGGCCTCTTTACTTCAATCCTACAGACTTTGCATTTGCTTCTATGATAATTTTTCTGTCCCTTGATTCTCTATTTTCTGTGCCTATGCATCTATGCAGTGGCATTGATGCATTTTTTTTTATTTCTTTACTGTCCGTCACTGTCACAGTTGTTGGGCATCCCTCTATTGTCCAAGAAGAATAGGCTCATCCATCTTTGATTGTAAAATATTACGTAGGTGTCACAACAACAGAGCCTTCACAAACCTCATGCAATATTCAGAGGTTGTGACATAAGATTACTGCTAATGAAAAAAAACAGCAGGCAATACAGACAGCTCTTTAATAACAGCTTGGTCCCTGTTCAGCTTCAGAACAGTCAGCTGGTGGTAACTAGAGGCCATGCAGGTAGAGCGCATGTCAACACTGCACCCTGTGTAAAAGCTAATGCCATCAACACACCATACACCTGCATAGTTTTATTCCGTCCTGTCCACCTTATTCCTGAGGCCGCTGACGTAAAACGGGCTATGGGTGGAACTTCCGGTACAGTAACCGGAATTTCTTCGGATTTTTCCATTTTTGTGGGTGTTGTTTTTTTCCTTTAGTTTTCTTGTTATATTCTGTTTTCATAATATGCTGTGGGCCAACAAAAAAACATCTGCAGGTTGCAAATGGCCTGCTGTACATGGTTATGGTATTGAACATGCTTAACAAGTTACATTCTTGTCACTATATCATGCTCATCAAGGAATGCATTGGCACTAAGACATCCTCATGCAAGCACAAACTGCACACACACAAGCAGAGCAACGGTTGTGCATGTGAGGGTGACTTAGTGGTGATGCATTGTGTCAGCATCAGCAAATCTAACATCGATAACCCCAATCCCCCCACCCCCAGATTGAAAGAAATAGGGGTGGGGGCATATCAATGCGGAGCGAGTGATGCAAAGAGACAGGAAAGCGCTACAGTGGGCAAAAGAAGTGGGAAGAAGGGGAGGAAAGTGCTGAGCTGGGGTCCTCCTGCAAGGGGTTTCCCTTCATTTAAAAAAAAACAACTTTCATGGTAATCACACATTCATTGCTGTAATTAATAGCGGCTTGGATCTGAATCTGCCTGAACCTGAATCTGGAGAAAAAGGCGAGTGAAGAATAAAGTGTCAGATGTAGGTGCAAGGGAAAAAACAGGCATGGGGGTTATGTCTGCAGTGGCAAATGCAAATGCAACATAATGCAGTGGTAGCTGACTGAGGCATTGCAGATGTGACAAGGCAAAGGCGGTATAGGCTGCTTCTGCACAAGCCCTCCCTGAGCATGAGTGACGAGCTTTAAAATGCACCACTGACCTGGATGGACTTAAATTATGAATTGCATATAAAACAGATAACATGTCATGTGATGGACTAGTATCGCAATATTGGCTGCAAATGAAAGGACAGAAGGGAAGAGACTGTCAAGACAACAGATTGGTTTGAATCGAGTCCACGCCCACACACACTAACACACACACACACACACACTGTCCTTCTCATATTTACCGTGCAGGTCCACAGCAATATGCACAATACTTGGGCCTCAAATGTACCTTGGACAAGACTGTGTTTGGAGTGATGTAACTCACAAAAGTAGTTGTGTCCATTCCCTTAATGTTAATGTCCTCTTTTTATTTAACATTTCAATAAAGCTAAACATAAAAACAGTCATTGTACTCTCAGGGCTGCCAGGAGAAATTCACTTTCACACAATTTCACATTCACATTCTTGTTTCGGCAGCTCGGTTTATGCCTATACAGTCATCCCTCACCTCGTTGCGGTTCAAATTTCATGGATTCATTCTGTCACACAGTTTTACAAAAAAAAATAGTAATGAATAAATCATGCTGTGTTGTGGTTAAATACGACCTATACGACTGGGTGTCACTAATGTTTGGTGACACACCACCAGACTTGATTGCCACAACAACAGTCTTTTACTGCTGGTGTGAATTATCTCACAACAGACACAATAATCCCTAATCCCACAAAGAAGAAACTCTCAATCCTTGGCGTCACTTCCTGTCTGACACAAACTTTGCCGCACTAGGGGAGACATTTATAGCACAC
Organism: Oostethus manadensis; assembly: GCA_024372805.1. Lineage (NCBI taxonomy): Eukaryota > Metazoa > Chordata > Actinopteri > Syngnathiformes > Syngnathidae > Oostethus > Oostethus manadensis. The sequence continues at coordinate 3,962,212 of QODF01000112.1, forward strand.
AATAGCGTGAGTCTTATTTATATGTCTTTAAATGGCTTCTTTACTCTTATGCGATATGAGTAAAGGTAAAGGTGACTTTATGGGTGCTATAGCATAATGGTACAGGATTGTACCATTATGTACCTTACACGCAGGAAGCCAAAATGTCATCTTCTGTACACCATATTTATTTATTTATTTTATTTTATTTTTTTATGTGTGTCTTGTCCAGTTTCATAACAGCTGAATGGGAGTCAAGCTGCCTTTAGGTGCTGAGCAAAATTGCTTTGCCAAGGGAAACTTCATAATCTAAATGAGTCTCCCTTGACATTTGACTGCGTTTATTATGAATTTTGTTGAGCCACATTTCGATGTTGGACCTGACATAAAAGGGATTGGTGGGTGGTGGGGTGGGGGGATATATGAAAGGGTGCAGAAGAACCTCACAGACATATTTCAACCATCCATCCATCCATCCATCCATTTTCTATGCCGCTTATCCTCATTAGGGTCACGGGGATGCTGGAGCCTATCCCAGCAGACTTTGGGCGGGAGGCGGGGTACACCCTGGACTGGTCGCCAGCCAATCGCAGATATTTCAACCATATTATAAACAATAACAACCATGATAACCACAATATCAGCAAGAACCAGAACAGTCACAGAGCAAAATGAGCAAAAATACAGGAAAACAGAGAATTAAAAAAAAAAACCTGTGCATATATATATGTATACACATACACACACACATACATATATATGTGTGCATATAACACCTCTGCATCTATATATTTACACATATATATGCATCTATATATATATATGCACATACACACACACACACTTACACATGTGCTAATAATAATAAACATAAAAGAAGAACGAGAAAAACAGAACCTCATCAACAATGACCATCCAGATAAAACCTGCAACAAATCTACATTAAATCTACATTACTCTGCAGTGACAGAATGACAGCATCAGAGTGAAACAAAGAATGAGGAGATGTTCGTGGTGAACACAGCCATGCGTGCCATACCACCGTATTAATGCTGAAATGCCTTGTATCGTTTAGACACAGTTACCACATTTATGTACTGGTGACGCAGCATCAGGAGCAACTGGGAGTTCATTAACTTTCCCAAGGATACTTTGACATGATCATGGGAGGACAGGGAATCAAACCATCAACCTTCAGGTGGGGAGACGACTACTTGAGCCATGCCACCCTGTGATCATTTAAAAGATATCGTTGAAGTGTAAGGTCTATGTTTATTAACAAGCTTGGAAGTTGCGGTTGAGTGGCAAGTATCGCTACAGTATAAAAGGCCACGATCCACAACTATGCTTATTATTGTCAGAGTGCAGATGATTGCAGAAAATGATGTTTTCGGAAGTGAGCCCTTTATTGAGTGTTAGAGTCCTAGGGTTTTCTTTTGCTGCAGCGGGTCAGTTGCATGATTTAATAGGCTTAGCGAGCCCGATGCAATCCCTGATGCAACCTCCCATTTATCCAGGCTAGGGTCCGACCGTCCAATAGCTGGGTGTTGGAATCAAACCAAATCAAATCACAAAAGGCGGCAGCATGGACTGGTATTATACTACCAGGGCTCCTCAGTACTGTATACTGAAACCTCGATTTTCGTACGTCCTACTTTTCATACGATTTGGTTTTTGAAAGGGGTGCAAGATAAATACACTACCGGTCAAATGTTTTAGCACACCCAAATTTTTCCAGTTATCTATTGAAATTCAAGTCATTTCAAGTCCAATGAATAGCTTGAGATGTTGGGTCAACAATTTATGTTGACCCAAATGGGGTTTCATCCAGCCTTGGCAGTTGGTGCTACTAATTCCTTCAGGTGTTCCACGTTTTGCAATACCTGTGTCTGCATAAAAGCAGTGTTTGTAACACACTGTGGTACTATACCATTGTGAGCATCAGTTAACATTTTTGAAATGGAGAAATTAATTTGTTCTTACAAAAATGACAAGAAAAAAGCCATTTAACAATGGTAGAGAAAAAACACCTTAACATTTAATAATGTAGGTTTTCCCTCCAGAGAAATTGGAGACTTTTGACCAGTTGTCAAGCCAACACCGATACATTTCTGCTTCTCAAGAACAAAACAAATACCAATGACTTTAAATTTTTTTAAATTTAGATTTAACTGTGGTTTGTGCACACCTGGAGGTAGGAAACACTAAACAAAGTTGGATTTGACACATGGTATGGATTCTAAATTTGTCCTTCCAAAATATCATGACATCACTTTTAACAAACCATTGAAAAAAGAATAAACTGTGGATCCCAGGAGTTTACTAGCCAACAAATGCCAGTATTTTCAACGATGGTAAAGGGCTGGTCAATCAGCGCCACCATTTCCACGATAAATCACCGCTTTAGCTTTTGGGTCGTCACTGGCAAACTTTTTTGCAAATGCCGCGGCAATAGGAACCAGCCCTGGGCACCGTAGCAACGATGATGTTTCAGGTGGCTAATAAGGATTGATGTGTTAAAACTTGTTTTTTTCCCTCATTGCGGAATGGTGGCAGAGTGTTTTCCTTTTACTGAAATCAGAATTCCTCATAAAGGCCAAATAATAAACAGCCTGATAAATATCCTACGCCTTTAGTTTTTGACCACAGTTTCACAATTTTTTAAATTCACAGTTTTAGTACACTGTCTCAGTTTTTGTAACTTCAAACAATGCAGGTAGCACACACTAGTCCATGTGCCTGCATATCATTTTGGGAATCGAATGTCTGAACAAAGCATCCAATGCGTTGGCGACTCAGTTTCCAGTCTCTTTGATGAGGTGAGAAACACTATTGAATCGAAGACAGAAATTGTATGAAAGTATGTGAGTGGCATAGGCGTGGCTGATCTTGACAGAATGTACGAGAAGTCCGCATTAAAGATAAGTTCCATCTGGTGAAAAAGAAGACATCAAGGAAGCTCCATCCATCCTTCCATCCCTTTTCTTCCTCTTAACCGAGGTGGGGTTGTGGGGGCAGCAGCCTAAGCTGGGAAGTCCAGACTTCCCTCTCCCTGGCCACTTCGTCCATCCCGGCGGATGCCGAGGCGTTAATGTTGCAAAAGGGCTAAAGGTGTTAACGAAACAGACCACATGATGGAAGATGTTGTGACAAGGATTCTACTTCCAAACAACAACCTCTTTTTGTCTTCAATACGGGTGTATGCCAACAAAGGTCTTCAATAAAATGATAAAAGTGATGTTAAATGTTCATTAATCACTTTCATGAAACATTTGTATTTATTTCTCATTGTTTCCTGTTTGTAAAACTTTAATTATTCTTTATAATATGTTTCTTAATGTTTGTGTGTGCAACTAATTATTTATGGGGAAAAATTGGTTCGTTTTTTGTCAGAAAAGGAGGTTTCACCGTACTAGGTTGACATATTCCGACTCTAGTTGTCACTTTCCCTGCACACAGGCTGCATTTGAAGGCCAAAAAAGCTGAGACGACTCGCCGACTCAGACCTTTTGTGTTTTGCTGTGATGAACCACATTTTGTGCTACGGGGGGTAAAAAAAAAGCTGTCAAGGGGTAGTTGGAAGAGACAATGAGGGCAAAAATAAAAGTGATGGAGTGGGAGACGTTGTGCAATTATATAATATTCAATTTGAAAGGTGCTGACAGACAGGACAGGGCATTTGGTTCCAGGAAGGGCCGACCGTCAGCATACACTAATCCACAGCTGTGGTGATTGACAGAGGGCTAACTGTCAGCAGGCGGCTGAAAAAATAAAAAAAAACAGTTGCTTTCACGTGGCGTTTCTACATGGAACATGCTGCATGTGTGAAAGTGGGCACCAAAAGCAGTAATTGGAAGAGACCGCTTGCAGGTCATGATGTCTTGGTTGACTATATCATTGGGCTGGGTCACACACTATTTTAGTGTGACAGTATCATTATTATCACCATTGAGTGCTTCTGAGACCTCACAGGAGGATACAGCACTGCAAACTACACATAGAACAGAAACTGAGTAGAATGTAGATCTCTTCCATGTTTCATCCGTATGTTAGCTGGCCTCCTTTTTTTTAAATTGTAAACTCATTTAGTTTACAACGGAAGACAATATGGAGATAAACTGATCGATGACAAACTCGCAGATGTGGTATCGAACAACCGCTACACAATAATCCCTAGTTATGATCTATATGTTGCCACACAAGTATAATTAAAAAAAGAAAACTAAAAAAAGGCATACATGGAAAAATCAGCAATAATTTTACAAGAATACAGTCAAAATACTAAGAAAAAAAGTTGCAACATAATAAGAAAAAGTTGTAATTTAAATAATATTGTAATATGAGGAAAAATTTCATTTTAGTAGCAAAAATATGAAGAAAAAAATAACTTTTTCAAAAGTCATAACATTAAGAGAAATTTAGGTTGTGTAAGAAGTTATGTGATAATGTCAAAATATAATGGGAATTAAGTCATAATTGAATAATAACAAGAATAATATTTGAAAAGTTGGAAATTTAAAAAGAAAACTGTAAAAATCATTGGTCATTTTACAAAGTGGAAATATTAAGAGAAATAGATTGTATTTTACAGGCGCAATTTTACAAGAATAAACTTGTAATATTGTGAGGGAAAAATAATTTTAGTCTTAAATATTCATTCATACATTTTCTATGCGGCTTATTTAACTTTGGTGTCGTCTTTTTCAGACTACCAGTGAACAGAAACCCCCCCTAAAAACAAACACGCTAATAATTAAGGTGCCCATAAAAATGTCTATTTCCAAAGCACAATCCAATAGGAGGTGCATTTTCTATGCCGCTTATCCTCATTAGGGTCGCGGGTGTGCTGGAGCCTATCCCAGCTGGCTTTGGGCGAGAGGCGGGGTACACCCATGGACAGGTCGCCAGTCAGGGCACATATAGATAAACAACCATTCACACTCACATTCACACCTATGAACAATTTAGAGACGCCAATTAACCTAACATGCATGTTTTTGGAATGTGGGAGGAAACCGGAGTACCCGGAGAAAACCCACCCCAATAGAGATGCTAAAAGAGATACTCATGTTATCCCGAGTGCAAGCATGAGTGATGTTGAGAAGCCAGCAAACAGATGCAGACTGACTCATCTGACACATTTCAACTATATAGTATATAGTATGTAGTATATAGTATATAGTATATAGGGTTAATATTTCATCTCCTCAAGCCCACCAAAATGTACTCAGCTTTGTTAAAATCGCTCTGACTGCTCTAAAGACAGGGGCCTTGTTGTCTCAAATGTGTCGTTTAGCAAGTCTAGAGGTCACTGTGCTCCTGGGAAGGAAAGGCTG
>QODF01000112.1:3968523-4139090 GCA_024372805.1 Oostethus manadensis
ACCGGTTGGGCAAACTCCCACATACCCTCCAGTACACTTGCAATGGTGTAGAGCTGGTCCAGTGTTCCGCGACTGGGACGGAAACCACATTGCAACTCCTGTAACCGAGGTTTGACTAACGGTCGTACCCTTCTCTCCAGCACCCTGGAGTAGACTTTCCCAGAGAGGCTGAGGAGTGTGATCCCCCTATAGTTGGAACACACCCTCCGGTCACCCTTTTTAAAAATGGGGACCACCACCCCGGTCTGCCAGTCCAGAGGTACTGTTCCAATCTTCCATGCAATGTTGAAGAGGCGTGTCAACCAAGACAGTCCTCCAACATGCCTTGAGAAATTCAGGGCGAAACTCGTCCACTCCTGGAGCCTTGCCATTGGGAAGTGTTTTAACTACCCCAATTACCTCAGCCACGGTGATAGAACTGTTCACGTATGTATCCTCAGACTCTGCTTCCTCTACGGAAGGTATGTCAGTGGGATTGAGAAGGGCCTCAAAGTATTTCTTCCACCGACCAACTATATCCACAGTCGAGTTCAGCAAGCCCCCGTCCATACTGTAAACAGTGTGAACTGGGGACTGCTTCCCCTTTCTGAGGTGTCGGACAGTTTGCCAGAACCTTTTCGAGGCAGACCGAAAGTCTTGCTCCATAGCCTCACCAAACTCCTCCTCGACCACCACCGAACCCGCATGCCAGTGGCCTGCCGGTACCTGTCAGCTGGTTAGGGAGTCCCGCAAGCCGTCCATGCAAGAAAGGACTCCCTCTTCAGCTTGACATCAGCCCTCCCCCCGGTGTCCACCATCGGGTTCGGGTCTTGCCGCCACGACTGGCACCGACCACCTTGCCGCCGCAACTAGACTGGCTGCCTCAGCAATGGAGGCACGGAATACGACCCATTCCGACTCAATATCCCGGTCCTCACTCCAGATGCAGGCGAAGCTCTGCCGGAGATAAGAGTTGAAGACTCGACGAACGGGAGACTCTGCCAGACGTTCCCAGCACAGATTCACTACGCGTTTGGGTCTACCAAGTCTGTCCGGCATCCTCCTACACCATCTAATCCAACTCATCACCAGGTGGTGGTGAGTTGACAGCTCAGCTCCTCTCTTCACCCGCGTGCCCAGCACATTCGGACGCAGGTCTGATGATACGACTACAAAGTCGATCATAGACCTGCGACCTAGGGTGTCCTAGTGCCAAATGCACTTGTGGACATCCTGTGGCAAGGAAAATGCATACGTCACTATTAGGGGTGTAACGATTAATACACTAAATCAATGTATTGGTTTATATACCATGATCCAACTACACTAGCTGTGTTCATCAAAGTACCTGCACACCTTCACAGTCAGACTGCTTGAATTTTTAGCTAAAAGCTTAAAAGTTACTGAGTCGTTTTGGATCTTATCATTCCAAAAGAACCAATATCGGCCCTGAATCAAATGCACAACCATAAATCGTGATACGAATCGAATCGTTAAGACGAATTGTTACACCTGTACTCACTATGAAGAAAGCCACTAACAGTAAACATAAAAAGGTAAGAACAATATATAATACTGAAAATCTAATAATACTATAAATATAAAAAATATAAGATATAATATATCTAATTTAAAAAATGATCTAAAAAAGAAAAAAAAAAAAAAAAAAAAATTTTAAAAAAAAAAAAAAAAAAATTAAAAAATACATATTTAAACTTATGAAAAGTTAATAAATGTGGACAAAAAATTATGGGCCAGCCATCTTAATATTTGTCAAATTATGATTATATAGTTTGCATAGGGATTAATTCAGATCAAACCTCCTACACGTTACATTGCTGCATTTGTGTTCTTGGCGATCAGTGAAATATTTTTACTGTATTTCGTAACAATCCGTAAAATCATCCATCACCATTAAAAAAAGGCGAGTGACAGCGTTCTCCATTAGTGTGTATTAGAAGAAACATCACAGTGCTGGCCAAATCTTTCACCCTAACTTCACGTTTCTTAGTGAAAACAGTCGTGGACACAACAATTTGACCATAGAAATACCAGAAAAGTTTGTGCTCCATGTCTTATAGCATGCTATATGCTGAGACAAGGCTGGAAGCAGAACTGGAGCCTGTCCGCCACATGCGCCCACACATGGGCCTAGTCACAAGGTGGGCGGCTGGCAGCACACACTCATTGGCCAGCTGAGGCCGTCTGTCTACTGGAAACAGCGAGAGGATGCTCTTCTTTCTCCCAATCAAAAGAACACGATGACTTCCATCTTCTCATCCATTTACCTAAAGCATAGCCTTGCTTCCGTTATGAATCAGACTGAAGAATCACTCGGACATAAATAGTCCCACTATCATTATTGGGATCTTTGGGAAATGTTTGTCTGACCATAGCTCACTCTTAAACGTCAATGGTGGTTAAAAAAAAAAAGAAAATCACACAAGCTAGTGTTTATATTGTGTTGTACAGTATATGTCTGGAAGGCAAGTGATTCACTGAATGCTCTATTAAAAAACAATGGCAAAAACAGGAAAAGCGACTTTGACTTCATGGTTATAAAACAACACCCCGTCAATTTTTTATAAAAATACCTTCTGCACAAGCATTACTATCCAACATTTTAATGGTATTTTTACCTCCTTTAAGTTTTGTATGTTGGTTTGTTTTGGTTATTTAGGTTTCCATGAGAGTTTGTAGGGGTAGCATTTAAGTCAAGGAAAAAGCCATTTCAATAAAAGGCAGAGGTCAAAAAATGTAGTCAGCATTATAGTCTGCTTGCATTGGGGACAACCACGGCAGTGACCCAACATAACCAACAGATGGAGCTGCAGTAAAAAAATAGAAGTGTTATATAAATTGGCATCAAAATGGAAGAAAAGTATTTGATATATATCAACACGAGTCCTATTTAATAAAATAAAAAAAAATTGACAAATAAGTAGATCCCAGCTAATAAGATCCCAGCTAATTTCTGACCTTACAATCAAAATCACCCATAAAAAATGTCTATTTTGGCTCGCGCTGTGAGTGAGACATCAACAGTTGATGACAAAAAATATCAGTGAAGCCGAAAAACATGTTTTTTTTAAGTCTTACGTTTAAACATTCGTACCTGTATGCGCTACATCTTGGCAATATTTTCACATATTTAAAAAGTATTACCGACTTGAGGTGGATAATGCGTTTTCTGCAACAAAAAAAGAATATTTTAATAAAAAATACTATTTTTTGACCAAAAATCTGCAAATTTGTGTATCACAAGTGTGTCTCTCTGAATAATAATGTATTTACTTGGGTGAATCACAATGAGATCGGTACAAATAATGTGAGGTAAATGTCATACATTTAAAATTTTTAATGTCAACCGAGGCTTTTAATCCAGAACTGACATTATTCAGAGCAATCACTCCATTCTTTTTCTCATGCACATTTCAGAGGCTTTTTCTTTAAGCACTACTTAGACATGTGATGAGGAATTGCTTATTAAATACAGAAGCATCGTGGCTCTTTTAGCAGCTACACTGGGATGTTAAGCATTTACATATAGTTTATTCCAATATGGTTTGGTAGTAAGTGACACTGGGTTAAGACTTTTGCACAGTATTCCAAATGCAAACAAAAACCAACACAAAAGACCTCCACACATGTCTTAGTGGAGTGCCAATGGCAAACTGGGCGGTACTGGAGCTGCTGCATTTACAGGGTGGCGCTCCCAATCTGCTGGACTATCTGAATGAAGCTAATCTAGCACTAATGGAAGTTCAAAGGACAAACACACACACACACACACACACAAGCACAATTTGTTCATCTAAAAATATCCCTTAATGTTACATTCATCTGTGATATGCAGAGTTGATTTGTAAGTACACAGCGCACACGTCTCTCCAGCCCGCCCTGATCCCGTAACACACAGCATGACTGTTCGCTTGATGCCGCCCATGTACATGCGCTTCCTCCGCGGTTGCCACGGAGACCTGCGGGGGATCTTGGAAGATGAAAACCTGAGACGACGACAGTGGCCTGCTGTGGCGTCTACGGTTTCCTTCACAGCACCTGAACTCTTCCTGGACCGATCAGGAAGGCAGCCGGTGAGTGACAACCAGCTGATGATCAATCGGCCGAATGACGGCAGCAGGTGGCGACCCGCTCAAGCCACAAAGGCAATATCTGAGAATGCTGAATGGGCTGCTAATGAGACACTGGATCCTAAATGATAACAGGGTGTTTATGAGAGGTCACCTGAGATGGCTGTTGAATAATAGACAGGCTGCGCGCCCTGGTGAGGTTGGTGGTTAGAGCTCAGTTCAGGGACGCTAGCGTTGACATTTAGACTTAGACTTGATAGGGGCAACAGGTGAGAGGCAAACAAAGGCCATCAGGTCAAGTGGCTAAGGCCAACGCAAAGCACCAGGTAGGGAAGCTACCATCTAAGATGAATTTACTAAGCCTTTAATTATACTAGTATACACTGGACATGTTTTAGTACAGCCTGTGCTTGGGAAAAAGTCTAAAAGCCGCATTTACAGTACACTCCTAATCAAAATTCATTCATTCATTCATTCATTTTCTATGCCGCTTATCCTCATTGCAAGAATTAAATTTTGCACTGTTGGATCTTCACGGTTTTGGCCACCTTAGCTGCCGTTTGACCGATGATCACATTGTGACCGCCAAAAACTCACTATACTCAAGTGTTTGTTCTTCAAATCTAACATCCATCCATTTTCCATACTGCTTGTCCTCACTACGGTACCCGCGAGGGTATGCTGGAGCCTATCAGAGCTGACTTCGGGCGAGAGGCTGGGTACAATCTGGACTGGTTGCCAGCCAACCGTAAAGCACATACAGACAAACCATTCTCACTCACATCTATACATGCAAAATGCAAACTCCAGACACATACGTTAAACAGATATTCAAACCCAGGATCTACTGACGGTGAGTGCGGCCTTGTTCTTCAAATGCCGTATTACATTAAAGCTTTTTAACATGCTACCTCGGAGACATAATTTTCCTGGCATGTTTTCAGGGTTCAAAATTGAAATCACAAACGGCAGCTAAGTTGCACACGGCAGACATGCTTGTTTTGGGTTTGGCACGCTCAGTGTGAAGGAAAGTGGGCACGAGACGATTGCTACAGGTTATATGCTGCAAAAGTCCGAGCCAGAAGTGATTGGCTTTGAAAGGCATTTATCTGCTTATGCTGATCACATGTTTTCCAACGGCCCTTGCAAAAAATACCTCTCATTCACCAGTAGCTAAGAATTTATATACTTAGGGGTTTCCCCATACCCATCGGTATAGGTCCATTAGCAGCAAAAATTGTACAAAAGAAGTCCATTCCAGACTCCATTCCACTACTTTTATCCAGCAACAACAACAGGCACAATAATAAAATATCCAACAACAACCCAGCATGCACTAACCCGATAAAGTAGCAAGAAGTGGAAATGATGTCGGCCGTAATGCATTATTGCCTAAAAGAGATGATGCAGCAGAGTGCAAAACTTGCATGCACAACTTTCCCGTGGTGGCAACCTCATCGGACATTATTTAAAAAACACAGCATGACCAGGAAGCTACAAAAAAAAAAAAAACTCTGGCTCCAATGCTCTCCGAAACCTTTGTAAAGCATGAGAAGCTCCCACTAGACTGAAAATCCACTAGCTATAACAGAAAAGATGATCCAGTTTATTGTGCTCGATGACCATCCCCTGATGGTGGTGAGTGATATCGAGTTTAAACACTTAATTGAGCAACTCAAGGCTCCCTACTTTACCCCTAAAAGCCACTACATTTTCATAAAACTAAAGTAGTAAATGGGTAATATCTCCCAGGTTTTGTCATACCTACTGTTACTGACTATTGTTCCCTGTTTCAATATCACTCGATGAAACATTTTCCAACATTCCACACTACATACCGGTATTTAAAAGGTATGATTCATGTGTGATACTGTTAACAGTTGCGTGTTTTTTCCATGCACAAGATCTCTGTGGATCTCTTATCAAATGCACTTCTGCCATTCTGTGGCCGTTTCTACGGCTTAAAATTGCTCTGAGGTGAAATCTAGTAGTTCGGAGTTCAACACCTATCAACAGTATCAACAGCTCTTTATGCTCTCGTGCAAAAAAAACAATCAATAATTGTTGGGATTAGGCATTCAGATTCATAAAACTACTTTATACTACTTTATGTTTCACTGGAAATGTTTTTCATCAAAAGTTGAGATTTTGCCCTTTGTTTGGCTGTCCTTGAACGCACCATAGGTGTGTGCTGTGACTGGCTCTAACCATTCATGGAGCAACTTAGATTGTTATTTATTAGTAATACATAACTGAGTAACGACATGCTAGCACAGGGGTGGGCAAACCTTTTGACTCACGGGCCGCATTGAATTAACAAAATTGGCCAGTGGGCCAGACTATATATTTGATACAAACAAGGGCGGCCCTACCATTAGGCAAACACAGGCAGTTGCCTACGCCTCCAAGATTTCCAGGAACCCCCGAAATGTCTAAAAAAAGATTATAGATTTGTTTAACTTCATTTTAAAGAACATACCACTGTTTAGTCTTATTTCATGTTCTGAAAACTATATCAAAACATTGAATCTTTCATGAGTGTTAATAATAATCCCCGGGATGATTTCAGAACTCAGAAAAAAAGGACAAGTTTCTCATATTCATATTCACAGAAGATGATCGAAACAATATTTCAATTTAATTATGGAGGGTATATATACATGGCTATGTAACTGGCAACTATGATGGCTAAATACGCCCCTGGATACACGCACACAATTTACGCTTATACAGTCATTCTAACAGTCCACCAAAAAAAAAAAAAATTAATTAAAATAATATAAAAAAAAAAAAAAAAAAAAAAAATATACTAAAAAAACTTTAAACACTTTGAACAACATACCACATTAAATAATGAAAATGTGTTTTTTTTACTGAATAAGACACCTGGAATATACAGTATGTGAGTAGAGGACGTGATATACAATATGTACCATGAACAATAAAACATTGACCATTGACCAAGAGCATGTGGACGCCCCTCCTTTTTTATTTCCCAGACAGTGCATTGGGTAGCTTAAGTTATGTGTCACATACGTGTTGACTCGTGTAGAGGTCTGAATCGCTGCATGTGAAAAGCTACTTAAACCATGAAAAGTTTGTCTAAGATTGATTCTTGCCTACTTGCAAGTCATGTTGCCACTTTGGAAACATCTGGCGGGCCGGATGCCCACTCTTAAGGCTAGCAGAAGGGTTTGAGGGGGGAGGAGCACGGCGCATGTCAAACCTAATTTTGATGGGTATATCAATTAGTCACGTTTTATTTTGTTTTTTTGCCAATTAACCCCTGGAAAAAGTGGGGATCTACTAGTAATACTATTTTTTAGTTCACTGGTTTTTAAGATAAGATAAGAAAGATAATTGCATCACCTACGTTCACTTGCCAAAATAGTGGCCTGTAATGCACATTCACACTAACACCAATTAGCTCCCGATTCAATGATCCCGCTAGTCTGTATGCTGTGCAAAGAAACCAGACACCTGAAGGGAACATGCAAATTGTATGCAAGTGAGCTCCATGTGGCAATGCTCCTCGTGAGCATTGAAGTAAGTCAAGCCGGTGCTGATTGCAGGTATTTACCAGTTACAATGTTCTAGTGGCACTTCTCTATGAAACATTAATGAGCGCTGATGTGCTCTTAATAACCCCAATCGAAAATCCGGCACTCAACCTTTGACGGAAGTGTGCACTCCTATTATTATCAAGCCATAACAAGGCACGGTTACATCACACTGTGTACACTTCTAATCGCCTCACAAGGACTGCATATTTGTTGCCATAAAATGCCTTTTGGATTTATTTGGACTTGAAAATGATTGGATGGTGTTACATTCCATTAGTGCCACCTCTTTCTCTCTCACACACATTCATGTGCTTCCTCCCTCGCTTTCTCACTTTTACCCATTAGGTTGCATCCATTTCACAATAAAAGCCCCTTTTGCCAAGTACCCCCCCTACCCACCTCCACCCCAACCCCCACCTGCCGCCCGCCTGCCCCCCCGCATTAGTTTACTGACAAATAAAGGGAAGAGAATGACTCCTCATAAAGAGGTGCAGGTGCATGAAGCCTATTCATTTGCGCTTTAAACATGCATGTGGTAGGATGGGTCAGGTACTGTAAGAAGGAAGCTGCGGTATTGCTCTGAGGATTTGCGCTTGTCTTTATGTATTTCCAGTGTGCAGTTTGCAGGGTTTAACACGCACCCCTGGGCGTGAGTGAGGCTCAATGAAGCCAGCACATAAAGACAGCCTGCTCCTCTGCTTGCCCTCCTTCTTACAGTTACATAAGAGTAGGAGATGCAGGCATACAGGCTGCAAAAGCCGGAGGTGAAAGTAGGCCCATTAAGCCGAAGTGGTACTAGGTGTGTATATATGTAGATGTGTGTGTTATGTTATGGGAGTCCATGTGAGAGAGCGAGAGTGGGGAAAACATAGCCCCAAGTGGTGGGCAGGGCTGAGGCAAATTAAGTGTCTGCTGGACGGAAATTCTATTTACTTATTCATAAACAAGGAGCGCTCGGGGCCAGATTTTGGATGTGCGAGCACATTTTCAAATGTAAACCAGGGATAATGACACTTGCATGCCAGATAAATCACATCAACGCATTTGGGTACATAAACAACAATAGTCACATACAGCAAAAGCTCTGGCGCAGGGGGACACCCTGATGCAGGAAGTTGCACTGAAACATTGATTGTGCACACCACAAGTAGCACTCCGCTACCCCTGCCCGTAGTGTGGAACAACCCGAAGCTTTTACCGGAGACAAGAGGACTTCATGAATATTCATGTCGCCAATTCGCTGAGATCAGCACCGAGAAATCCCCATTGTGCGAAGACTCACAAGTACACTTGCTGTACGCTTTCCATCCATGCCAGTGCTCTCTCGACCAAGCTCTCTTTCTTTTTTACTCTTCTTCCTCTGACATCCCGCACGCCCACGCACACCCAAATGTTGAAACACACGCAAGGACACACGCAAGGACGCACACAAGAACTCGAAGCCACCTACACGCTTTCTCTTTTTTTTTCAAGCTGTCTGGCAGACAAACGCTTGTTCTGATTTGTCCACATCTGGACATCTCGCTCTCTCTTTCGTTTAATAGTCCCTCTCCTCCAGGACAGTGTCGGTGGCGACCTCTGTGCAACCTCATAAAAAAACGATGTGGAAAGCCTCGGCAGAATTTTGACACGTTCACACCGCGTTCCCTCTTGTGTTCATGAGTCAGTGCTTCTCACCACTTCCTCGGATGGCTCGGAACCACGTGCTCAGCACCTGCACTTTCGGCTCTCCGCGCCTGGGTTGCCACAGTAACTTTGAGTCCACCCAGGCAGGCTCTTGATGGTAAACGGGAACGACAGCCTCTCTGATGCTAGCTTTGGAGAGCGCTGACAAGGGCTAGGCCGACGGGGCTGTGACACTGACAAGCCCCCTCGTGTCACCCTGGCGGTGTTGTTCAGCTGACAGCTGGGCCTTTTGACGCCGCACAAGTGAGACACAGATGTAGAAATCAATGAAGCAATGAGGAGGTTGACTTTCACTGATTTGCTCCCTCTATACAGACATGAGACTGACAGATACACCCTTAATGGCTGGGGTGTTCGATGTTCAACCTGGGGGCCCCCTACATATTCTAAAAATAATATTAATTCATTGTCAAAATATTATTACATTTTACATGATGTACGTACTGCATAACTCTTAATGCGGAAGTACAATTCGTTGCATGTATCACAGAACATACACTCAAAACACATCACTTCATCTTAAAATGATGATTTTGGTGATGATGAAATGATGATGAAAGTGATGTTTTTGAACGCGACCCCTCATTGCTCATAATCCCATGGTTAACGTGCGGTTCAAACGTTCTCCAACTGTTATGCAAATAGATTTCAGACATGTGAGATCTCTATTAGCTTGAGTTCAACTGTCGGTCGGTTCGGAAATACTGTACATAAAACCCTGTCCTGTCATCTTTCTTTTTTGTTAATAAAATACAGAATCAAATAGCATATTTCAGAAATTACAAATGGTGTTTAGTAATGACTCATTTGAAAATGGCGATTCATCTGATTAAAAACTGTAATCATTTGACAGCCCCACTTATTTACCTGTTTTCCCTTTATTCATGTTTACCATTTGAAAGGAAGGCATGCTTTTTTGGTGACAGTGTGCCAAAAGAAAGAAACGCCATCACCACGGAAGTAAAAATCATTCATTCATTCATTCATTTTCTATACCGCTTATCCTCATTAGGGTCACGGGGATGCTGGAGCCTATCCCAGCTGACTTTGGGCGAGAGGCGGGGTACACCCTGGACTGGTCGCCAGTCAATCGCAGGGCACGGAAGTAAAAATAAAAATCATAAAAAAGCTAAGAGAGGAGAAACACCCACCAAAAATGGTCGCTCGCAACCATCATGAAAGATGATGATTGTAACCTTGAGCATGTTAAAGACGCTGCTCTTATGAACGCGACAGTAATAACTACGCAGTCTAGTGGTCTAATTATTGAGATGGAAAGGTTGCTAGTGCTTTGGCTGGAAGACAGGAGACGGCTAAAACACGGTTTGAATACTTGAAAAGTAACACGGGGGAAGGGAGTGGAAGGCAAGTGTTCTTGGCTAAGAAGGGGTGGTTGATGCTTATTAAGGCTTGTGCTAATTTGCATAAGGTTCAAGGTGAAGCTGCTGGTAGGATGATAAAGCAGCAGGTGAGTTTCCTGATGCGTTGGCTGAGATTAGAAAAGGGATAAAGGCAAGAAATCGTGCCCTCTTTTTTTTTTATTACCGTTTCATTTCTTCCTCGTATTTAGTGGTTTTATTACAGTATTTTATGTCCTTGATGTGTTCTGTGTACCATGTGAGTGACTTAAGTGTTAATTAAGATATGAGTTCCGACACTAAAATTCGACTTATATCGTAAATTCTAGGAACGGAACTTGTTCTTTACCCAAAGACCACCTGTATAATGTGTAAAACGTACCAAAATGGCCAGCCATGCTTAAGGGCAAGCTGCACAATGCAGTATGAAGTCGAGTATGCTTCATAAAGTCTGCCTTTACAAAGATAATACTGTTGTTCTGACTGAAACTATCAGAAAGCTATTAATTCAAATTTTGTTGGTAGTGATGGACAACTGCACTACATCATTCTGTCCACCTGTCTCTAACATTTTGACCGTTTCATGCAGCTAAATGAAAGAACTAAATCATGCTCAAATGAGCACAATAGAGCAGAAACTATTAGTTGATTAATCTGCATCTATTTATAAAGCTTCCACGGCCAGAGGAAAAGTCATGTAAAGGCTTATCCACTGTGCAGAAACTTGATGCATGAATAATATTCATATGTATTTGTACATCAACTGAGAAACATTATCAGAACTGGCAACCCGTAACAACAAATTAACCCATATGATGTCACTGGTCAATATGCAAAACGATAACATACAATATTCACTTCCACTCCTTTTTTGCTGGCAGCCCATTGATTGCGGTGTAACTCAGTGATGTGGGAGCAATTTGAGATGATAAATGAGTTGATGAAGTGTGGTCAAGCTGTGTTCCTGGAACTCAAGAATGGGCTGTGATAACATTGTTACAAGATATGTCAAGAGTGTCCAAAGTGCTGCAAAAAAATGTGCATTTTAACAACAAAAAAGTCATAATTTCACAAGAATGAAAAATAATGGCATTGTAATTGCAATAGAGTTGAAATATTACAATAAAAATATGTTGTTTTTGTTAAAGTCATATTATGAGAATTATGAGAAAAAAAACAAAGAATGAAGTTGTGTTTTTTTGTTTAGTTTGGGGGGAAAATTTTGAATATTATGAAAAGAAAGTTAAAATTGAAAAACCTAGCTGTAAATTTACATGAATAATGTCAAAATACTAACATCATTTTTTGCTTATTTTAACGACATATGTCATAATTTTACGAGCATAAACTAATAATACTACAAAGTGTAATATTGAGTTGAAATATTAAAGAAAAAAGTCGTAGTATTATAAGAAACAAACAAAACAAAGAATAAAGTTGTAATTTTTGGAAACTTAAAAAAGTCATAATATTACTGCAATACAGCCAACTTATTATGGGAATAAAGTCATAATTACAACAAGAAAATTCACTAGAAAAAAGTTGAAATACTTGGAAATACAAAAAGCAAAAAAAAAAAAAAAACAGCAGCAAAAATGACAAAAAACGAAAAGAAAAACTACTTTTTCACCTTTTTCACAAAAGATGAGATGCATTTTTTTTCTGAAATATTTATAACTTCTAAGGATAGTAAACATGGATTGGTTTACAATATAGCATTTTCAAGATAGGGTCCTGGGTGAAAACGTTAGGACACCCATGAGCTAAGTAATATATACACCAGCCACCGCATTAGGTATACTTACAATGAACATGAGAGATGAATCAACAATTATCTGTTCATTATGATGAGATGGCACACTGCTAGTTGCTACTCATACAATACATCATTTTGTCTGTCCTTTCTGTCTGTCCTGTCTTCCAACATCCCTTCAATGAAAAAAATGAGACATCACACAAAGTAATGATAGACTATCTTCACCAGTGATAATTTACACACCAAACGCGCTAAGAACAATGCCAAGTTAAAAGGAGTACAAAGGAACGGATCATTTCAAGAAGTCAGTGGGATCGGCTGCCGATCCGCTTATTTTGAAGAAGATTGGCTCCCAGATTGGGCTAATTCTGTTGCCATAACTCTGGACCACACATCCAACAGGCAGGTGCGGTAAATGCACCTCAAAGCTGGTTGCCACCCGACTCCTGCCACCCGGATGAAGGAGAAAACACAGCACCACAGTGCAGACATGCCCGTGGTGTACCGTGATGAAGTTAGTTTCAGGTTGGACGCTGGATATTTGGCTCTGTAGTTATAATGTTGATTTCTCTTGCTGTGCACGGACTCCTCTGTCATGGTGGCGGGAGCTCGCACGGGAAGTTGGTCGTAAAGACCATCAATAAAGTACCATTGTTTTGAAGAGAGTTTGTCAAAAAAGCCATATATTCTAAAATCACACTTCTAATTGATCCTTAACCATGTCAAATGATTAGTTCAACCCTACAAGTACTGTAATGGCGGCTAAACAGTTCGATCTCAGGATGGCTGTAATTCAGGTACCCATTTAATTGCATGTCAACACAGAGCACTCACTCCTTCGGGCAGACGTTCGACTTCAAAACAAGCCAAACAATATGTAATGTATGTAATGTATTCTGTGTAATAAAACAAAATAAATTCAGCAGTGCAGTGGTGCCTTGACTTACGAGCACATTAAATTTCCCGACATACGAGCCGTTATGCGGACAAAATTTTGCTTTGGTATACGAGCTTTGATATGACTTAGGGGCGTATAAACTTCTATTAAAGCCCCATCCAGGCGAAGATGGCCGAGGCCTAAACGCACACTTACTTTATCAAACCTGCGCATCATCCATACAAAGCCGGCATTTTCGGGCTCTGTAAACAGTTTTGAAAGTGGGCGTCAGAGTGGAAAAATTTTAAGACGCCGTTAGCGTCTCCCTAGTTACGGCCTCCCCCAGCTTCTATGAAAACCCTTGCGTCATAGCTCCACCCCTTTACAGATGCACATGCGCTAAAACTGCAAACACGGAAACAACAATGGCGCCGATAAGTGTTTTGTTTTTGTTTACGACCCTAATGATGATAAGAGCACAGAAAAAATAAATGGATGGATAGAATTATGTAGTGTACTGTACATTAGTACGAATACCAAATCTCACACCACTCCTACACCTCCACCAATATCTCCGTCTGCTCTTCAAGGTAAAGTACACTTAAGAAATCATGTTTATTTCTTGACACTTTCTTTTACAATGTTTTAATATAAGTTTCTCATACATTATTGAGTGTGGAGACATCACTCTTATTCAAAAACGTATAGAAATTGGTGTGGTTTTTGAAGGCACTGGAACCAATTAATGGCATTTACATTATTTCTTATGGGGAAAATTGTTCTGACTTACGAGTAAATCGAGTTACAAATTAAACTCGTAAGTCAAGGTACCACTGTACTTTGGTTGCATTATTTTTAATGCTTTGAAGAGCTATTTTAATAACAATATTAAATTCCACAAATTCATGTTTGTAACAAAAGTTTATTATTTTAAAAAAAAGATCGGCGAGATTTTAAAATAAAGCCATCGGAAGCCAAAAAATGTGGATTGGGACATCGCTAACATATACAGTAATTCCTCAGGGGCTTATTTTAGCGTGGGTTACAGCCACAACTGTAGCTCAAGTTAAGGTTTTATTGTGCCTCTTGGGAGATAAATGAAACCTGCAATAAAAGTCTTATGTGTGCTTATGTGTCTCACCAAATATTACAATAACATTACTGACACCTTGTGACCAGTGTAAAATACTACATATCATTACAATGTTCAAATGAGTCTTCCGAATGCTTTATATTTGTTTTTTTAAAAGAATGGATTTCTGTGTTTTTGTCATGAAATGTATAAGTTGGCCTTAGTACTGACATGTCTCAAAAAAGGACAGCGTATGACATAACTTCATATAAAGTAAACAAAAAAAATCACATGACGGCATGTGCGTTTGCGTTCATGTGTCTATGAATGAAACAGGACGAGAGAGAGCATTAAGTGCATTAAGTGATATCATTGTGGCCCATCAAAGTGAAGTGTCAAGTAAAAGCACCCTGGGGGGACCCTTCCCATCTTAAGTCATGCCTCATTTTCAATCTTGCACGCATCCCTTCTCCCACCTTTTACTCGCACTCCAGACACCTGTGCTGGACCAGTACACAGCACAGTGTGCAAGCATGTGTCTAAAAGGGAACGCTACACTTAATTATTCATACGCCAATGTTTACCATTTACAATTTTGACCATACTAGACAAGAAATGGAAGATAATATTTACAACAAGAATTTAGAAGTGTAATAAGACTCCAGTGTAGGCGACCATTAGGCTTGAATATGCAAGGTAAATTCATGTAATACATGAAAGTATGTATCGCTCTTCTCAACGAGCAGTGGGTGCTGCTGAGCCTCACCCATCTAAAATCTGTCCGAGGTGGCTCCGTCTTGCTTGTGACAAAAAAATCCCAAAACAGACACACACAAAACAGACAGATAAAAGTGCACTTTGTTATTTGTTCTGGTTTTCATGTTTTCTGCTGCCCAAAACATCCATAAAAATAACATACATGTGTCACAGGCCCTGCCATTGGCTGGCGACCTGTCCAGGGTGTATCTCGCCTCTTGGCGGAAGTCAACTGGGACTCCAGCATACCCTCATAACCCTCGTGAGGGTAAGCGGCACAGAATTAATCAATAATGTCATTCTCCCCCGCCCTCAAATATTGTTACAAACAAATACTGTAGCAGTTTGAATATGACGGGTCGATTGCTGAAGAGCTAGGAAGGAATGTCTTAAATTGACTTTTGAACTGTAAGAATGTCAACAATTTAAAAAGTTATCCATGCATGTGTATTTCTATTTTTGACCCCTAAAATAAATCCCAGTCTTTGCATGAGTTATCATTAGTGTGTCCAAGTACTCAATTACTA
This sequence comes from Oostethus manadensis, assembly GCA_024372805.1. NCBI lineage: Eukaryota > Metazoa > Chordata > Actinopteri > Syngnathiformes > Syngnathidae > Oostethus > Oostethus manadensis. The sequence goes on from QODF01000112.1 coordinate 3,984,189, forward strand.
AAAGCATGCAAAACATCCCCCCGCGCACACACACACCACTACACAGTAAGCTAGATACTGTAATGTCCAATGAGTATGTAGTGCAAATGATCATGCTGCACTCATGATCATTTGCACTACATACCCATTGGACATTACACTGTGAATTGTATTGTAACCTGCAACATTGTAAATACCATAATTATTCAGTAAATCATGTATATAATCACAATTATAAACACCCCATGTAAATATGTATAGTACTATTCTCCTGTACAGTTATTGTGATAGAGTATTCGACTCTGATGGGGGGATGCTGATCTGATGGTTTCTTAGGACGGGGACTCCGGTCAGAGAGTATGGGCACGGAGAGTGTTTCCAAGCAACTTTAATGAAGTGAACATGCAAGGGGTGTGGAGTATGGTATGTGTTGTGTGTGTGTGTGTGGTCTATTAGTCATGAACGCACACGAAGACAGATGTGTGATCACTCTTAACGAGCGAAGACTACTACCGGATGTACTGAGCCGGAAATGACCGCACAAACTGAATTGCCAAAATAAGAGCCCAGGAAATTACTTAATAAGACTACCGCAAACAAGCACAACACAACAATAACAAGTAGAAGACTTTCCGACAGTTATTATTATTATTGACAGGGAGTGATATTGACCAGAGTCAAATTCCTAGTCTGGCAACACATATGGCGAATAAAGCTGATTCTGATTCTGCTAAAGGGGCAGAGAAGAGTCTCATTAACTCTATCTATACTTTCTTTGTTTGAAAACACTACAAATGCAACAAGCCCTGTAAGTCGTCAAAGGGTACTGCATTTTGTTGTTGTTTTACCATTTTTGGAGAAGAGGGGAATACATATGGAGAATAAATTACCAAAAAAACCAAAGACAGCAAAAACCAAGAGAAAAGGAGTACCTGTGTGTGTGACGGGCTCTCTCAGCATCCTGTCAGCATGGCCCAGCTAATTAGGACTGGAGCCAAATGGTTGAATGAGCTTTTCTTTCTCACTCCACTGATTATCTGCAAAAACAAAGACAGGCCAAAAATGTAAGCGCACTTTCAAGTAAAATATTGTACCGTACATGTATAAAATGTCAGCAACTCGTGCCAGTTGGTCATGTGATTACATTTCCACACATTAAGCTGAGCCTGGAAGGAATGAGGGAAGGTGTGTTGGCTTGCGACACAAAAACAAATCAAAACATTACAACAAGGGTGTCCAACCAGTTTTTCAACCAAAGGCTTGGATCCAAATGAAAGGATGCAAGGGCCACTTTGATATTTTGTATTTCAATATGCCAAGAATTTATATTTCAAAAAATAACTGCATCTCATCTTATAGGTGAAAAAAATATTATTCATATGAAGTTCAGTCTTTGCTCTTTTGAACCCATTTTTGTTGTGTTTTTTTTCCAAATATTTCAGCTTTCTTCTTATATAATCTTTGTGAATTTTTTCGTGATATTATGACTTTATTCCCATAAAATATGGACCTGATTCCAATTTCCAAACTTTTTCCCCAAACTAATCTTCCAATAACATTAATATTAATATTACTAAATAAATTATGACTTTAAAAAAGAACATATCCAATATTTTTTGCTACTAAACTGACATTATTCTGATGTTATTCTTACAAAATTGCACCTTTTTCCCCGCTCATTAGAATTCAGCGTTTTTCCGTTTAATATTTTGACTTTATTGTTGTAAAATTACAGCTCTGCTGTTGTTTTTGTTTTTTTTAGCTTTCCAATAACTAGGACTTAATAACAATAATATTTTGCTTGTAACATACCTTTTTTCCACCAAATAATTTTTAAAAAATTACAACTTTGACTGTTTTGTTTCTCTTTCATAATATTCCAATTTATTCAAGTATTTTTGATATTTTAACTTCTAAAATGACGTTTCTTCTCCTCATAACGCTATTCTTGTAAAATTATGACTCTTAATATTATGACTTTATTCTTGCAGACTATTGCTATACAGTATATATTTAAAAGGTAAAAAATGTGGGTAAAGAAACCCCCCGGGCCAAAAATGACCCCTGGGCTGCACTATCGTAATCGTAAGCCACTATGTAGCGATGGCTGCCCTGGGACAGACCGACGGAAAGTGAGGCTTCAGTGTGCGCCATCAGACCCTCCGACCACCACCGACACTCACACACCACTTTCCCACTGTGGAACCTTATGTTCCTCTGAGGTCTCCCATCCAAGTACTGACCAGGCCCTGCCCTGCTTAGCTTCTGAAATCTGACGGGATCAGGCTTTGACAGGCAGGTTTGGCCAGGTGTAGCAATAATCTGCCCTATAAAATGCATGCCAATTACAATACAAGGCTATCACAGATTGTCGCCGTTAATTAAACGCACTTCAGAGTGAAAGTAACTATAATAACCATTTTGCACCACGATGTAACATTTGACAATGGAAACTAACTCACTAAAAAAAATTAATACAAAAACATTAAAATTGTTCATTTCCTTGTAAATGTAATATACTGCCACTAATGAAATTCAGTTTTCTCTTTGCGGGTACTATTGGAACATTATGTGATGTTCCAGTGTTTTATTGTAGTTGGTGTCTGCAGAATTGATAATATGCCTGCTGGGATAATGCTGTTTTAAAATGTCATCGTCGCAGCCACCAGACTTCATTTTTTGGGGGGTGGTGCTTTGTCCGTCAGCTTTCAAGAGGAAAATACTAATGGCAGCAACTTTCCATGGAAAGATAAACACAGTGAGGAGAACATGTTGTGTTGTCTCCCCATGGGTCAGAAATAGGTTGAACACATCAAATAACTGGATAGACAGACATCACGGTTCACCAGCTTTTTCTGTGATGCAGGTTTAAGAACTGGAAATGCATTGATGACTTTATGTATTAATAAAATGGGGAAAAACACAACTGTGCAACTCTTTTATAGTTCACTCTGAATGAACAGACACGGTCAACTACACGCTGCTATAGTAAACAACAACAACAAAAAAGCATAAAGTACACATTAATATAAAGAATTATGGAAAATAGATGAGTCATCCTTCACTTTATTTTCTATAAGTGAGCGAGTAATGTTCATCTGCACAGTGGCACGTAGTGATGTCATCATCCAATTTGCCTAAGTGACTAAAAAAAACATGGCATCAAAATAAATATATTTAGCAAATGAACTTTCTTCTCGCTTGTTTTTGTTGTTTAATGACAAACAAGAGAGCCACCTGTGAGCGCTTTTAGATTATCAGATGGGGGAGGCACCCGCAGCTAGTTAAGTAGAGCATACGTGCTTTCTTGTCTCCAAAACTCTGAAATATTAAAGAAAAAGACGTGTTTTAAGTTGTAATATTATGAGAAACCAACAAAACAAATACATTAATGTTTGGAAAATTAGATTGCGGAAAAAGTGTTATTACAAGAATAAAGTCAAAATATCACGGGAATGAAGGGATAAAACAAGAAGAAAATGTACAAAAAGAAAGTTAATATAGTAATGTATAGAAAAAAACTGCTGTAATTTAATGAAAAATTGCTTGGTTTATTTTGTTTTGAACATGCATACATTGTACAAAGAATTCATTCATTCATTTTCTATACCGCTTATCCTCATTAGGGTCGCGGGTATGCTGGAGCCAATCCCAGCTGACTTTGGGCGAGAGGCGGGGTACACCCTGGACTGGTCACCAGTCAATTGCAGGGCAATGTACAAATAATTATTCATGTTAATAATAGTTCAAAGTTCATATTAATAATAGAATTAATATTAATAATAGGCTTTTTCAACTACATCACAAAACTGAGAAGTAGTTTTGTGTTGAATTACACAATATTTAACTTCTTACCATAGAGCTTTACAAAGTGGCCCTTGCATTTTTTAATTTTTTAGTATGTGGTGGAAAAGGTTTGGACACCCCTGTGCTATAAGTATGGTTTCCCTGTGCTTATAGCGGTCATCTCTGTATAGTTTTATGCCAAAGTATAAGTAGTTTTTATTTTTTTAGAATGAGCAGTAAGTCACACTATACAGGGAGCACATGGCGATATACATAGAGGAACATCATCATAATTTCAATCCTCCATATGGAGAGCACAAGGTGAAGGGTGCTGATGCTCCATTATGTCTGTCTAGTATGGTTTTAAAAGCTTTATATAATCTATGACATATTTGGACAAATGAACTACGCAGGTATTTTCTCAGACAGAATTTATGTCATCCGTCTGAGTGGACCATTATTGCAATATATTGGAATAAAAAAAAATCCTTCCACGATTTTTGGAGAAAGGTTGATATCACTCAGCTGGAGTTGCCCACAGTATTAATTACTTTAGTGAATAAGTGAGTTGACAAACATTGAAAACATGATGATTCTATCAGGGGAAGGGCAACAATAATAACATTATTATCACCTTTTTGGAATTAGATCAGTGGAGCCACTAAAGTCGATTCAACCTACTTAAGAACCAACAGCAAACGCTGACCAGCGTCTCAAAACCAAATGTGGTTGACCGTATAGGTTCCACAGTCCAGGTCTCCCAGAGGTCACACAAAGTGACAAAGACTTTTTGCATGAAGAGGAGAACAGGAAACCGAATGACACAAGCAAGTCAAGGCAGGTGTGCCCTGCTGCTACATCTAACCCAATGGCGGCTGCTGGTCATTCAAGGATGGGGAAGCTTATCTTTTCTGGCCTACAACACAAAAGTGCTTATTTATTTATATGTAAATTTTACCCTACAGTCCTAGTCGTTGACAAAGACAAAGTCGCCGGGGATCGATAAAGTCTCCGGTTCAGTTCAGAAAAACGGAATGAAAAAATGCTCGGGTAGAGATTTACACTTCAAGATTGCTAATTCGCTCATTTCACTGTCAATCAAAATGGGATTCTACCACGGACAGATCGTCCAATATTTATGAAGAAGTGGAACATCACTGCCCCATAGACCCCCAGAAATGATGGGTGGGACAAAGCCCAGCATTTATACAATGACTGTCCAGTTTCGTGCAGTGGAACAACCCACTTTATGCTTCCCTATCAAAATCAGTAGACACTTAACGTCCGACTGCGTAAAAATGAATGATGAATGAAAAGGAAGTGGTGTGAGTTACCTGTGATAAGGAGCTGATTCTGAACAAAAGATGAAGGTATTCTAGCATATATTTAGTCAATGAAATGTACACACAGCAGGGAATATTTCACCACTTTTTGGACATCTTAAAGCAATCGCCACAAGTCTAACTGAAGTCAAGGGTAATGCATTAAATGCCAATCAAGGAAGAGACATAACAAAATACTATAAAAACACAGAACACAAAAATAAGGGTCGAAAGCAAGACAAGCCAAACCTAAATCTGACAATTTACATTGAATCCAAGGTGGTACAGTAAATACCTTCGAACCACCATCGAATAGCAAGTAATCAAGACACTTTAACATACATCTGTCTGACAAAGTGACTAACCTGTGCACGGTGGCCAAGTGGTTAGCATGTCGGCCTACCAGGCAGGAGTTCTGGAAGACCTGGGTTTGATTTACTGTTTGCATCCTTGTGTGTGTGTGTGTTTCATCTCACATTCCAAAAACAAGCATGTTAGCTTAATTGGTTACTCTAAATTGTCCATAGGTGTGAATGTGCATGTGAATAATTGCAAACTGCATTTGACTGGAAACCAGTCCACGGCGTACCCCACCCCTGTCTGCTGGGATAGGCTTCAGCATACCCCCCCCACCCCCCCCCCCCCCCCGACCCTAGTGAGGACAAGCGTCATAGAAAATGGATGGCTGGATGGATCACACATATGCACAGCAACAACAGCACTGACGATAACCCTAACACAATATGAGAGGTGTCCTGGTTGGCCCGTAAAGTAAGTGATCAAGGGTTGACACTATCTTCAGAATTTATTACAAGCTAACGTACCATTAAAATCACTCTGGTCAGGTAATCCAATGTTGTTCCTTTAAATGTGACCTTATAAAACAATACCAATTTGCTTTCTGTCCAACAGCAAGTTATAAATTATATTTTAGGTTCACATTTAGCAAAAGCTACTTGGTGCATAAGGAGAAGGAAATGGTGCAAACAGTGAATTCAATGCCAGTTGAACCCAAATCCCAGGCAGGCGAGGGAAATTCCATGTTCTCGAGCCACATTGAATGACCCCGCTCCACTCACTTGTTTTCTCTGCATGTAACCTCAGTGTGAGCGGTTTGCCTCATCCTTTTTGATGTGAACTTATGGATGCATTCATTTAGCGTTCTTTTACACAATCAGCATCAAAAGGTACACGCCCACGCCTGCAGCACGGCCCATTTCATGCATGCACAAAGAACCACATACTCCCTTGAAAACACATGGCAACAACACAAACATACATCTATACATATATAGATATAGATGTACATCACACAAACAGTGGGGCTGAGATATAAGTAATTCAGCACAGTGTGGCACTTTCACGGTCTAATTAGCCCTGCTGTTGGAGTAAACAAGTCCCAATGACCCTCCAGTTCTGGTTTCTCATCAAATATGGATGATGCCCATGGCTGGGCTTTGCTCATCCATCAGGATCCGGCTCGTCATAGTGGGAAGTCCCTCACAACCGTTCCAAAATGTTCTGAGCAATCGACACAGATAGTCCAAACAAGGAAAGTCTTTCTCTCTCGTTGGGGGAGGGATGCATGGTTTCACAGAGTTTTTTTTGGCACACTGACAACAAGCAGACTGGAGGGATGCTGCATAACATGGAAAGAGACAGCTTTGTTGCATGCTGCTTTTGATGGCTTGATGGGGATTTTCCTTTCTCCCTCACTAGCTAGCAAGCTATCTCTCTCTCTCTCTCAATCTTGCAGCAGCAGCAGCAGCAGATGCAGACAAGACCAGCAAGCTGTGATCAAGCTGCGCCTTCAATCCCTCCCTTCTCTCTCTCTCTCATCAGCTGGAAGGCCTCAGCAGCAGGGCGACCCAGATTCAAAGACCCCCCTCCCATCCCATGGCTTGCAAACACCTGCAGCATTTCCATGACGGAGCCCTACCGACACCTTGTGGGCAGACGTTGTAAGTGCACCAGAAGCAGCCGAAACGCAGCTTCATTCATTCATTCATTCATTTTCTATACCGCTTATCCTCATTAGGAGCCTATCCCAGCAGACTTTGGGCGAGAGCCCGGCTTCTTACCCATTTAAAGTTTGAGAATAGGTTGAGATCGTTTCGGCCCCAAGGCCTCTAGTCATTCGCTTTACCGGATAAAACTGCGGGTCGCGCCTCCTGCTATCCTGAGGGAAACTTCGGAGGGAACCAGCTACTAGATGGTTCGATTAGTGGGTGAACAATCCAACGCTTGGTGAATTCTGCTTCACAAGTCAGGACCGCTGCGGGCCTCNGCCATTGATAAGCGGTAGCCAGACGCTCAAAGGTGGTAAGATATTGCTCAATATCATCACCATCTTCCAATCTGGGAATAACTGACTGTGCCCAGCCTCTAACTGTGTGTTCCCGTAGTGTGGGGGACACTGGTACCTGTTCGGCCTGTTGCTGTCGAGGGGGACTGGTGTGAGATTGAGACGCACCACTTAGACTTGACACTTCACTAAGCTGATGGACCTGCAACTGCCTCCATCGTTCATGCTTCCTCTCCGCCTCCCGGTTCCATTGATTACTCAGTTCGGTCTGAGACTGCAGACATTTCTGAAGCATGTACATCATGGAGGTCAAATCCATACCAGACAACTCTTCTTTGGACTGGGCAGCTGCCGGCTCCCCACCTGCAGCAGCTTCATCAAGAGTTCCTTCTGGCTTCTTCTTAGGTCCCATCTCTTTTCTGGTGTGCCCTCAGACTGGAGGCGACGATCCCACTTCTGACACCAAATGTACTCAAGTGGAAAGTTTGGTCTTTGCCACCTTTACTTTCACCTTACGCTGCATCTCTCTGTACTCCTGTCTATGCTCTTCAGTCCTTTCAGTGTCCCACTTCTTTTTAGCTAACCTCTTACTCTGTATACACTCCTGCACCTCCTCATTCCACCATCAAGTCTCCTTATCTACTTTCCTTCCAGATGACACACCAAGTACTCTCCTACTTGTCTCCCTGATCACAGTAGCTGTAGTTGTCCAGTCATCTGGAAGGACTTTCCTGGCTACCCATAGCCTTTTTCAACTCCTTCCTAAAAGTCACGCAACACTCCTCCTTTTTTAGCTTCCACTATTTCGTCCTCTGCTCTGCCTTTACCCTCTTCATCCTTCTCACCACTAGAGTCATCCTACACACCACCATCCTATGCTGCCTGGATACACTCTCACTTACCACTGCTTTGCAGTCACTGACCTCCTACAGGTTACACCTTCTACACAAGATGTAGTCTACCTGTGTGCTCCTACCTACACTCTTATTTGGAGTCACCAATTAACTTAACATTCATGTTTTTGGAATGTGGGAGGAAACCGGAGTAACCGGAGAAAACCCACGCACGCACAGGGAGAACATGCAAACTACACACAGAGACGGCCAACGCAGATTCTAATCCTGAACCTCCTGACTGTGAGGCCAATGTGCTACCCACTCGAACACCGTGCGGCCTATGTAAAAACTATAAAAAAATATAATCATTAAAATAATTATGAACCACTGTAAGAATGAAACCTTTCGTCACAAATCATAAATGCCTGTGTTTAGTTACAACTGGCCATCGTTTCAGACAGACAAACATTTCAGGCAAACATATTTTGATTTGATAAACTTTAGAGCTCAAAAAGCTGGTATCAATATTTCAGTATCAATCCCCACATCACTAACAGCATCTCACATTTAGACTTAATTGTCAAGCCAAGCATAAAGATGTTTTGGGTTAAATCAGGTTTCCTATTTCCATTTTTGTTGAGGTATTTTGAGATGTGTTTGTGATGTAAAGCATGTTATAAATTAAATGCATGCTTGTGGTTAATAAATTAGAAAGCTGAGACCCAACCATACTGTACACACCAATGTCATTGTCATAACAAGTACAACGGTACTACATTAAACATTTATCTCTTTCAAAAAGTAAGACTTTTTTCTTATAGATGTTACACCTGTTTTATCACACATAAAAAGGAACCATTCCACCTGAAAGCATAATGTATGTTATGATGCCATCTACAGTGCAAAGTTGGAATGACAAGCTGCAGTCACAGAACGCCCCATTATCAGCGTGGGCATATTTATTAATGGCAGGGCACGTATGCACTTACATTACAGTCACTACAGCATAAACCCTCATCAGATGACAGCAACAAAATGTTTAATAGCTGCGCATGCAATGGCGCTGTATGTCACGTCTTACTTTGACTTGTAAAAATTATTCACAATACATTAAGATATGAAAGTACAAATTGAAACGTAATAAACAATGTTCTTAAGTTGCCAGCATAATTCTTTCACAACAGATATTTATGGTAGTACATGTGGAGACATGAATGTACGCAATGCACAAAGAATCAAAACATGTTTTGCAAAACAACAGGATGCATTGTAGTAACAGGCCAATGAATTCCCTGTTTTTGCACTTCATGTCTACTTCTAATGACAGAAAGGAGAGCAAGTACAACATAGAGATACAGATATGTACATACAGAGACAAAAGGAGAAACAAATGGCACAGTTCATTTAATGTGGCCTACCAGTTGAAGGCCCGATGCTGCCACACCATCAGGCACATGAAGGGAGTATCACACATACACACGTTAAGCCATGTAAGGGGAACCTCCTGAAACCTGTCTGTCCCTACTTGCTTTGCCCAGTGCTTAAGTTCAACTTAGATTTCAGTGCTACAAACATAAGGTCAAAACATCAAGAAGTCAAACAGAGGCTCCCCAAATCAAAAATATCCATTTTATGACGTTTATGTTAATCATTCTTAATTCACCTCCACTCACTTCTATCATCTCGTGCAATATATGACCACGCACACTCACACCATGCGTGCAAAGCAGGCATCTTCATACAGATGGAACAGCATTGTGGGGACTATCAAACAATGTTAGCAGTAGGACCACTAACTTACCCGTTTTAACCCACTTCCAGTCTTGATTGGTGCCACACTACACAGTAAGGTTTTCTGTGCACATGCGTATTTTTATTTATTTATTTTTTAATTCAGCCAAGATCTTGTCTCAAAAGGCACACGACTGAGCTCCAGGGATCTCACTGCTCCGGTTTATCCACCTTCGTTCTTAGCAGCGCTTTGCACTGATCTCCTTTTTTGGAGAAATGACACTTTGTGACTTAGTCCTTAATATTAGCTTAGGTACATATTTACAGAGGAGACCCTTTAATGGTTGTCCCTTTGTTGACAAATAAAAGTGAAGTGCATTTTAAGGACATACTGTGTGTGTGATCGAACACATTAACAGATCTCGCATAGAAATCTCAGGACGATTTACTGTGGTTGTTGTTTCATGAGTGTTTGATGGTGTATTTGCCTTTCTGCAGCTGCGATATGTACAGCTTGGACTTGCTGCCATCCTGTCGTTTGAACCACACTTCATCGTTGTTGATGGCGGTGATGACGGCTCTGTGGAAAAAGACAAAATAGCGTTAGAAAAACAATACTTCTCCCTTTCCTCACTTACTCTGATAATAGGCAAACCCTGCAAAATACAATTGCTCTATCCCATTGAGGGTTGCTTGGTCGAGGGCTTTCATATGTTGTAAGTAAACATGTGAATATGCCAAGAAGTTTTAGATACTTCAAGAAAAATCTCAACTATGTAATATTCGGCCAAAAATACTAGCATGCCAAAGATGCCAATGTTTAGCCCATGGCTGTATAATTTGCGGTTGATTTGGTTGGACTACATAAAGTGAAAAAGTGTATTATTAGTATGACGTCTTTGCTCTTTCCCCCCCTATTTTTCCTGTTTTTTTTGTGTTTTATTTTTAAACACATTCTCCAAATATTTAAATTTTCTTCTTAATTAGTCCTTGTAAAAAAAATTCCTCTACATCCCTTTACATTCCAAAAAATTGACTTTTTGATTTGTTTCTAATATTAATGCTTTAAAAATATTTGTCTTTAATATTTCCACTTATGCTACGAAAATGATATTATTGTTCTTCATAATATAGAGTGACTTATGACTTATTTTTCTTAATAATTCGTCTTTATTCTCATAAATTTTACAGCTGTTTTTCCATTTCTGCTGCTGTTTTTTGTACTATTTCAACATTCTTCTTGTAAATTTGCTTCCTGTAATATTAGGGCTTTATTTCCAACGTATTTTGACTTTATTTCCATATCATAACAATTTCCCCAAACTAATTTTCCAACACTGACATTTAGTTTTGTTTCTAAGTATATCAAAAAACATACAAAATAAAGTATTCTAATATTTCATTTTAATGCTTCTAAAATTAGATTATATTTCTTCATATTACCTTCTTACCTTTGCAACTTTTTCCTGTTAGAGCTTTTTTGTCTTACTATTTCGACTTGTTCTTTTCCTTTCTGCTTACCCCTGCTATTTTTGTAAAATTCCTACATACTACTATTTTTTTATTTTTTGTTGTTTTCTTGTTAAATTATACTTATACAATGTGCCGTGGGCCAATTTACAAAAACAACAGCCACAAGCTGCAAATGGCTCCTGAGCCGTACTTTGGACACCTCTGACCTATGGTCGACTTACAATAATGTCGTGACAGGTTGAATGGCCACTAAAGAGCTGTTTTGCTATCAAGCAAGCAAACAACGTATTGTTATGGAGGATAGGGGCTCACCAGCCAAGCCAGACCACAATAGCAACAACAACCCTGTTGAGACCAACCCCGGGGGGCTCAACAATCTAGACCAGAAATGCCCAAATTCAATGATATGCATACATGTATATTGGCTAGAGCTGTTATCAATGCAAGGACTCCAAGAGAAAACCCTGATAAATGTTGGACTTAGCCCAATTATTATGCAGAGACTAAAGTTACAACAACTTTGATAGGTTACTTTATTTTTCTACAGTAATGTACTGTGCTGAAAGACGGTGTGATATACAGTAGGTGTCGGAACTGTGATCTTCTACTGTTCTGGCACTCGGTGATAACAGGGACAGGCTGTGACTGCTGATAACACATTTGCATGTGACACAGACAAAAAAAATTTATCTTCAAAAGGGGGGTGTGGCAAAAAAAAAAGTTTGAGAACCCCTGCGATAGTGCATACGACAATGCAAGAATGAGGTGCACTTAAGACAGGTTACCACACACAAACCTTGCAGGGAACTCATCTTTCCTGTTGATACAGATGGTCTGGCCCCTGCAGTACCACTGGTTGTCATAGAAAAGTCGACCATCTTCAGAGCGTGCCACATGGTGGTGTCGGTCCGTTTTGGCTGATGAAGCTAGGAGGTGACGAGATTGAATGAAAGTACCTCAGATTAGCTTGAGTAAATCAAATACGGGTGTCCAGACCTTTCCCATCAAGAGCCAAATTTGTGAAAAATGAAAGGATACAAGGAACAATTTGATATTTTGTAAACCAACACATGTCGATATGCTGAGAAGCTATATTCAGTATATTTAAAGAAAAACTGCATCTCAGCTTTATGTTATAAGTAAAAAAGTCTATTATTAGTATGAACCTCCATCTTTGTGTCTTTTTGCTGCGGCTATATTTCCAAATATTTCAACTTTCTTCCCAAATAATCTTTGTAAATTGTCTTTTCACAATATTATGACAATATTCCCATTCGGTAACCTTTTACCCAACCCACTTTTACAAAACTTTCAACTTTTGTTCCCTTCTGAAATTATGACATTTAAAAGATACAATTTTTTTCTTTACCCTTTCAACGCCATGCTACTAACATGACATTATTTTCCCTCATAATATTACAAGTTTATTCTTGTAAAACTTTTATTCTCATTAGAATACGACTTTTTTCTCTTCATATTTTTACATTATGTAAAATTACAGCAGTTTTTTTCCAATTTCTGCTGTTTTTTTCTTCTTCTAATTATACAACAATTTTATCTTTCTTCTTGTTAACTTTATTTTTGTAATTAGGACTTTATTCTGATGACTACTGTTGTAACATTCATACTTTTTTCCCTGATATTATTACATTATTCCTGCAAAAGGACTTTCTCAAGTCTAGATTGAAATTTTTTTCTCTGAATATTTTTTTTCTTTTAAAATTTCTGCTGATTTTTATTTTTGCTACTGTTATTTTATTTTTTGTAGTTTTCTTCTTTGGAAACCACTGGTCTAAACCCAGCTCATGTTCCCTATTAGTGGGTGGACAATCCAATGCTTGCTGAATTCTGCTTCACAATGTATCACAGTTTATCCGTAACTCTAATGACATTTTGCATTGATCTTTGTATTTCAGGCAAATATTGACAGAAAAGGAGAAGAAGTGAGGTTCTCACCATCGACTTTTGCCCTGGCTGGTCCAAGAGATGCCATCGCCTGAGAAGATGACACACAATAATCACAAAGATAAAAACACTCAAATCCCACCCAGTTACTGACTTCCCTAAAATATCACCTTCCGTATTGCAGTCCAGTCTTCAAGAATTTCCAAATCTTGCAGCATATAAACAATATAAGGTCGTAAAAGAACGGTTAAAGAAAACAAGTCAGGTGACATGTTAAGAAACAAATCTGTGGTGCGGTGTTGGGATGATAAAAAGGATATCAGAAACAACAACTGGTTTCTTCTTCTTAATGGGACAGAATGGGTCTTTCTTCTTATTTTTTCTGGAATGCAAGCCGTCATTCCACAATTCTGGAATGTCAAAAAGGGTGGATTAGAATGAAAATCCACATTATAGCAAGTCAAATGCCACCACAGATTGATTAATTCTGGACTACATTCACACATTGAGGACAAAACTAAAGCTATACCAGTAAATAAACTATAATTCTAATCAAACGATTGAAATCAGTGATTGGACTAATCCCCTTAGATCACCCCAAAATTGTAATTCTTCAACTCATCGAGGAATTTGTGTGCTTCCAACTTTTTGGAAACACTTTGGGAAATCTCTTCCCACAATGTGCACAGCAAGCGCCACCATCAGGTAAATCACAGTTAAAGTTAGAAGTCCTGATAGATAGTCGATGTGTCCTGAATGAGCAGAACATTTTGACATTGTTGCATATCTCCTTAGTACCTGAGGTGATGTCAATACTGTGTCGGTCTTCCTCCAGTCGTCTTATCTTCTCCTCCAGTTCACTTTGAACAGTGTCAAACAGCAGCAGCTTCTCACTCTGGGAAAACACACAAACAGTATGTCAACATAAATGAGGAAGCAGGTCATCTATTGCCATAGACATTCAATCCTGGATTGTGAAAGGATAGAACTTAGTCGCCATTCTATTCCATTATCACCTCCCAGTGCTGGCAAGCTGCCTGGATCTCACAGTCATACTTGTTCTTCACTGACTCCAAGCACAGCTCCTTGTAGATGCCTGAAACATAGCCAATCAAACGGTATTAATCATACGTGCATCATGTATGTATTTGCGTTACACCTGTTTATTGCAAATAAAGCATGATATAACATGTATGTTATATTTTCTCTTCTATTTGGAGGATTTAGTAAGCTGCGGCACGATCTGGAAAGTTTTGTAAAGGTTTCACTATTGCATCTCATAGCACATAGCTGTGGTGCATTTAAGAACTGACAAACCAAGTGCTAAGGTTTAACGCTTGAAAAAGAAAAACTAGGGTTGAAATGAAAACATAAGCATGTAAAATTTGAGAGCTTTCAAACAGAGACTTGTGTCGTGAAAGCACGTCTTGCTCTTCTCAACGAGCAGCGGGTGCTGCTGTGAGCCCCTGCCCCATCCCAAAGCAGTCACAGTCTTTTTTGTGACAAAAAAACAACAAGCGGAAGCTGTAGTTTGAAGCATTTATTTTGCTTTTCATGTTTTTGTCTCCATATAAATCAGTGGTTTTCAACTGGTGGGTTGAGACCCACAAGTGGGTTGTGTAACAACTCTGGATGGGTCACAGACAGCAAATTACAAACTCAAAAAATACATTAAAATATGTCTCAGGACTTCATATAAAGTAAAATTTTGTAATATTTTAGTCAGCTTCCTGCAGGTATATGTACATTGCATAGATACAAGCAAAATATATTTTTTAAACAAATAAAGGCAGAAATAAATTAAAAATAATAAATAAATGGGGCTGCACGGTGGCTGACTGGGTAGCATGTTGGCCTCACAGTCAGAAGGTTCAGGTTTTAAAATCTCCGTTGGGCATCTCTGTGTGGAGTTTGCATGTTCTCCTCGTGCGTGTGTGGGTTTTCTCCGGGTACTCCGGTTCCCTCCCACATTCCAAAAACATGCATGTTAGGTTAATTGGAGACTCTAAATTGTCCATTAGAGTGTGAATGTGAGTGTGAATGTTTGTTTGTCTGTATGTGCCCTGCAATTGACTGGCGACCAGTCCAGGGTGTACCCTGCCTCCCGCCCGAAGTCAGCTGGGATGGGCTTCAGCATTTCCGCGACCCTGATGAGGATGAGCGGTATAGAAAATGGATGGATGAATAAATAAATAATACAAATAAATAAAAAAATGTGTTCATTTCAGATATAAGGACTGTGGATGATGGGCAAAATGATTAAAAAGTGAACTTTTCCTTTTGAGGATGCAGGAGTAGGGGGTTCATGGCTTTACCTAAAAAGTCTGAAGGGGAACCACTGCCCAAATGTAAATGACATGCATACCTGCCACTTTTGTTCTGATCTGCATGTTCTCCTGCAGGTTGGCTAAAGGTTCCAGGTATTCCTGGGCACATCCTGCCATCACCTCCTGCAGCTTGATGTCTACCTGGCTCAGACGTTCCTTATACAATCTTTAAAACAACAGCAGCAGAACACGTCACATTCAAATAATGACTGGATGATTGCAGAATGGAGAACATGGAGGTTTAACCAAGCAACAGAGAACCAGTGCATTTCTGACATCTAAAGAAGATAAACTTACTGTTCCTTTAAATCTGTGAACTGCTTCTCCAGAGTAGTCATCTCGTCCAGGCACTCAATCCTCCTCCTCTCACAGTCTTCATCATCCATCTCTGTTCACAAGTGAAGACACGGCAGATGTATTATTACCTTAGCAGCTAATCACTAGAGTAAGAATAGCCTCTCCTTAGCGTATGACAATAATATTTACACAATTAGTCAGGCAGCGACATGTGCTAGTGAGTCTATAACTGACAGGTAATGAAGTAATGGGACTGTAACAGTGTGGTGATGTTTAAGGCCCATTTTTCCTACCAGAGCTGTCTCCATCTTCAGACACGGACGTGCTAACCGTGTCCTCCTCGTCTGTGCTACTTGCATCTTGCTCCGGAAAGTCCACCTCCATTTCTTCGTGGTTACTTTCCTTCTTCTCTCGGGAATGAACCGGCATATCGACTTACAAACCACGCACCGGTCACGCCGTGGTGGACCTCTTCGTTAGTTTTAACACCGGTGGAAGACGGTGTTGTAGCTAAGAGGCAGCTAACCGGTTAGCGAGACCGCATCAAGACAGCTGGGAGTGCAAACATGGCCACTGTAAACCAATCAGAAGAGGTTTTACTCGGGTTGTCCAATCAAATTTTGATATGTACAACTAGTGTCGACGGGAAGCGTTGTGGGACTTGAAGTTTTACTGGCACTACGCAGAAGTCGTAAACAGCAATGTTTTGTTTTTAGACAGTGAGATTATTTACCTTAACCGTGTACTCAATTAGCCAATATTAAAACTATACATACTAAATTATAGTTATTTAAAGTACGTTACTGTTTAGTAGAAATATAAATGTAAAATGATGTTCTGTATTAGGTTGTTTGGCAGGCGACTCTAAATTGTTCACAGGTAGGAATGTGAGTGTGAATGTTTGTATATGTGCCCCGCGATTGATTGGCGACCAGTCCAGGGTGAGCCCCGCCTCCCGCCCGAAGTCAGCTGAGATAGGCTCCAGCATACCCGCGACCCTAATGAGGATGATGGATGGAAGATGTACTGTCATAGTTAGGTATGTAGATATATTTAAATATGAAATAAAAAAAACAAAGAAAATACCACAAAGGCAAAATATAAAGATAGATAAGTAAATTACTAATAAACCGTAAACGAAGAAGAAAAAGTTGACAGAAACATTATTCACTAATAAATAATACATTTTTTTTAAGTAATACAAATAATAGAGAATATATACTATAGTAGATGTCAAATTATCAAATGTTTTTTGATAGTTGTCCGTACATTTTTTTTTTATGTTTTATGTTGGCGACAGCTTGACCAACAGGCATGGATTCATTAAGTAATAATGCCCATTATTTTCTGCAAGAAAAACTGTAGGTCAACTAGTTTCGCTCTACTTAAAAAAGAAAAAAACTGAACCAGGTTAACTGTGACCCCAAAAAATGAATGGAGGTATTTGACACATATGATGTTATCAATAATTACATTTACAAACTACAGTGGCGCAAGTAGAAAAAGTAGAAATGAATCATTTGGATACAGTGAAACAATGTAGTCATTTGGTTGCGGTTTATCATGCAAGCCCACTATTTCCGTGCTGTCTGCCAGAATGGTCCATTCTCAATGCATGTGGGTCAGGAAACTTTGCTGTCTAATTTGTGTAGCGCGGTTGTGTGCAGGCAGAAATTCTGAGTTTGCACAACTTCGAGGTTATTTAGTCTCAAACTGTTAGGCTTATGAGTAGGCTACATGTGTTCATGCTGTTGTAGTGGCAAGAAAATGAAAGAAGAAAAGTCAAGTACTATACCCCAAATTATGCCAGAACTTTGCTAACAAAAACAAAACGTCTGGCTGAGGTGAGAGTTTATGTACTGATTTGTTTATTTACGTATTTGCATGTAAAATTGTGACCCTGTGTGGAATAAAGGTGTGGCTGATTCTGCAAATGTAGGTATTGATCCGATATAAAATCATGTATCATAAAAATAGGCTCACTATTGCTGAAGATCATTGAATGATTCTAAGATTTTAGGCATTTTACATTTTAAAAATATATAAATACAACAATATAAGCCAATGTAACAATATTAACACAATTCCCTTTTGTTTGAGCAAAATAAAGTACACAATGCAAAATAAGTGTAAACAAAAACATAAATTGTTTCTTATTCAGAATCTTTGACCATTAATAACAATAACCATATCAACAATTTAACATCATTAACAACAACAAAAACATACTTATTTCTGAAAATAAAGAAAAACAGCAATAAGCTAGTATTGATCCAATAGTATACAATACTTCACAGTTAATTGGTCCCAGACCTGACTGTGGTAGGTCCATTTCCACAGAGGAGTACTTATTTAAAAATTAAATATTTTCATAGAGCATAAATTTTTTTTTATGACCTTCTAAATATATTTTTTCAACATTATTAGAGCCCTCCGGGCACAAAATAACACCTCATAGTCATCTTTATATTTGTATAACCCAAAATAGGAGACATAGTAAAAGAAAATAAGATGTAAATAAGACCTGTGCTCACGTGTACTGCTGTAAAAATGTTCCAGTGTTAAGGGACTTGAGTGGCGGGCGGACAGAAAGTGACATCGGGTGTTTGGAGTTGAATTTTAGTTTGCCGTGGGGTATGGCTGCGACAATTGCTTGTGTTAGGGATTCCTGGGCCTGTTATGAGATAAATCCAACCTGCAATAAAAGCCTATTGTTCCGGCAATCAAGTTTGGTGCTTGTGTGTTTCACAAAGCATTACAGTTTAACAGTTTAAGATTACTGACACCCAGTGATCCATGTAAAATGCTAAATGTCCTCAGGTCTTTGAATGTGTCCTCTGAATGCCTATAATTTGAATTGTATTTCTTTTAGCCATTTTTATGCTTGGAAATGCTTAATTTAGGCAAAAAGTCACATTTGCTTGTGCATAATGTTAAACTAAGAACAACCACAAAACAGCATAATTTATCAATTAATATATATATACATATATATATATATATATTTGAAAAATCGTGCTAGAGTGAAGCCCCAAAGTTTAAAGCGCAAAGTGGCAATGGATTACTATAGTTCCACCCTGGAAAAAAAATCATATAAATCACTTAAAAACCAAAAACAATGTCATTCATTCCTACGTAAGTGTATGTAAACCTTTGACCATGACTGTATATTAAATTATAAAAATGTAATAGAACCCATCCCACCTGCTCCACTTCCAGCAAGAGTTGAAGGTCAACAATACCTCATCATCTCCAAAAAGCACAGACCCAATCCTCCAGCCACCAAACCGGAACACCTTGACGCCTTTGCTGCGCCTAGAAATTCTGTCCACAAAAGTAATGAACAGAATCGGTGATAAAGGGCAGCCCTGGCGGAGTACAACCCTCACTGGAAACGGGTCCGACTTATTGCCGGCAATGCGAACCAAACTCTGACAAACTCGGAGGGAACGAGCTGCCTGAATTAGGTGGTCGGATACCCAGTATTCCAAGAGTACTGCCCATGGAGTTCCTCTGCCACAACAGGCTGCTTTATAACAGAAAGGGAAAGTCAAATTAGCAAATGAAGGCATAGCTAATTAACAATATAAACATTTAAAGAAGAAAATAAATGGTAAATGAAATTATAAACTTGGGTTTTTCTACAACATTCAGATGGTTACTTGCTTGAGATGGTTTGTTTTGTCTGAGGTTGAGAAGAAAGAAAGAGAAATTGTGGAATCCTCCTTGCCATCGGTTTGAAACCACCCATATTCAAAATATGACAGAATGGAAGCTCTCGGGTTTGGGACAGGCGCGATACTACAGTGTGCATGTCAGACGCCACTCACAGAGAGCCAGGGAATGCTCAAGTTGTTTCTGTGTATGCTCAGACACTGGAAAATAAGGGGGGGGGAGCATTGGTGGGAATGCCTGAGGATGGAAATAAAGGTATTACCCCTTTTGTGAAAAACACCCCCTCCCTAGTCTGCACATTCATTGCAATAGTGGGTCGTGAGAGGGGACGTTCGCCGACCTTTTCAACTCCTTTTTGAAACTTTCAGTCATCGGTCTTTGTCTTGCATGGTGTCAGTCATTGTTTCAGAAGGATGATCATAATTTCCTCTACACTACCTTATGTAATGCATCAGGATGTAAAGTGCTGATATATTATGGCGCTATCGCGCGCCTGTAAACATGCTGTGAGGGAGGTGTAGTGCAGTTCCAGTGGGTGTGGAACTGTTATGTCAGTGAGCGAGGGTTCGGTCCACTGGAGGATTACTGTAATTATGAGTGACGCCTCCCTGCAGAAAACCGGAGGGAGTGTGTCATGATTGATATTTTCAGCAGGGCAAATGAGTCCTGCTTATGACAAATGACTGTTTTTCTATTGATTTTATGACAGACTCCCTCGAGAACTGATTGGGTCTGAAAGCCAGAGACATTGCTTTAACAGAAGTTGCATTTTGGAAAGGTGTACAGTGGATCCTTGCAAGTTTTCCATTCAGCATTTGTGGTCAACAAATTTCTCTTTTTTTATGATAGTTTTTATAGTTCCAGATTTTGATAACTGTATAACTGAGATGACGTGCCAAAGCAAACATTTGCACAGTCACAAAAGGTGACTTTGACGTGAAAAGGTGAATTTGAACATGGAGTAGTATGCACATCCTGTTACCAAGCAGGTTGGGTTTTTGTGTGTTTTGTGTACGTGTGTAAAATCAGGATTGTGCAAAAATAACTTAAATGATAAATATTTATAGCAGGGAATGGGAGAAACATAATTACTTTTGGTGCAAGTCTGGATAAAAGTATAGCGCCAGGAATGTGTGGGTTTTTTTTTTTTGGCCGTTGTTAACCTTTGCTTAGTCTGGTGATGTGATTGAGCACTCCTTTTCTAGATTTACACTAGAATGTAATGGTTTCTTCTTTGGCCCATGTCCTGCTCATTCACAAAGCTTTATGGACGTCATTTTCTACCACTTTTAGTTAATTTTAGTTAGGATTTTTAGTTAGGGTACACCTAAACTTAACCTTGACCAGGGTGTCCACAGTGGGGCATGTGGACCATGTGTGGCCCACTCTTGTTTTTTTTAACTGGCCTGTGGCATATTTTAAAAATACAATTAATACAATAAAACTAATAAAAACAGCAAAAATTGGAAAATAGCAGTAATTTAATGACAAGAAATTTAAAATAAGTGAACATGTGAAAAATTAAGAAAGTCATAATTTTACAAAATTGTAATATTATTTATTTTTGCTATTATAATATTATGTAAAAAATAATGTACACAAGCATAACGTTGAAATACTAAAAAATACATATTTTAAAATTGTAATAGTATGAAGAAAACACCAAACAATTTTTATGAAGTTTTCCAAAAATACTTACTAAAAATGATTTAAAATTGGAGACCAAAATTAATGTTAATACTCTGCTTTTCCACTGACAACTCTATATATCTATACATATAGATATATATACATATATACACACATATATACACACATACATACATATGCATATATGTACATATTTATATACATATACTGTATATATATGTAAATTACAGGAACACTTTTAAATCAGAAAATAGTAACCTATCAGTCAAACTTCTGCGATATTGATGTGGTCAGTTAAGTAGCAGAGGGGGTTGTTAATCAGTTTCAGCTGCTTTGTTGTTAATGAAATCAAGAACAGGTGCATCAGAGGGGCAACAATGAGACAGACCTCAAAACAGGAATGGTTTTCCAGGTTGAGACCACTAACTCATCTCTTTTGGCTAATTTTTACTGACTGACATTCTACTGCTGTAGTTTTTCATTTGGCTTGGATCAACATCTCTGTTGATATCATGGTGCCGTACCTGGACGCTACAGAGGTTGCACAAGTAGTCCAACTCCTCCAGGATGGCACATCAATAGGTACTGTTGCAATTTGGTTTGCTGTGTCTCCCAACACAGTCTCAATAGCATGGAGGAGATTCCAGGAGACAGGTAGGAACTGCAGAAGAGTTGGACAGGTCCTTAAACCCTCAGCAAGATCGGTATCTGCTCCTTTGTGCAAGGAGGAACAGGATGAGCACTGCCAAAGTGCCAAACTACAAAATGACTTCCAGCAGGCCACTGGTGTGAATGTTTCTGACCAAACAATCAGAAACAGGCTCCATCCTGAGGGGCCGATGTCCTTTAGTGGGCCTGTGATCACTGCCCAGCACTGTAGAGCTTGATTGGCATTTGCCATAGATCACCAAAATTGGCAACTTCGCCATTTGCCCCCTGTGCTCTTCACCGATGAGAGCTGGTTCAACCTGAGCACATACGACCGACGTGAAAGGGTCTGAAGAACGTTATGCTGCCTGCAACATCATTCAGCATGACCAGTTAGGTGGTGGTCCAGGGATGTCTGGGGAGGCATATCTCTGGAAGGACGCACAGACCTCTGCAGGTTAGATAATGGCACCCTGACTGCTATTAAGTATCGGGATGAAATCCTTGGACCCATTGTCAGAACCTACGCTGGTGCAGTGGGACCTGGGTTCCTCCTGGTTCACGACAATGCCCGACCTCATGTGGCTAGAGTATGCAGGAAGTTCCTGGAGGATGAAGGAATTGATACCATTGACTGATCCCCACATTCACCAGACCTAAATACAATAAGAACACCTCTGGGACATTATGTTTAGGTCCAGGTTGCTTGTTAGGCTGTCCAGGAGCTCAGTGATGCCCTGGTCAAGATCTGGGAGGAGATCCCCCAGGACAACATCCGTCGTCTCATTAGGAGCATGCCCCGACGTTGTCAGGCATGCATACAAGCACGTGGGGGCCACACAAACTACTGAGAATCATTTGGAGTTGCTACAATGAAATTTGACAATGGATCAGTCTGCTGCATTGTTTTTTCACTTTAATTTCTTTGTCTTTGATTTCCCCCCTCTATAGGGTGATCATTTTTGTTGTTTGGTTTAGAGACAGTGTCGCTGAGGAAAAGACAGGAGGCAGAGCTTGAGGTAGCAGAGATGAAGATGCTGAGGTTCTCTTTGGGTGTGACCAGGATGGACAGGATCAGGAATGAGCACATCAGATGGACAGCCAATGTTAGAGGTTTTGGAGATAAAGTCAGAGAGGCCAGATTTAGATGGTTCGGACATGTCCGGAGGAGAGATAGTGAATATATTGGTAGAACGATGCTGAGTTTTGAATTGCCAGGCAGGAGGCCTACAGGAAGACCAAAAAGGAGGTTTATGGATGTAGTGAAAGAGGAAATGAAGGTAGTTGGTGCGCATATATACTGTGTATATATATAAATATATATATATATATATACATACATATACACAGTATATGCTGAGTATATATACATCTAATATAATATATAAATATATAAATATTATGGCATAGCACCACGCAAAGATGCCATCAGAAGTAAATATAAAAGTCGATTATGTAACATTCTGCCACATTGTCGCTGGCATCACGAGATGAACAAAGAAAAATTATCTGTTGAAAAGAAATAATCATTTTCAGGCCAATTAAATTAAATTGGATAATTTACTGTGGCACACCCGTCATCTGTCACGCGTAGAGGTCGGGTGTCACTGCCTTGTGGTCTGGCTGTCTGACTTTGTGTTCACATTTGCATTTGAAAAGAAGGGTAAATAAGTGGGTGAGACTACCTAACTTGCCCGGAAACAAGAAATTATATTGCTTTTTAGTGGTGTGAAAACGTGTCTGCCCCTTTCCTGATTCCTTATTTTTGCATTTTTGTCACACTTAAATGTTTCAGATCATCAAACAAATTTTTATATTTGGCAATGACAATCAAAATCAGAAAAAAATTGCCATTGTAAGTGAACAATTCACAAACTAGGAACTTTCTTTGGCGACTCAGTGCGACGTAGAATTCTAAGTAAACATAGAGCATTAAATAAACATAAAACTAACACTTACTAAACATAGAACCTTGAGTAGAAAATTGAAATTGAAATCACTGATAAGTAAAGCCATGAGAGTGTTTTTAGTGCAGGTATTATGAGGTGCCAAAAATACTGGTTATAAAGTGAGCATAGTGCAAATGTTATAAAGTGTTCATGAGTTCAACAGCAGCAGGAAAGAAACTGTTCTTGTGGCGAGAGGTTCTGGTCCCAATGGACCGTAACCTTCTGCCAGAGGGGAGTGGCTCAAATAGTCCAACACAACTGAACACAAAATGCAGTTTTAAACAAAACTTTTTTATTATTAAGGGAAAAATAAATCCTACCATAAATGGCTCAGTGTGATTGAAAAGTGATTGCTGTCCCCCACGTTAAAACATAACTGAGTTTAATTGCGATCAGTCTGGATAAAATTATAACGTGAACCTGGTGAACCTTCCCTAGAGTGGCCGGTGAACCAAAACTCATCTAAGAGGTACCAAAAGACCCCACAACAACACCCTTAAGGTCAGTGTTTGTGACTTCACCATAAGAAAGACACGGGGTAAAAACAGCCTGATTGGCAGAGTTCCAAGACGAAAACCACAACAAAAAGAACATTAGGCTTTAATGAAGACCTCTGGGAAAAAAGTCTGTAGTGTCAAAGTTGAACTACTTGGAAGGTGTGGCCCATTACATCTGGCGTAAAAGTAACGCCGCATTTCAGAGAAAAACAACAGTAAAATATGGTGGTGGTAGTGTGATGCTCTGGGGCTCTTTGGCTGATTCAGGACCTGGAAGACCTGATAAGGGATAAATGATTCCATGAATTCTGTTGCATTTTGTGTTCAGTTAAGACTAATATTTAAATGTGTTTCATGATCAGAAACCCTCAAGGGTGACAAAAAATGAGAAATCAGGAATGGGTCACGCACCACTGTAAGATGTCAATTTTCATGATTTATGTTGTCATGCAAGTATATTTACATACTTGACATCTTTGTGTTACTTTTGACATAAAAAAAACATCCGTTTTCCAAAACAGTTTCTATGACATCAGGAGAAGGTGAACCCTACCAATACACTACAGTGTTTAGCTGACGCACAGAGAGTAAAGTGTCGCACTTGACACAGGACTGGGAGCGCTGTTGCCCATAGCAACCAAATAAACACAAGGCACAAATACCTGCTTGCATAGTCTTTGCAGCAAACAAAAAACCCAACAGAGCTCTAAGTGGAAGTCCCGGCATTTCCTGTGCGGTGTTAGTACCTCAGTAAATTTTTACTGTGAGAACTGAGCAAGAACAGTTTGTCCTTAGTTTGTTATACCGCTTGACAAAGATGAAAAATGGCTTGGAATTACAAGGAGGGAATTGCGTGCATGCATACAGTATGAGTGGCATGTGACTCACACTCAAACAAAGACACAGGACATCCCATTGGGTGTGTTTAGGTGGCAATTGTGTTTCTTGCACAAACTGTGATCTCCCCAAAAAAGGTGGCAACGCTTGAATATTGTTGGTATGGAGTTTGAAAGGTCCGTTGTGCGACATATATCTGTCTCGGAAAATGTGTGACAAAATGTGACAAAAAACACATGGGAACTTTGTGATAATTCAGCATGAAATTTCCAAAGAAGCAAAACAACAAAAAAACAACAACAGTACATTCTCCAGCTTCCTGCAGTGTTAAGCATTTACAAAGACAGGCAAGTCCAGAACAACCTCTTGCAACACATGATGCTCTGATTTCACAATACAATTCTTCAATGTATACTGTTCATGGATGTCTAAAAATTGGCAGGAAATGCATGCACTAAGTGGATACACCTGCATTGTTTCATAAAATCTATCACAGTCTATCTATTACAGTATACCGTAAAGCTATAAGGTCCAAAAATATTACATTTTACAACGCTCCAAATTGTGCTGTTCAGTCAGAGTACAAACTAAGCTAAATCTAATTTGAACTAAGTCTATATCTGGGGTGTCTAAATTTGCCTGAAGCAGTTTTTTTTTCCAAAAAAATATATTTTAACAACAACAACAAAAATTAAAACAATAGCAAAAATAGAAAAAACATGCATTCATTGTACACAAATAATGTCAAAATATTACAAAATAAAAGTTGTAATTAATGAGAAAAGGTCAAAATGTTACAAGAATAATATAATATGTGTTATCTTATATAAATAAAGTCATAATTTAAAAAAAATTACAAAGATTTAAGAAGAAAGTTGAAATATTTGGGAATTTAAAAAAAGAACAGCAAAAACACAAATACACTGTATTTGTATTTTTGCTGGTTTTTTAAAAAATACAAATACACTGTATTTGCATTGGTCATGTAGCCATTTTTTTGTTGAAAATGCTTAATGTAGGCAAAAAAAATGCAAAATTTGCTTTCTTGCCTAATAATATATAGAGTCAACCACAAAATAGCATTATTTGTTATTATTTTTTGGAAAAAAATCTGCTAAGAGTGAAGTCACTAAATACAAAACACAAAGTGGTGAGGGATGACTGTTATAGTAACAACAGCATGAATTGTGTGCGTGTGCGTGCTACAACATAAACATTATTAGTAATTTTTTTCGGGCGGAATGAAAATGAAAAAATATATATATACAGTGAGGGAAATAACAATTTAAACCCCAGCTGATTTTGTAAGTTTGCCCACTAACAAAGAAATTATCAGTCTATAATTTCAATGGTAGGTTTATTTGAACACAGAGACAACAATGACAAAAAAATCCAGAAAAATGCGTTTCAAAAAGAGTTATAAATTGATTTGCATTTCCATGAAGGAAATAAATATTTGATCCCTTTGAAAAATGTGCTTCAGTACTTGGTGGCAAAACCTTTGTTGGCAATCACAGAGGTCAGCCATTTCTTGTAGTTGGCCACAAGGTTTGCACCCATCTCAGGGGGGATTTTGGCCCACTCCTTTTTGCAGATCCTTTCCAAGTCATTAATGTTTCGTGGCTGATGTTTGGCAACTTGAACCTTCAGCTCCCTCCACAGATTTTCTATGGGATTAAGGTCTAGAGACTGACTAGGCCACTCCATGACCTTAATATGCTTCTTCTTGAGCCAATCTTTTGTTGCTTTGGCTGTGTGTTTTGGATCATTGTCATGCTGGAATACCCAACCAAGACCCATTTTCAATGCCCTGACTGAATGAAGGAGGTTCTCACCCAACACTTGACGGTACATAGCCCCATCCATCCTCCCCTCGATGCGGTGCAATTGTCCTGTCCCTTGGCAGAAAAACACCCCCAAAGCATAATGTTTCCACCTCCATATTTGACGGTGGGGACAGTGTTTTTGGAGTCATAGGCAGGATTGCTCCTCCTCCAAACACGGTGAGTTGAGTTGATGCCAAAGAGCTCAATTTTGGTCTCATCTGATCGCAACACTTTCACCAAGTCTTCCTCTGAATCAGTCAGATGTTCAGTGGCAAACTTGTTACCAACGGTTTTTGTGGTGACTATGGTCCCAGCTGCCTTGAGATCGTTGACAAGTTCCTCCCGAGTGGTTTTGGGCTGATTCCTCACCGTTCCAGCTCCAGACCAAGGGAGATTGGCAGTTAATTTATGTTTCTTCCAATTGCGAAAAATTGCACCAACTGTTGTCACCAAATGGTGATGGTCTTGTAACCCATTCCAGCCTTGTGTACCTACAATCCACAATCTTGTCCCTGGCATCCTTGGAAAGCTTTTTGGTCTTGGCCATGGTGCAGGGTTTGGCATCTGGATTGATTGATTGCTTCTGTGGACAGGTCTCTTTTATACAGGTAACAAGCTGAGAGGGCTGCCAATGTCAGCTCGTTACCTGTATAAGATCTACCTGGGAGCTAGAGATCTTGCTGACTGACAGGGGATCAAATACTTATTTCCTTCATAGAAATGCAAATTAATTTATAACTCTTTTTGAAACGCATTTTTCTGGATTTTTTTTTTGTCATTGTTGTCTCTCAGTGTTCAAATAAACCTACCATTGAAATTATAGACTGATCATTTCTTTGTTAGTGGGCAAACTTACAAAATCAGCTGGGGTTCAAATAGTTTTTTCTCCTCACTGTATGTATTTGTACAATCTGTTCTTTTAAATCACACAAGGTGGTGTGATTTACACACACACACACACACACACACACACACACGCTATAGAGCAAGTAGAACTATAAATTGCTTTACATTGTGGATCATTTCGGTTTGCTTTATTTTTTTGAAATGTCACTCCCTCAACAGGAAAATATGACGGATGAAAGAGTTATCAGCAGCAAAGGACATTCCATTAAAAAGTATCAAAAATATTTTCTTACCAAAAACCTAATGTGGCATATGGTTTTCACCCAGGATAAGCGGAATAGAAAATGGTTGGATGGATGGATCATTTTCACCCCAAATTATATTTTTCTGGAAATATATTGAGAACTGGAAATAAGTCATTTTATGGAAACACGCACTATAATTTCCCCAAACCAAGATCAAGCCTTCAAGGATGCCCCACTGTCATTAATGGCCACCATTCACAAACATTCCCCGTGGGTGTCTAAAAGGAAACTACAAGTTTGCAAGTTGACTTTTGAAGGGTGGAGGTTAAAGCCTGTTAAAGGGGGGAATTTTTTCTCACAAAAAACAGCCCTGCTGTGTGTGATTTCCCTGCTCCTGTCTTTAGATAAGTCAATTGGAAATCCCCGCAGAGGCTCCTCCCAGCCAGGCGCACAAAAACCCAGTGCGCCTGCCTCCTCTGCGCCACTGACCTTCGGATGCGTGAGTGTGTGCGTGTCTCCTAACAGCCAGCATGGACGTCCACGGAGTATCTCAGCACGATTTTACGGATTATACCAACATGGAGGCCAAACAGGGGAAACTGCTGCCCTGCCAAGACGAGCGCTTCGACAGCGGCCTGGACTCCCTAAAAGAGGACGAGCTGGTCAGCTGCTGCATAGAGCATTTGGCCGTGCACGTCAGCGAAGAGCGCGTGCACGAATACGAGCCCTGGAGAAGCGTCGTGACCGAGGACGGTGACACGTAAGTGATTTTTTTTTTCCCCAAATAAATGTGAACGTTGGTTGGGTCGCATACGACCAGAAACGGGTGCGCTTGTGCAAAAGTCGCCTCATGCTGCGAGTTTTTTTTTTTGAACAATGCAAAAAGCGAAAGGTATGGCAATGAAAGGGATTGCATGAAAGATGTTTTTAAGTTGGTTTGCGTCTGAGCGCACGGTATGGGCGGAGCGTAGGAAAGTCCCTGGCCCAGCGCCAGTAACTGATAAAGCATCAAACGTGTCAACTGGTGGAAACAACCCGCAAAACTCCACTCTTGCGAAACGCGCCCCTTGCACAGGCCTTGCTCCTTGGAGAGACTTCCTTAACTAACTTCTCCCCCTGTCTGACAGGCTTCTGCACTTGGCGGTCATTCACGAAGGCAGCGAACAAGCCCGGCAGATGATCAAACTGTCCCACAATCACCCGTTCCTCAACGTACAGAATCACCAAAGACAGGTACAACAAAAACTTCTTTTGGGATTGAATGCGGGTAATAACGCAAATAATCGTGCCTGCAGACGGCTCTGCACATAGCAGTCATCACCGAACAGCCCCAGCTGGCGGAACAGCTCCTCAAGGCCGGCTGTGACCCGCGACTGACCGACGACAGCGGCAACACGGCACTTCACATAGCCTGCAAGAAAGGCTCCCTCGCCTGCTTCGGGGTCATAACCCAAAACAGCCACCGTCACCTCATCTCCATGCTCTCCTTCCCCAACTACAGCGGTAAGCTCAGAAACGTCAGACAAAGTCGCCCAAAAGTGCACAGCTGTTACATTTTGTTGTGCGCGTTTCCTCAAAGGACATAACTGTCTTCACCTGGCGTCCATCCATGGCTACATTTCACTAGTGGAGAATCTTGTTCAGCTGGGTGCAGACGTCAACGCACAGGTAAGGTGCCCGTAAGTCTGGAAAATGAGCGATGCGCGTAATAGGCCAAGGAAATAACATTCTTTTTTTTGTATACAGGAACAATGCAGCGGAAGAACGGCGTTACATTTGGCTGTGGATGTCCAAAACCCAGCGCTGGTTAGTCGTCTCATCGACCTGGGCGCTGATGTCAACTGCTTAAACTACGGTGGTTTCACGCCGTACCACCTCACCTACGGCCGCCAAAACGACGACATACGCCGCCAGCTACAAGAGAAGACGGCGCTGGAGCTGAGGGCTTTGCCCGACAGCGAATCGGACGACAGCGACATGGAGGATCCGGACCTGTCTGAGGTCAGTTGTCTTAAAGCGTCAACGCAGATTTCACAATGTTGGCACGTTTTTAATGCTCTTCTTCTCCGCAGTTCTACAATGACATTAAGTTTGGCAAGTAAAATCAACCACTGGTGGTGTTGACAGTGCTGCTACCGGGTCAACAAGCCACGGCCCCAACACCTGCCCAGGAGGGCCACACAGTGCTGGCCCGGGCGGTCGCAAAAAAGGAAGACAGTGTCTGGTCTGGTCCAGAACACACAGTGAGACCACGAACCACAGTTGTCTGTATAAGGATGTGGATACTGTATAAGGATGTGAATCATGTAGTAAAGTGTACATACAGAGATATTTTTGTACTTGTAAATATGTTAAATCAACACTATCAACAAAAGAATATGCATAATAATAAAAAGGAGTATGAATTACTGGTCTGTGTGAGGCACTTTTTTTTACTGGAACACAACCACAATTAGTCACGACACATCAACTGACAGTTCCAGAGTTACGAGCCGCTTTGTGAAACACACACGGGTGTTTGGGCTCTCCTTCAAACTCCAGGGAAGCATGTGGGATTTCCTCGTATTGGGCGAGGTCACGCAGAGTGTGAGTCACGGCGTCAAAAGTCCCAAACTGTACTGAACACTCAGCCCTACCTTGGAATGGACTACCCAGGAATGAACAGATTTTTTTTTTGCTTTGTCACAGCAAGCAGGAAGCTTTTATGGAAAAGTACATCCAAATTCTCTGCATCTGACATTTGATACTTATTCTTTCCAGAACCAGTAGAACTTGATCCACTGCCAACTATGAAGCTTCACAGAAGATCCCAGTGCAATTCAGTTTAATAGCAGCGTACACACCACCCACCCTGTGACTGCAAACATGAACAAGGCCTTATGGACGTGCATGGGACTTCACGGGGGTTTCCACATGCTCCCCTTGCTTCCTCATTTGTGCAATCAGAAGATTAACAATTCTAAATGACAAAGAAGATACAAAGATGATTCGTTGATTGAGAGAAATTTTGAGAGGGGACTGAATGCACTCTGTCATTCAGACGTAGGTGGAGAAATGGACAAACTAGAAAAGCACCAGGAGAGCGCAGACCATAGTTGTGGTTCACACCAAAACAGCAATCCTACATTCTTTTAGATCAGTCTTTGATATTTTATAGAAGATGTTGGAAACCCGTCCTATAGTTTTTTCCTTCAAGTGCCCTGACCATTTTCTGTGGAGTTATGCACAATCGCTGAATATTAATATGGCAATATTAATATTAATTTCTTTTAAGTTTAATCAGTTCTTCCATATTAAATTTCCAACAATTCCTGAAAATCAAAATTCATTCAGAACTTTAAAGATATTTTTGACCACAGATGTAATGATTTCCTGATTTAGGAATCTTGCCCAACTGATGATCTCACTTCTGATCAAGAGAGGATGACGGCCAACTTGGTCACCAACAAAAATGCAAAGATGTAATTTCCCAAAGTACACCAGCATCACAAAACAACTACATAACTATTGAATTGGAGTATTTGAATTCAACACAAGAGCTGCATTGTTACCTCCACCAAGGAGGTTGTGCTTTTGCTGGCGTTTATCCGTTAGTGTTCAAAATAACTTCAACATTTCTGAATGGATTTGGGTGAAATTTTCAGGAATTGTTATACATGAGATATAGAAGAACCGGTTACATTTGGAGGGTGATCCATCTCATTGCCTGGATTCAGAATTGTGAGTTAGGACCATTTTCTTCACAAAAAATGGTCATGGTGTGTGTTTTTTTTGGTACATACTTTCAGCAAGATTGCAGTCCGGTGGAGAACACTGATCATGCTTAGTTGTGATAAAAAAGGTGAGGTATTCATTTAACATAAGTTAATATAACCTACTACAAACATGTTGCAGTTTTACACTGTACACTACAAACAAAATGGTAAACATATTTGATCTGCAACAATTAAATCTCATTACCCAACAATATTCCATTAATCGTTTGACTTAAAAATGTAAATAGAAATGTAAAGACATTCACACATATCAGCTTTGACTTTGGAAAACAGTGATCAACATTTTGGTCTCTTTTCTGATATGCTGCAGACTAAACCAATGTTTGTGTCTCCATTAATCAACTAAGTGACCGTTAGTTGCACCCTTAAACATATTGCTCAAGTACTTTCATGAGATGGTGTCTGTTGAGTGTAAAAGGTGCAAAAAACCCTAAAAAAATTAGGTCAAATTTGTTCAAGTTATAAAAAACCGCGCTCTACAGCGCTTCATGTGAGTCATGTGACATTACTGCACTCAGCGCAACAGGAAGCAGAGTTGTGCACAGCTCATGTTCCCCCTCGTACTTCTAAATTTGACACATGAAAGCAGCACGGATGAAACAGGATGTACTATGTATGTTACATGCCCGGCACTTTAAAAACCACCTTTCTGCATAAAACCGGAAAACCGAAAACTCTGTATAAACGCTTGCAAGGAAATGACTATAACAACAAAACGCATCAAAAAAGATTGTAGTCCAAAACATTTTATTTATCACTGAATTAAACGGTTGGGGGAAATTTACAGCAACCAAGTATACCACCAGTCTCCATGTGAAAAGTGACTTAATCCAACACGTGACCTATGTCTGCTTGCTCAGTCCCGCTCTGCCAGGGACATCAGGTGAGTGTCCACCTCTGCCTCTGTCAGAATCCTGGAGAGAGGACAATGAGGATGGTATAAATGGGAAATACCAGGAGGGACTGAGGAGATTAATCGTGTTAATTTGGTTCTGCAATTAGGGACATGTCAATACCAATGCCACCTACTGCTATTTAGCCCATATAGTGAGTGTTGGTGTGTGTCCCAAAATATGTTATTTTCTACCCTATATCCATAGTGTATCACAGCTGTTACCCCTGGACTGGTCCCCAGTCAATCACAGGGCACAGATAGATATGACTGAAAACAGACTTTGGGAAGACAAACTGCTCAGTTGTATACATCAGCTTTAAAATTAGTAACCAATTGACCAAGTCGCTTCATTATTCTGTATTCTGTCTCATTCCAGGGCAACATGTTGAGCCACCCCTTTTTTAATAAACGTGTTCAACTATTAACTTCTAACAGCAACTCAACACTTTGCTTTAATTGTTGTTTTTGAGAAATAATCAAACATTTTACCTGAATTTGGGTTCTTGTGTTGTGACCACGCCCACCTCAAGCTCCGAAGGCTTGAAGTCAATGGAGAGAACAGTTGACAGACAAGAGACGGCCGTCTGGTACAGGAAAAACACGGGGAAGGGGGAATTTATAAATTCAAAATTACTACAGCACATCCATCATGCTGCTTGTGCAACACATACCTCGATAGTTTGTTCAAAGGTCCAGTCCAGTTTCTTTTTCACTTTCTTTTCCAGAAAACTGGTGGCTTCTGTCTGCTTCACCCCAGCGGCGGTGGCTTTGAAGCCACAGTAGTAGCCTGCCGGGTCACATTTGTACACTTGCGGCCCGCACTCCTCCTCTATGCCTATCACAATCATACCTGCGGATACAACAGCACTGAATGCTTGGACATATTAGGCTTTTGAGGTTTTTAGTCGTGATGTCTTGGAAACGTCGGCTACCATAAACCTGATCAGTCACACAAGCTTTACAGAATCTTTGTTAACTGTAGACTGGGCTTTGGCTGCAAGTGTGTGAGTAGCATTTTGCTATTGAAATGTGCAAACAGCAAATAAAATACGGTTAAATGAATACTTGTCTAACAGCACTATAAAGCCAGTGTTTCCCATACATTCATTTGAATAAAAACGTTTGGACAGCCACAGATACTTGGCACTACTCTTTTTTTTTTTTAAAGAGTTGGTGTTACCCAATTTACATGTTTTTTTGTACAAACGCTTGTGTATGGGTGGAGTTAGCAACACTGTTTGTTCATTGGTTCATAATATGTGTTACAATGGGAATAAAATATGCAACTTTCCCCAGTCATTGATTTTTGCTCCCTGCTTAAGATTCCACACCATCACATTATAGATATACCTGCTGTGCCTGACAAGCACAAATTTGCACTTGCTGCACAGCTGTAAGACAATGCTGATGTGTATTACCACCAGTTACTTGATATCGTTTCAGCGCAGATCTCAGCTTGTTTTGTTTAAAGTCTTGTGCGTCTATTAGAGTCCACTGTCAGAAGATATAACGTCAGATTCTAAGCTATACTTACAACAGCCCAGTGGTCGCATCTCAGCGTTCTGTGTGTAGACTTGCGAGATGTCTGCAATCCTCTTACACAGCATGTCCACGGGGATCTCGTAGCCGTACTTGTACTGCCAATTAGCAGCCTCGTAGCGAGCTCGCTGAACTTGGGACCGGCTGTCAGCTGTTGAAGGTGTTGTTAAAAAGAACATGGTCATTAGAACAATCCATCAGATATCGTTTGGGGCAGTTTTGTTCAGATGTTTCCTTAAAACAATGTAAGGATGGTTCAGTCTAATTGTCAAGAAGGTTGAAATTACCAAATATTCAGTGTAGAAAAGCAGGCAAACGGGGTTGTGAGGACATATTAAAGGCTTTCAAGAGGTGAAGGGTATTAAAAAATGTTGGGAGGCACTGTTTATTAACATGTTAGTAACTCACACTGTTTTTTACTTACCTGTCATTCCAGACATTACACATCCAATATTATCTGTTATTCTGAAAAGATGAGTCACTGTGTTGGAATCCAGAAGCTTGTCCTGAAGAAGAAGACAAGATTGAGAAATTAATAGCTAATGTTCATTAAATCAAGTTCTTCTTATTACAGTAAGTGCACCATCCAACCATCCAAGGTACAACAAGAAGTGTTGTTGACCCAGTCCCTCAGTTATCATGGTTTATTGGTTCCAAACCATACTATGATAAGTTAATTTGGGCGAAGTAGATTTCCTTCTTTATGAATCAAATATTTTTGTAGTAAGAGCACCAAAAAATTTATTTAAAAAATAAATTATTTTTAAACATTATTAGCGCTCTCTAGACATGAAATAACACCCCTACACTCACCTTTACACTTGCATTACGTAAATATAGTATAGTATAGTATAGTAGATATAAAAGAAAATATGCCATTTAAGAAATAAAGACTTGTCCTTGTGTCTGTTGCATAGTTAGATGATTTAAGTACTACATATCGTCACATCCTTGAATGCGCCTTGTGAATGTCATTGTATTTGTAGTTTAGTTCATGTAGTAATTTATCTGCTTGTAATAATTAATTCGGGCAAAATAAACGTTTAAATGTGCATTTTTTATACTAATAACAGGCTATATTCAACTTCAAATGATTTATTAATATATATTTGAAAAACCATGACAAGTGAAGTTGCAACATTTGGACCCAAGTATTAATGTACAGTGTAAACAAATAGATTTAATGCAATGTTCTTTTTTTCTTTTTTTTTTAAAGATTTGATGTAATAAGGTTGCCATCACTCACAAACACATAAAAATCTGGGTAGCTAAAACACCATAAATCAATAACTTAAAGTTCTGGGTTTTTTTTTTCCAATAGGGTTCTCTCTTTTATAAGGTTTAAAATGATGAGATAAATTGTTTTGTGTCCTGCGTGTTTTTGGACTGTGAAGAAACCAGAGTAGCATGTGAAAAAAACATGCTAAGACAAAAGAAACACCAGACTACAAACTCCAGAGAGAAGTCTGAGCTGAGATTCAAGACATATCAGACATATCTAACCACAATGCACCATTGTGCTCAACTTAATGACCATAAAAGTGTGATTTGGTTTTAGCTGTAGAGACTAGCAGTGTGCAGACCATAACTAATCTGATCTACTCACCGGTACTTTTTTCTGTGTAACGACAACTGCACAGTCCTTCCCTCGTACGGCGACTGACGTGAGTCCACCTTGGTTGATGGCCTTGAAAGCATATTCTGAAAGGAGACGGCACCATGGGAGCCATGTGTTTATGCGTATCACAAAGTTGTTTTTTTAGGGGTTACATTTGAATTAGATCAAGTACAATCACGGTCCCAGAATATGACACTGCAAAACAAAATATTGACGAGTCACTACTACTTCCGGACACAACAAATGAAGCTTTCACTTTCATTATCTTCCAAATTCAAATATCGTTCTACTGAAACCCAAAACTGAATTCAACAAACATTCATCGATACGCCTTTAACGTGGTATTTTATTACCTGGTACACCTGAGATAAATGCATTTAAATTGGTTGGCTGGCATGCTAACGTGCTGGCTAACCGTACTACTTAACAAGGCAGCGGGGTCGAGTAATTTAATTAAAACCAACAAACTTGTCAAAAGGTGACGGTGACAACACAAACGTGCATTATAAGTGTATATAATAATAACCTCACCGTGGTAGTTTGTTGTTTAGCAGCTACAACTGCAGCGCGCTTCGAACCATGACAGAGCATTTAAGCTAGCTAGCAAACATGACAGCCTTCCAGCCGGCGTTTCTTTAAAATGCTGCAAATACTAACCGACTTGATAGAGCCTTCCTTCGGGAGAGAAGATGGTAATGTGTCTGTCAAACCCCGCACTTGAGCCCCGGGACATCTTCCACGGTAAACTTGGCCAATAAGTTCGTTGAAATCAAACTGCAAGTTGGTACTAGCTTGTGCGCGAATGCTTCACACCGGAACTTGAGCTGCTGCAACTAAAACTACATCCGGTGTGAGAGGGTTCCGCGGTATCCATGGTAACGACGCATGCTTCACCACTATGGAGACGGGATAAGCAGATGATTCCTTGTTGGGGTTTAAAAATATAAACTAAAAATCAATATTAACATAACAAAATACTAACAGTTGTCCAAAGGTTCAATTGAATAAAGAAAAAAATTATTTTCACTATGTTGGTTGCAAAATCCTTTACTGTATATATTCTATATATACATATACAGTATATACTAATATATATTTATATACCCTAGTGAGGATAAGCGGCATATAAAATGGATGGATGGATATATATTTATTACTGTTTTTCGTATTTTGATACAAGTAACTTTTCATTATAAAAATAGCAATACACACATATATACAGTATATGTACATAATACTTATTAATATATCCATCCATCCATCCATCCATTTTCAATGCCAGTTATCCTCATTACAGTCACAGAGGGCATGCTGAAGCCTATATAATATAAAATACATTTTATAAATACTGTACGTTTTATAAATACCGTACAATGGTGGTTGCAGGATTGGGTCTCTGCTTTATGCGGATGATGTAGTCCTGTTGGCTTCATCAAGCCCTGACCTTCATCTCACGCTAGATCGGCTCGTTTAGTGTGAAGCGGCGGGAAAAGAGAATCAGCACCTCCAAGTTCGAGTCCATGGTCCTGGCCCGGGAAAGGGTGGACTGCCATCTCCGGGTTGGGGATGAGGTCCTGCCCCAAGTGGAGGAGTTTAAGTATCTCAAGGTCTTGTCCAAGAGTGAGGGAAGGATGGAACGCAAGATGGACAGCGGGATTGGTGCAGCTTCTGCAGTGATGCGGAATCTGTATCTGTCTGTTGTGGTGAAGAGGGATCTTAGCCGAAAAGCCAAGCTCTCAATGTATCCGTCGATCTACAATCCTACCCTTAAATATGTTCATGAGCTTTAGGTATGTTTTTAGCCAGCTGGTACATTCATATTTACTTTCTCTGTTATTAAAATGTTACTATTTTTTTTAAAATTCAGTTTTATGTAGCACCTTGACATTTTATTAATAAAAAAATGGTAAAGTGCATTAATAATGAAATGTGTTATTACAATAATTATTTAGGTAGTGTGTCATGTATGGAATACAGTCTTTCAAAATATACTGTATTATTAATCACTGAGATGGAAAAACGTTGGATGCTTCCAAATTCAGATTCACTCCTGCACAATCATTTTTTTCTTTTTCCACAGTCAGTGTCTCATGTGTGTGGCTCATCCAAAGTCTTAAATAGGGAATAATTGATCTTATTTTGCATTTACTGTTTAGAAATTGTATCGGTTTTATGTTGGATGCCTATTTGTTCTGTGTTTTTCAGTAATACCAATAATATTTGCCATGAAATATCCAGAAAGGCCTTCCAAGTTTTTTAAAATTAAATTCTTTGGACTGCTAAAACCAGTGTGAACATGTATCAGAATAATAGAAAGAGAACTGTCGGGTAAAGAAATGGAACAGCTCATAATCCAAATCATACCACATCATTGCAGGCAGTGTGTCAAGGTACATACGTAGATAGAAACTTTATGCATCTATAAGGGTAAAATTCTTTAAGATATATTATGGTCTAGTTTTATTCATGAATGAATTTCATGACTTATGCATCACCCACCCATGATTCATGCCCCTCTCCCCTGCCTTTGACCTTACTCCACGAAAGCGTCTCTCATTCATATAATTTATGCAGCGTTTCCATTCTGCAAGTGAAAGACCCCCACCCCCAGGTCTGCTTGAACTCGCGTGGGACCCAGTTCCAGTGTCACAGGTGTTTTCCAAGCACAAAACTTTTAATATTACTCAAGTTTTTTTCATTTACAGTAATGAAAGATCGCCAAAATACTTGGGGGATCCAGAAAATAAGTGTGGAGTGAAGAGCCAAGCAAAGACAAAGTAAGAGAAAAGTGTTGGTGACGATGCCGCGTGCTTGCTTCCTTAAACTCTGACACATAAAAAAGCTCATGGGTTGTCATGTCGCAAGCACACATGTGGTTGCAATGTCACTTCGATGTGTGTTGCAATAGATAGCCACAGCCCTTGGTTGCCTTCCACCATGAACAGCGAGCTCCCAAAAAGGGCATTTATTCTATTACACTTTGGTTAAAACAGCGCAAATGTCTTGGCTAAGCAATTGCAGAATGTCAGTTATTTCATGCCTCTTATTACAATGCAATCAGAACCCATCCCATCCATTCCTTTTCTATGACGCTAATCCTCATTAGGGTTTCGGGGCAATCAGAACCAATTAAAGAATTCTGAATGGATAAAGTGTTGGTTTTTTTGCACTTTTATTTCAACTTGGAAAAATTAAGTGATGGAATTTGTTTTTATTATTTAAAATAATTTTTATGACTGTTATATACAGTACAGTTAATAGAATATTATCCTTTGTTGTATAAAATATTTATATGACGTTTATATATTCAAACAGTCACACAAACATTATAGGTAATAAATATTAAATAAAGGTAATTACAAATATTTAATATAATAAACAATATTTTTCTTTACTATATTCACTCCCGATCAAAATCTTTCAAAAATTGCTAGAATTGACCTTTTGCACATTTGGATTTTAAGTGGATTTTAAGGGGGGCTGAGACAAAAAGTGGGAATAAATAAGCTTGTCTTCTTCCCACTCTTTTTATACCTCTCAATAGGTTTTGTCCTGTGCATTTTGTGTGGCTCAAAATAAACAAACAAACAAAATGCCAACATAGACACCAAACTGTTGTTTGAGCAACCAAAAATGAAATAGTGCCCTGAATCAGTTTTAGTTTTTTCAGCTGTGCACCGTAATGATAAAGAAATGAATCATTTGCATGCACCTTTAAAGAAACTGAACATTTTAACAGAGCCTGAAAAACATGAGTAGAAATGGTTTGAATGTTTTCTGTTGAAACTAGAGATTGATATCCCCATCTGTTTGCAAGTGTTATGGTTTAATACTCCAATTCATCCAAAGCAGTAGGCTAGTCATTCATTATGGACTGAATTACGGCCATTGGCAACACTTGCATCGTGGCCCATGTGACGAGGCCAAGCGGTCATGTCTTGAACATGTTCATATGGCATTTCATTCAAATGAATCTCTTGGGAAAATGGAGCAATTCAGGTTTGGCAGTCAATTTCATAATAAAACCGGAGTCAAAGTCATGTGCTCGAAACATGCCAGTAGTGATGAGTGCGCAGTTCCACAGAATGCCATGACACGTGCCTTCAACTTGCGTGGAGACTTTTTGTTTCACTAATTTCTCAACATATAAAGATTGAAGTGTCAAGTAAATAGTTATGTATGTTTACATGCAAACTACGCACTTCCATGGGGACCCAAGTCAAATGGGGACATCAAAAGAGACCACTGTTCCAGCTCTGATGGGGGACAAGGAATATACATTTGTTGTCTAGAGACATTTGCAAAATGGGGAATTAGTTTAACCTCCACATAAAAGCCTCATTGGATGGATGGACATGCGACATAAACATTTAATTCACAAATGGTTAACACTCCTGAGTAAAAATAGATGCACTTCCTGGCCGTGCATATCTTGGAAACTAAAATAACTTGTACGGATGTCCGGGTGTTGGATGAGATCACTGACTGGCCAGTTTACTTGCTTACACTTGTGGCATTAATCATTGCACCTTATAATTATCATTTCTCTCTCCCATAGTCTTTGAAAGCATGTGCATTTAGCTTAGTCATCCTTACATTATTCCTTTGATAACCCCCAACCCCATGTCTCACGCTCTGTCATTGTGGTATCATCTCGTTTCCATCTTTTAATAGCAGACTGTTAAACACACCGGTCAGCAATGAGCTACTGTTATTTTTTGCTCCATGACTTTATTTTTATTTTTTGGGCTCAAGTCAGAATGCCAAAGACTTTTCCATTACACATACAAGTAACTCCTACCTGTTGGGCGTGAACATGCATTATCTTGCCTTTTCCGTCAACATAACAGCTTACATGGCAACAAAAAACCCTTATCATCTACAAGGCTTCCTCACCTCCAAGCCATGCACTCATTGCACATGCTGTACCTGTTGATTAGTTTTATGCTACTTCCTGGTTCGTGCAGGGTGATTTTTGGGTTGGGGTTGGGTATGATGTA
This sequence comes from Oostethus manadensis, assembly GCA_024372805.1. Lineage (NCBI taxonomy): Eukaryota > Metazoa > Chordata > Actinopteri > Syngnathiformes > Syngnathidae > Oostethus > Oostethus manadensis. The sequence goes on from QODF01000112.1 coordinate 4,025,151, forward strand.
ATCATTGACTTTGCATGATTGGCAATGACGCATTTGCAAAAAGTGAGTAAAAAAAACAAGAAAAGCAAAAGAAAATTAGTTAAAATCTCTAAATATACTTTTTATTGTTGTTTTTCAAATGTCACAAACAAGACAGAGACACTTGTGAGTGTTTTTAGATGGGAAAAGCACCCGCTGCTTGTTGAGAAGAACGATACTTACACTCCTCTTATGGTTGAGCATAAGTGCTTGAAAAGCAATGTTTGAGTCTCCACAAGTCTTTTCACTAGATTTGTCACGAGTTGCTTTTTGAAAACAGTATCGAGAGGGGTCTGATTATTTCCTAAATACAATAATCCCTTGTTAGTCGTGGTTAATTGGTTTCAGATCTGACCTTGATAAGTAAATTTCCATGATATAGGATGAAATATTTTTGTAGTTACAGCATAGAAACCTGTTTACAATTTGACACTATTAGAGACATGAAATATTGCCTAAAATAGTAGAGAGAATAAGTAAAAATAAAACAGAATAAGACTCCCGCCTGTTAGCATTGGGAGGATTTTTTTTTTTTACCTCCAGGACTTTTGCAGTGGTTGATGTAATCTAAAGTCTGCAAATGAGAAGAAAACAAATGAACCCTAAAAAAAAACACGTAGGTGTAAAACTAAACTAAAAAAAATAAGATTTGCGACCAAATGGAAATAAAATATTTAAAAAGTAGTTATCCTTCAATACGTCGCACTTCAAATTTTGCGGCTTCACTCTATCACGGTTTTTCAAAACATATTAATAACGTATGCCTGTTTTGTGGTTGACTGTGGCCTATTGTTAATTTTAAAAATATGCAACTTTAAGCCATTTTTTACTTGCTTTCTGCTAAACATTTTGAAGCATAAAAATGGCTCAATAAACTAAAATAAAAAAAATCTAAGGCATTCAGAAGACACATTCAAATACATTTAATGATATGTAGAATTCTATGGTAGTCATTAGGTATCAGTAATGTTACATTAATGAGACAATAGCCACTGCAGGAAATGCTAACACATGTGAGACTATATTATGTCTTATTTATGTTTGATATTCTCTCTTATTACGTCGGCAATACAAATGTAAAGGACTACAGGGGTGTTATTTCATGTGTAGACGGCTCTAAGTAAAGCGATTTCACTAAATTTGTCACAGGTAGCTTTTTTAAAAAACAATATTTAGAGGGGTTTGATTACTCACTAAATACACTAACAAAACTGGCAAGGCTGATCCCTCCTGCTTCATCTTCGTATTCTCTGGCAGACCAATGGCGTTATACAGTCAAACCTCAGTTTTGATACAAAGTTTTTGCATGAGTTAGTTGTCATTGAGCTTGACAAAATTTGTTTGCACATAACAAAGCTAGTCCGTTTGCCATGTACCATGTTGTTTTTCAAAATCACCCTACGCTTTGTTGATGCACTGTCAGAGCATTTTGAAGCCAAAGCTGTGAGTGTCATCGCTTTGATAAAAAAGGTGAGGCACACCATTGAATTCCATCTCGGCAGGATGTACTGGAAGTCTGCATCAACAATAAGTTCCATCCATTCATCATTTATAATATTGTTGCATTGTTTTCTGTATGAAAAACTGTCAGGATCCCCCACCTCTCTATTTGGCGGCACCCTGTTGTGAAACACCCTTGATGTCTTTACCGTGCAATAACGGTTGCATAATTCTTGATCGATCTCTTAAAGGACAACTGGGAGGAACAGACATCACCAGATTGTTAACAACCGTAAGCACTGGCCCTATTCAATTGTTATCGTTTCTCCTGTTTTTGCCACTCCTGTTTTTTGTGCACTTTTACAGTGGGATTCATCTTCTTCCCTGCCGTCCTTGCCCAGCACTCAGTGTGAGTTAAAAAGAGAGTTTACTGATGCCAGTAGTTCATGACTAGGGTAAGGCGGAATCCTCTAAGGTGCATTTTGGAGTTCAGCCCTCAACCCCGAACCGATTCCCTGACAAAAAACTATCAAGTGTATGTTTTGTTGAAATTTTGGGGTGTCTGGAACGGATTAACAGGTTTACATTATTTCCTATCAGAAAAATTGTCTGATTTCCTCAAATATTTCGGGAGAAAATCATAGCGAAAACTTGTATATGTACTTATAAGTGAGGGCGATACTATTTTTATAAAGAAGGAGGGCAAACAGGTCTCTAAATGTATTTTTCACTTCAAAATAGTACTGCGTCAATGTAACAAATCCCAATAAACTAGGGTCTTCCGTATTAACTTCCCAGCATGTGGCTGTTGCCCACGGCTTTGCAGACTATTTTTATTATAGGCAGCAAGAGAACAGCTACATGGAAGTGGCAACAGGGTAAGATAACATCACCATGTTTATTTTTGTCTTATCTTTTGTCTATCTATTTCATAGCGAGGATGAATTTGCCCGACCAATAAGTGACCAGAAGAGTGAAGACTGTGAATATGATGCCTCGTCTTTCAGGTACCTACTAGCACAGCAACAGGCTATAACTTACCATGTGGGTTTATTTTTTCACATTCCTAGCTGTGTATTTCAAAGTGATGAAAAAAACCCTGCTAATGGAATCTGCTTGACCAGTGAGCTGGGATTTACATCACCCATACAGTATCTGATCGACATGTTTGGATTTGTGTATTCAACAAATGAATTCGGATGGACTGAAAATCGTTCGTGTGTATTTAGTCAGCCAGTGGCTGGCAAAGCAGCTACAATCTCTAAGGTAAACATAATTAGTGTCCTACTTAAACAACACTTCTGTCTACAATACCACCATTCTCAAGCCACACAAGTATCATATAGTTATAATTGCACACAGTCTGCAAGGCAGAGGCGTATTAGAAAGTATTTAAAACCGAAAAGGATCCGGGATGCTCGGTGCCATTCAGTGTGTGTGCCTAACTGCGTCACAAACTCAACTCAGTTGATTATTGGCGCAACAAGGTGTTGCAAAAAAACCCCCACAAAACCTAACACTATATATAAGACTACATATCATTTATAGTTTAATATGTTTTGACTGGTAATAGACCATAGTTTACCACAAACGATAACTGAACCGCAAAATTGCGAGGGACTGTTTTAGACGTTGAATTTGTACCTGACTATATGTCACAGGAGTAGCCAAACTATGCAAAAAAAGTACAACTTATAGGCCGAAAAATTTGGCAATTCATTCCAGCCACCCAAAAATATGAAAAACACATTTTGATAGAGAATAATTACAGCTAGAGATAACAGTGCAAAACACAGTTTTGGTACAAAAAAGGCAGAAAAAAATGACTGCAAATGCTTTTATTGAAAAAAAATTCAAACAATATATATATTTTAATAAATAAAAGCGACTTAATCCAGTGATATTTCAAATAACTCAGACGCTGACTTTTTAAAAATGAAAAATATGAAAATAAACTGCTGCATTTAAAAAAAGTAAAAATATGAAGGCCTATAAAATTATAAATTAACAAGTTAAAACTTTAAACTTTGAACACTTAGCAGCAACAGCCTGAATATTACTGACAGATATGACAAATGTAACTATTCGAATTTTTGGCAAAAAAAAAGTAATCTAAATAACTAAAATAAATAACTAATAAAGGGTCTTCCAGCTCAGCCTTATGGCTGGCATTTGCTATGATTGAGCCACTAACGTTCCTCCCACTCTGTCGGTAGTGCCCGACACTATGCGGAAACTCGACTGGGACTTTTGTTCCACGAGGAGTGCTTAGACCACTCTAGTAATAAATTTAATGAGAAAAATTGCATAAAATATAACCAAAACAGTATGCAAGTGGACCAAACCGAACATGCAAAACCAAAATGGTTCAAAACATCCATGTGAACCCTTACACCCCTAATAAAAATGCACTGCCAGTGAGTCGGCAAATCGTAGGGTTCTAATTTTGTGGGTGGCGCAGGCTGCTTAGTGGTAATTTTGTCCGGCGCAACACAGTGGGCAGCCAATTTGGTAATTTGGTAGACCGAGGCGCACCACGATGGGTGTGGCAGCGCAGCAGAGGGAGGTGCCGACTGATTCAGCCTGGGATAGTGACAATTTCGTGCCAAAAAGCTACCCCGAAGGTGTGCTGAAAGCTTGCCGGCTCCAACCTGGTCTACTCTCGGCGCAAAGCAAAGCACAGCTGGTCTAGTGGTAATTTGCTGATTGACGCACATGTCACCAAAACCCCACAGGCCGGTTTACACAATGTAAGGCACATTTGAATGCATTTAATAATCACAACAACCACTGTTTAAAGCAACTATCTGAATCAGAACATACATTTAGATCTATACTGTATTGACTGTCCCGTCTGCCTCTGTCGCGCCGTCTCCACCACCTCATCTGTCCCCGAATCGTCGCCCCCCCCCTCCTCCTTGGTGGCCAGTGGATCTGATATGGATGTGGTTAATTGTAACAGTTAATCAAACATATTGACATCTTTGATTGTGTAACCGAGAATTGCAAAAATGATCATAATGAATTGGGTAATACAAGTTCATCTCACATGCAAACACAAGTGACAAGGGCCAGACCACGAACTTGGCAATGCGTCTTTTACGCACATCATCCCCGTTATGCATAGTTTTTGTTCATTCACATTACATATACATATTATATTACATATTCATATTACAAATATAGGTTACTAAATACAAGTGTCTTTATTAGTGAGGAAAAAATGCGTACCTTACCGGTGGTCACCTACGGTGCTGGGATAGTTTTTGTTTTCCCTTTCTTCGGACATCATTGAACCATTTTTTTTCACTGGGCAACAGTTCTCAGTTGGTCAGGGCAAACCTGATTTATGATACTTGTAATCTCCTCCCAGACCACTTTTGCATCATCAGCCCGTGGAGGTCTGCTCGTGTGACCATATATTCGGCCACTGCAAGCTTGGACCTCCCGGACCAAAACATCACTTTCCGTCTGGGAAGTTTGGCCGTCTTCTGCAGTCTTCATCCATATTCAACGAAACTTGCAATTCGCTATGCCAGCGGCGCATTTAAAGGTGAGGAGAGGAGCTCATTTGATTAGTGAAGATTTGACCCGGCTGTATTATACCCAGTATCTCCTCCTTCTTTGCCACTTGCGCCAGTAGAAGGGACGGAGGCATACTTATGCCAGGCTGTGCATGGCACAAAATTGCAAAATGCGCCTAAAACAACGCCCATTGGCGAGTTGCAAGCAAAAGTGCGCTTTGCTTGCACCTGGTTTATGAAATTTGAGCCCGTAGGTTTCTTTGTTTGAGCTCTTGATTTTGTGGAACGGGCAAACTAACTAGTTTATGACATGCAATATTGTATAACTAATAATTTAATATAGTATTGGCTTGACGTGTGGATTTGGCGGGAGTACCTGCCTTTTCCAGTGGAAAAGCATCAACCACAAAAAATTGGCATTGGGTGTGATATTAGAATATGAACATTTGCGGTTTTTCGATTTGATTAATGGCAATTCAACAGCAATTTAGAAACGGGTCCTAATCTTAATATTTAATGCCAATCTCCTCTCTCCTATTCACAGCTAAAGGGAACTGGGGTTTCCAAACCTTAGCCTACAGCATAATTACGGGAACCACTGTTTCCTGGTGAGACCAGTGAAACCAGTAATCTTATGGCCTTAGAAGAGTGGGACCACTGCAGTTATGCCAACTGCAACAAATCACAACTTCACCGCATGTGCAAGCAATAAATAAGGGAAGAAATGTATGGCAATACATTAAAAGGAACAATGATACCGCTGTATAACTAAATACAGGGCAAGCATGGATGAAGACTACGGTTAGACATGCTTGTGGTCCATGATGGCGACTGAAAGATCCACCAAAAAGCATGAGTCATGCTCCGCGCACTACTGTACGCCTATAAAAATCCCCCCTCTCAAACACTTTTGCATTCATTAATTGCATGTCCGCGGATGGAAAAAATGTTCTCATGGATCATGTTTTGTTATGTCAATGTCAAAAAGGATTATAAATAAAGAACGACTTGAGCGGTGAAGTCATTGCACAGAATGATAGGGGAATTTGGAGTGACAAAACTTCCCAAATATTCACTCCATATACTTTTTGGAGATTTAAAACCAGTTAACAGCCAATACTTCACTTTAAGCGCCTTAATTCTCTCCTGTCACTTCTGCCTGTCCTATCAGGCTTCCCGTATTTCCAAAGTGCTGTCAAGAAACCTAATCTTCCCACCAATATCCCCAGTCAGGGGATATTTATTGCTAGCTGGAGGCTACTCAGGACTCCACAGCAGTATAAGTGACTTTCATTTCAGCTGCAAGACTTTTTGAAAAACACAAGAATGTCCTCACACTGCTCGGCTGGAATTTTTGTTGGGAATTTCCCGCTATTGTGTGTGTGCGCACACTTGTGCGCTTCGGGCCTGCAGGCAGCAGCGCCTGAGTGAGCACAAACAAGTCTGACCGACTCACATGGGTGTCTTATTTTGGAAAGGTAACATGCAGGCTTTGAGGTGACAACAACACCCATATGATTACATCGTTTTCAGCTAGTTTCATTCAGCTCAGTAGAGTTAAAGGTTCAAAATTTACTGCTTAGAAGGTGTGGAAACACAAAAAGGGGAACTGACTCAATATGATGCAATTACGTATTCTATTACAGTATTGTAAAAACAAAATTCACTGGATATAGGATGTGCAACTATATTAGCAATATATTCCAATGTGTATATTATAAAACGTTTGAGAAAAAACAAATTTAATCTTTTATAAGTCGCACTGGTGTAAAAGCAGCACTTTTCCACTTTAGGAAATGTCTACAAAGTAACTCTTTGAGAGGAGTCAATTTTGCGCTATGATAAAACTGACAAAAAGCTAGTCACCCCATTGGAAACTGCTCAAAATAACTGTCATCTTGCAAACAACACTGACCTTATCACACAGCAGTTTAACACTCAAAAGGTGTACCTGGTACATATCCAAAGAGCCACTCGTATGAGTCAATACAAGTTTAAAATAAATTTAAAAAAACTCTTTCAAAGTTTTTCGATAATGCATTTCATCTGAGGAAATGCATTTCATGGGCGGACATGCAGCATAGAAAATTGTGAATGGCGCTGCAATGCTGCCTCTGTCCACCAGAGGGAGCCAGAGGAGGCCAGAGCCCAGATCACCCCAATGAATGTGTTGCTCAGATGCAATGGCTTATGTGAAAAGTTTAAAAGAGTTTTCCATTTTAAAGTTATATTAGTACATGTCTATGTTTCCCAGGTATAGCTTTTGAGTGTTAAATTGCTGTGTGATGAGTTTCGGAATGTTTGCAAGATGACACCATATTGTTATATTTACTGACCTCCAGCGATTCCCAGTGCATTGATAAACTTATTGTAAGTTGACTGATAGCTCACGATTAGTTCTTGCCAAAAAAAAAAAAAGAGCTGTTGTTTCCTCAATCCAGTTGTATTTAAACTTCAAGAAACGTAATCTTAATCTTAATCTTAATCTTGTATTTACAAAGTAAAGGAGATGTCACAAAATTGCAATTTAGCCACATATTAGCTGCACCGATGTATAAGCCGCAGGGTTCAACTGTACAGTTCAGGTTGTTTGAAAGAAATGGAAAGGCTACTTTGATATTTTGTAAAGGAACAAGTTACATATACACAGACTTGATCAAAATCTTAAGACCAGTAAAAATTGCTAGAATTTACCTTTTGCACATTTGGATCTTAATGAGGTAGAAGTAGAGCTACAATATGCAAAAGAAAGAAGGGGGGGGGGTGAGACAAAAAGTACTTTGAAAAAGTAATTTATTGAAAACAATTTAACTGAAATTAGGATGTCAGACAAAAGTTTAAGACCATAGCTCAAAAAACCTCAACCAACAAGAACAAAAAAAGTTCTCAGTAGGATCGTTTGAAAGGTAATCAATCGATTTAATTCAGACTAGAAAATAAATCATTGGATTTAAGCACTGCAGGTTTTATATGGATGTGTGGTTTTTAGCTTTTTTATTGATAAAAACATTAAATGTTACCCTTGTAACAGTTTGATTTGTCATAAGTCGATTAGTCATGCCTGTCGACTGGGGCGCACGGATGGCGTGATCTGACGCTGAGCGTGTGAGCTCTGTTAGAAAAGTCCGTGGGGGTGTCCTAAAATATGCAATTTTTCATAGGATATGGGCTGTATTTTCATTGGTATAAATGCTTGTTAGGTAGATGACTTTTTCCTCTTCAATTTGGTATGGGATTTATACCCTGGGAGTGTTGGACCACATCCAAAGTTAAGTCCAACTTGAAGCCTTTCAAACTCATGGATGGGAGCGTCAGGACAAGATAAAAGGTACGTAGCGAGCATTAAGTTTGTGCATGTTTGTGTTCTGGTGGAAAGGGGGGCTTGTCGTTTGGGAGCCACTGTTGTTTTGGCGTATGTTCCATTTTTTTTTGCACTGATAAGCTTGCTGATCAAACACCTTCTCGTAGCTTTATAGTGTCTGTGCAAACGGTACAGTATGTAGGATATTCCTTCACTTTGTGGTGGTGCGAAATAACTTCCTTAATATTTTGGTTAGAGAAATGAATGAGCTATTAAATTAGTCATGTTTTGTCATATAGATTTAATCATTCAACATGTTAATTCATTTTTATTTCAACCTGAAGTGTTGGTTGCACTTTATTCAAATCAAACGTGAATGCATTTGGCATCAATCGTTGTTTACCTTTTTGTTTACATCCATAATTAATGTATACCTGATTCTCTTACAAAAAGCAAAGGGAATTTAGGAAACTTCACCTGCACTGTCCAGTATGGAGCTATTTATTTCACTGTCAGACTGCTGGAATTTTTGGCAAAAAAGTTACTGAATTGATTTAAAGTTACTAAATAGTTTCGTATCGTAACGCTCTATATGAACCAATATTGTCCTTGAATCAAATGGTGATACAAATCAAATCGTTGTTAAAACGAATCGTTGCACCCGTAGTAACCAAACCTCTATATAATGAAAGCTTAAATAACTTTTCAAATCAAAATGATCACATTTACAGCTGTTTTTTCGCCCATTATTGCTGTTGTTGTTTTTATTACTTTTCAAACTATTTCACCCTTCTCCTAATTTTCCAAAAATGACAACTTTATTCGCTGTCGAATTTTATTTCTCATTATAATAATACTTTTCAAAAAAATTTGTATTGTTTCAATATTTATATTTTTTCATTAAAATGTTATTTTCCTCATAATATTGCAATGTACTTCATGTAAAATGACAAATTTGTCTCATTAGATCAAAACTTTTTTATCCTAATATTTTTTTTAATTTATTCTTGTAAAATCACTGCTGAATTTTTAATTTTTTATGTTTTATTTTCTTGTTACCTAACAAAAAACAGCCCTCGGGCCACACTTTGGACACCCCTAAACAACAACGGTTTCACTCTTTTGTAGTACTAGTGCAGTGAGGCCTCTGCCAGTTAACGACAGCTGTTTGGATGGAATCATCATTGTTAGCATTCCATTCAGATGTAACAATGCTCATGGATGCACATGAAACCAAAGGTATCTGTGTCGTCTTTGTTAGAGGCTAAACTATTGATTCTCTTAGGAAGGGATGTAAAGACAGCATTGCATATGGGAGAGGTGGTGTTGCAGACCTCCCCCTTTGAAATGATTTTCCAACTTGATGCCGATGTCCTCCCTCAGTCCTTTTCCAAACCATCTGACTTCTCTAGAATATGTACATCTGTTTTGGTGCAGGTAGACAGGTGAGCTGTGGTCTGATGCGTTTGCCTGTCTGAAATGAAACCCTTCACCCCAGGCAGCCACTGAGCAGGCGATCCGTTCTATACCGCTTCTCAACACAAGCATATCCAGATTGTATTAGTAGGAGCCTTTAGAGTGCTGCAAAAATGGTTTTGGCTCAAAATTGTACCCCAAAATGGAACCTTTTCCAACACCATGTGTCACCCTCTTCAATGGTGCTTTGTACTTGGTGGAAAACAACACATTTAAAGAATGTACAATCCCTGCCGTTTTGGATGTCAAATTTTTAGGGGTGTTTGGACTGCTGCTGACCTCCAGAAGCAGTTACTTGGAAACGGCAAGTAAAAATCCCCCAAACTTTCCCTCAGCACAAATCTCTCCTCCTGCTGCCAAGATAATGTCCTTTTCAGGCTTCCGATGTTTCGCACTCTGCTGCGCATCCACTTCAGCTGACTGACAGGCCGCCTGACTGGGTCGCGTGCAGTGGTCTCCAAAATGGCTTTTCCAGGGGTAGAGCAGAGGGCAGAGTTATAAAGGAGAAACGGTGATGGAAAGGGGGGAGGGTGGCAGGTTGGTAGGGATGCTTTCACCAGATGTGTACAGTAGCGGTTGGCCAGGCGCACATCTGCAAACGTTTGAACTTACTTAGGGAAATTCCTCTCTCACTGCTTGGCTTTGTTTGACTGGATCCTCAGCTCGGCACAATGAGGCGCTTCACTGCGTCCTTCTGCTACTCCTTTCAAACCCCCACCCCCGTGTCTCGCACTTCTGCAGACAAACAAGCCGGTCTAGTTAGCCGCTTCTTTGTTTGGAGGAAAATCAAGGGAGATTAAAAAAAAAAAAGAGTATTCCTTCTCCTAATCACTGCTGTGAACTAAGCATTTGTGAGTTGAGCTTCATTTGGATTTATTGTGTCTCGCCCACTCCCATTACTTGTATAAGAGCACTTGAAATTGTACCCAAAAAACTATAATGATGAAAAGATAACTTAGAGCTGAACTACTCATCTACTTAACAAAGAGAGTTTGTAAACATTATGATCACCTGACATGAGTAACCACACTTTTTTTTGATACAAAACAAAACATTCCACAACATTGATTTAAACCAGTGCTTCGAGTATTTTCTCTCAAGTTGTGATCGAATGAATCCCCTGAGAATTCAATGACGTGGATGAATGAGAATATTCACAGGCATCATGCATATTTTTAAAACATTGAAACAAATTAAATACTCAGGTGAAATCCATCCAAACAAAGATTAAAGCACAATGTACAGTCAAGAAGCCGACGGGCTTACGCGCATGCGTTCTTATTCTATAGTTTGGTGTTTCACGTGGTTCCATCTGCGAGTATGTTCACAGCGCCATAGTTTTCACTCATTGATACGCTCCCGTCTAGTATGGCACAATGTGGACGCAAAAAATGGCAGGAGTGTGAGCCGTCTTCATCTACTGCTGCTTCATTGAGACGCGTACGCCTCGCTATTGACCCCTGCTGAGCAGAGGAAGTACTTACATTACGTTTACATTATTGTTTACATTACATGTCTATGGGTGTGGGGAGGATATGGTATGGTATTAATGAAAATCTTCGGTGGGCCGGACTGTTATTTTCCGTAAAATACACATTGAGTTTATAGACTCAAAAAACAGATCACAGACATGACCAAAACTAAGGTCATTTCAAATGGCAACATCCCTGCTTTAAGAAAGACAAAGAAATTAAGAAAAACATTTGGTAGTCAGTAACAGCAGAGGGAAAATTTTGGAATCACGCAACTAACACCCGTATCACATCAGATCTGCTTGTTAGTCTGCAGTTAAAAAGGACTGATCACACATTGGAGCGTCGTTGCACCAAGTGGCCCGAGATGAAACATGGTTCTAACATGCAAGATGTCCCTTGAAAGAAAGGCTAGGATTACCATACCTCTTCATGAAGGTAAATCATCACGCGATTTTGCAAATAATGTGTCAAATATCTGGACCAAGTACAAGCAACATGAGTTAAGTTAGTGTTAAAGGCAAGAATACCGATAGACTACAAAGACATTAAAGCATCCAGACAGAAAACTTAAAGCAATATAAATGAGGAACAAATGGGAGGAAACTGGAGTCAACATCTGTGATCGAACTGTAAAAAAGCACCTAAGGAAATGAGATTTACATACAGAATAGCTAAACAAAAGCCATTACTAACACTTAAACAAAAAAAACAAGGTTACAATGGACTAAGCAGGACTGTGGATTGCTGGATGAAAGTCATATTCAGTCCTGAATCATGAATCTGCATTGGGCAAAGTGATGATGCGGCTTGGTTCTGTTACAAATAGATTTATGAAGACGACTGCCTGAAGAAAACATGCAAATTTCCACAGTGATTGATGATATGAGTCAGTGGAATGTCATGTAAAGGCACTGGGGAGATGGCGGTCATTAAATCTTAAATAAATGCAAGTTTATGTTGACATTTTGGACACTTTTCTCATCCCATTCAATTGAAAGGATATTTGGGGATGATGAAATATTTTTTCAAGATGACTGATATTACATCTTGCCATAGGGCACAGGTGTCAAACACAAGGCCCGGGGGCCAGATGTGACCAGCCACACCATTTTATGTGGCCCGCAAAGGCATGTGTCAATGATGCAATTCAGCTTTTTCTTTCTCAATGGTTTTGTTATTTCATTTTGACAGAACTGAACTGAATTTTCATTTTATCTGACATGGACACGATATTGATAGCATTTGTTTGTTATCAAAAATAAATACTTGAATGTATGCTTGTCACCTTGACCTTCATTTCACTCCTCACTTCTAGGCAAGCTATCTATCAGTTCTAATAATCAAATGCACAGGCAATTTTGTAATAATATCATGAGGTTATATTGACATTTATCCATCCATCCATTTTCCACCACACAATGGTCGCTGGTAAGCTGGAGCATATCCCAGCTGTCTTCGGGCGAGAGGGGGACTGGATATTCATATTTATTCATATTGACAGTTACAAGTGGCCTTTTGAGGGAAGTCAATGTGGCCCTCAACGAATACAAGTTTGACACCCCTGCCATAGAGCAGAACAACACATCAGGTCAATGTCATGGCCTGCAAATAGTCCGGATCCCAACTTTGTGGTGGAAGTTGAAGAAAAAGGTCCATAAGAAAGTGACCTGAAGAGCTGATCTGGCAACAACAATCAGAAAACGGTAGAGCCAGATTGATGCAGCGTATTCTTTGTCACTCGTTTAAGTCCATGCCTCAGAGGTGGTGCAACAAAGGACTAGTGATGTGTTGAAGTCTTTTGTTTTTGTTTTTCATGATTCTGTCATTTTTTCCTTAACATATTGAGTGATTCCAAAATGTTTCCGTCTGCTTGGTCTAAGAATGTAACTGCTGACCACCACACTTTATAAACTTATTTTAATCCTTCTTAAAACGAGAAAGTTGCCATTTAAATCAGGTTAGTTTTGTGTCATGTCTGCAATCTATCTTTTTCTAGCAAATTAAACGACTGAAATACTACCCCCCCAGATTGGTGAGCCTGTAATTTTTGCCAGGGGTTTTAGTACTGCACCCGTCATGTCGTCTGTCTTTTTGAGTTTTAAATGATCCCTAATGCTCTCACTCTTTTGCCCTTGTTGCTGTTTTCATGTGAACCACTTCTCTCCATTGCCACTCTCCTGTATTTCAATTACCGGTCCGGTTGACCGGATTTCATCAATTTCTATTAGATACACTCAAAAAACGAATCCTCAAAGAACCAGAATAGAAATCAAATTGTTTCTTAATGTAATGAACTGATTTAACCAGCCCTAAGTGCAATTCATAACGATAAAGATAACCACCATGCATATTTAAAAACATTGAAAATAACTCAATACTCTAGTGTAATACATCCAAACAACTGATTGTACAATAAGATAGAATCAAGAATTGAGGTTGTCGCTGTGATATTTTTGTTACTAGCAGACAACCACAAACTGTTTTGACCCAGAGATGAGATGTGACATATTTCCTGTTTCCTTGTTCAAAGGGCTTGTTTCACACCTTTTTGTTGTGAGCACATGTCAGAGGTGCACTGCTCTTTATGCAGGAAAGTACCCAAAGTACCTGGACCTCAATGTACAGTACCATAGCCTACCCACACCCAGGCACATTGTTCTGAAGGGGATGTTTTACTACTACTCTCCTGCGACCAGCAGTTGTATAAGCCATGCTGAAAAAGGAAGCAGGCCCCCAACCTGCAAGTCAAAACACTTGTTGACCAGTCACACTGAAAAAGACTCATTTATACGTGACATGCTTTAACAGTTATCGGTATAGGTAATGGAGTGCTGGGCAATATCGGATATCAGTTATCAGTATCCGAGCATCTTTAAATAAATCCACTACCATTCACAATGTTGACTGACGAAACCAAAGTAGATGTGTATCAGAATGATGGGATATATGGGAAAAGACAGGAGAAGCTCCAAAGTGATCCAACACATACCACATCATGTCTCAAACGTAGTGGAGACAGCGTTCCTGTATGTACCCAGATAATGCATTACACTGCGCTCGAAATTATTATGCAAATTACATTTGCTCTGATTTTGTCAAGTCAATATAAATTAGTCATATTTTTTAAGTCATTACCATTTAGAGCACAATTTGACTTAAGATGCACTGTTCCACATCATTATGCGGCAGAGGCAGAGTTTCAAGGCACTTCACTGGTTGTTAAGAACAGAAAATGGTCATTTGTTGAATTTGCAGCATAAGGAAGTCATATTACTATTTCAATAAGCCTAGTTACATAAGATCCTTCTTTGAGACAACCTTCACAATTCTTAGATTGAACTTGTGAGTTTTTGGAGCGTTTGTGCTTGAATTTCTTTGCAGATGTCAAAATAGCCTCCTACAGCTGCTGTTCTGTGGTGATCTGCCCCACACACTCATTGATTTTTTGTTTGACGATGCTCCATAGGTTCTCAATTGGGTTGCGGTCAGGGGAAAAAAGGGGACCAAACCATGAGTTCCTCTCTTTTGATGTTCATAGGAGCCTGTGACAGAGAGGTACTGTTTGCATCATGAGATGGTACATTGTCATGCATGAAGATCTTTTTTGCTACGTAAGGTACAATTTTTCATATTGTACCATGGAATAAAGTGATCGGTCAGAAACTCTTCTCTACTTACTCTACTTCCCGATGATTTCCATCCAAAACAAGACTCAGCCATCTTCTTGTAGAGATATGCTGGCCATACTCAACTTCATCCATCCGGACCACCTAAAGTAGCACGTCCCTCATCAGTAAACAGGATTGTTTAAAACTGCATCAATTTCTGTTTGTGAGAATTGGTTAAGGGCAGCCACATAGTAGGTCTATGCATAACTGCAAGCCTATGGAGGATCCGACACCTTGAAGTTTATAGGACTTCAGGGGCACCAGCAGCTTCCTATATGTGTTTGGTGCTTTCTAGGGATGTAAAGGTTCACGCGGATGTATTGAACCGTTTCGGTTTTGCATGTTCGGTTTGGTCAACTTGCGTAACGTTTTGGTTATATTTTATGCTATTTTTCTCATCGAATTTATTACCAGAGTAAACTAAGCGCTCCTTGTGGAACAAAAGTTCCCGTTGAGTTTCCGCATAGTGTTGGACACTACTGACTGAGCGGGAGGAACGTTGGTAGCTCGAATCATAGCACGTGCCAGTGAGAAGGCTGAGCTGGAAGACCCTCCCATCTCACTACGCTCTCCTGTTTGGGAACATTTTGGCTTCCCTGTTAAAATTACGGATGGACAAAGGTAAGCAGATAAATCCAAAGTTGTGTGTCGACATTGTTCCACAGAGATCGGGTTTACTGCAGGAAACACGTCTAACATGTAAGCGCATTTAAAACTGTATCACCTGGCAGTGAATGTTACAAGAAAGAAAAGCAGCTCAGCTTCAGCTCTTCAGCTCCACTGTTGAAGATACTTTCCTGCAACCTTTGTATACTGTGCTTTCTGCAGAAAAAGTGGATTCGTTTTTTTTTTTTAGCCAAAAACTTGAAGTTACATTTGTCATATTCAGGCTGTTGCTGCTAAGTGTTAAAGTTTACAGTTTTCATGCATTCATTTTCTATGCCGCTTATCCTCATTAACATGTTAATCCTCATGTTAATTTATAATTTTATACTTATTTTTAATTTGTAAAAATTGCAACAGAATATTTTTCTACTTAAAAAAAGTCGCTTTTATTTATTTAAAAATATATTTTGTTTGCATAAAAAAAGTTCAGAATGCCCCAAGTAGCTCCAATGTTGTTTTCATTCCTGTCTAGTATTTATTTATAATATTCTTTCTTACACATTGTCAAAATATTTGTTAACTTGTTTTTATATATTTTATATGTTTTTTGGCTTCTTTTGTTTGTTGAATTTAAATGTCCTATATAACGTATTTTTCTTCTTACAGGTGTTTTGCAGACCTTTTGTCATCCATGGCTGATTATTCTTTTTTTGCTTGTTAGACATTTCTCTCAATGTACAGTGCTTATCGTACAGCTTCATATACTGTAAGTCATTAGAAAGTGTTCATATGCTTCATCTACTTCATTCCACTGTACACACTCTCCCATCTTTGTTCATCCAGATCTTTTTTGAAAGCATTGATGCTGTCGTCTGTGCGTTGTCTTTTGAAAGTTATTTTTTTGTAGTTTTTGTTGTAAATTGTAAACACTGGGAGATGGTCACTAATGTCATTGATTAAAAGTCCACTAGTTGTGTCATTATCAAATTCATTAGTGAATATGTTATCGATTAATGTGGCATTCTGGTCTGTTGTTCTGCTTGGTCTTGTGATTTTGCATATATACTCAGGCTGTACGTTGTATCAATAAAGTCATCTATTCTACTTTGCTTGTTTAGATTCAGGAGATCAATGTTGAAGTCTCCACAAACAAAGATGATTTTTTGGTTGATGTTTGAGAAGGTTGCCTTGATCCAGTTCTCAAATATTTCCATACCTGACTTAGGTGTTCCATAGAGACAACTAATTAAATGTTTTTGCCTTTTTTTTGGTTATGCATTGTTATGTTATGTTTTGTTTTGCATTCTAAAATATTGTCAACAGCAAGTGACATGCTTTTGACCATTTTGTGGTTCAGATGTTTGTCCATGTACCAGCCACTCCTTCTCCAATTTTTCATTTTTGATTTTCAAAAAAGGTTTGTGTCAAGGTCTATGTCTCTTTCCAGATCCAGATGTTTGTGGTCTGTAAGACTTAAAAAAGTGTCCAGTTAAAGATCTTCTTGTCCAGCGAGCAGTAGTGTTGTGTTATGAGTGTCTCTAATGTAGTTTGATGAGTTCTTCTTAGTTCTAGTGCATCTAGTCGATCAGTTCCTTTTGTCTTGCTAAGGGAATTTCTAAATAATATCAAATCTAATATTTCCCTCCATGTTCTTCTTGTTTGTTTGAGTTGTTTTCCTTTTCCATGTTGTTGTTTTGGTGTGGTCTTTAGTATTTTTCCAAGTCCTTTAAATCTTTGCGAACAAGCACTCTCGGTTCTGGTCCTCCATTTAGCTTAATGAACATTTTGCAGTTGGTGCTCTAAGTGCCTTGGATCTTCCTCTGCTTCCTCAGGTCACGTGCTTTCTTGGCAATTCCAGCATTACGTTTTGCCAGATGCTCATTCATGTAGACATTTGTTCCTTTCAGCTTCACTCCCTGCTGCAGTAGTGCGACTTTAAATTTCCTGTTAGTAAATTTAATGATGATGACGGGTGTGGTGCTGTTCCTGCCATACAGTGGGATGCAGGTGTCGATGTCAACTTCCACTTCCTTTGAATGTAGAAAATGAACAACTTGTTGCTCAGTGGAAGCGACATCTTCTTCATCTAATTCCTCTTTATTCCCGACTGCTCTGGCATACGACCCGGGTTTGATCCTGAGCCCCATCACGATCACATCGTTCATTCGTGTGTTCTGAACCATCATTTGTGGTCTTCAGTTGCTCGATAATTTTGTGTTATTTTTTTACTTCTTTGAGAGCAGTGCCTAAGGCAACATTACTATCTTGTAATGCCTTGTTCTCTGCTCAGATTTTTTACTTCCACTCTCATGTGTTGAATCTCCTTTTTTATGGTAACAGTTAATTTATCCATTTTTCCTCGGATTTCTTTGTGGATTTCCTTTGCATTGAATTCAAAATTTAAATTTTTCACCAAAATCTTAGTGGATTTCTTTTCGCATTACGTTCAGAATTTCCACCATTATCTGTGTGTTTTCCTGGAATTTGTTTTCCAGAGTTTATTTAATTGACTTTGGCATCACCGCCCATTTCCTTGTCATTCCCTCCATTAGTGAATCCACGTGCGACGTCAGATGGCTCCTATGGCCACACATGGACTCAACGGCGGTGCCGGCGTACTTGTGCCCTTCGCCTCGTCCCTCATCCTTGGTGTTTGCTCATTTGGCAGCTCTTCTGGTGGTGGCGTTCTCTTGAGTAACATTTCCAGGGTACTTCTGGTACTTTTTAAAAAATTTGGCATTGTTGTTTAGCTGTTGCTAAGCAATGCCGTGTAGCGGTTAGCCTATTAACTTGATTTACAACTGCTGTGTGTGCTTCAATTTTGTTTTTTTTCAACAATTCCGTACTTCACGCCAGTTCAAGTTGAAGCCAATTTTGTCAGCAATCTCCTATGTTTGTGTGTCAGACGCCAAGGTATCGGCTTGTGTCTTCTTAACCTCCGATTGGCAAGTAGCTTGCCTTGTAAATTTCTATTATAGTAAAATGTGCTCCCTACCCGTCCGAGTTAAGGCATAAGTCTCAACACCCTCTTCTGGAAAAAAGGGGGTACATCCATAAAAGTGTGGTTAAAAAAATGTCTGTCCACATAAAAACACATTCACCAGCTATCATGAGCATTTTCTCCCAGCCTGAAAACGCAACCACAGCTGACTGCCGCATTATATTAGTATGTTCCAATCTGGGCACTGTGTGCGCGGGGAATCGGGATAAAAGATATGTAGGATACTTACTAATCTATTTGTCGGTGCTACTTTGACACTGTCAAAATGTGACTACACTAAATACTAGTTTTTGAGCCTGGATTATTGAGCATGTCCTGTGGTGTTTCCAACATCTAACGAGCATCTGTGTGTGTGCACCAACGATGTGTATGCGTGTGAAACATTCAGAGGCTGTTTTAAGCACGGGAATGTCACATGGGGTGCGGCACGAGCACTGAAAAAAAAAAGAAACATTTGCGGGGAGGGAAGGGGGCGCTCGGAAGTGGTCTCACCGGGAGTAATCCAATATAGAGCCGCTACTGGATACATTCACCAATGATGTTGGTTAAAACACTGTGAGGTACTTTTAATATGCAGAATTATACAAGTGATGATAAATAATTTATTTTAATATTAAAATACAAAGCGAACAGGGAGAGGGGTGTGGTTGTCCTGTTTGGCTCAAGACCTAAAACTAGCTTTGAGTTTTAGCCCCCTGTGGGATGGAGTTTGACACACTTGGACGAGCTCATACAATGCACAATCGTCCTTTTGCCTAATTTTGTGCTGAAATCAAATTTTTCCATGTGTATTTGTGGTACAACAACTAGTGAAGCATGAAAAACCAAAGCAGCTGCTACAATTGAGGTTTGCATTGTCTTCATTTGCACTGCCATTGTTCCAAACACCTGCAGCTTCTAAACTGGCAGCTGAAAGCAATAACTGCTCAGGAAATTCCAGAACACAATGCACATGATAGTAAAAAAAAAAACGTTGAAACGATTAAGTGCACATTTAGGACGGCTTGTACTGTCTGAGTGTTGGGTGTGAAGATTCACAAAAGTAAGTATTTTTTTTTATAGCAGTGACAAAACAGAAGCAAATACTGCATAAATCTCTATTTACCACTAAGCAATGAGCAAAGTGGACAGCTGCAGTACACACTATGTAATAAATAATGTTTATAAATAATGTTTATAAGTAATGTTTACTTTGATCCAACATCGGCCCCTTGGCATAGAGCTGTCCTAGCTAGTCTTTGAGCCTGAACTAATGATGCCTGCATGGATGAGAGATGGAATGTCTTCTCTGAGATACGATTGTTTTGGCTGTGCACCTTTTGGAGTTCCCCAAACTGCTGCATTTTTTTTAAATTTGTGGAGGATGTATGAAATATCTGAACGTAGTGTACATTGCCCGCAACTAATTATGTATGTTGAGTGCGTGTGTGGCACACGACACAGTCCGCAAGTAATGTACATTTTGCCTAAACCGGACACCAGCAAAATGTACAAAACATTTTAGTGTGTCCTGCTGGCTAAAAAAAAACCTCATTTGCCCTTACAGTTTGTTTGACATGACAAAGAACCTCTGCGGCCGGCCTGCAGCCGTCCTACAGCTTAAGAAATCGGCACAACACACGAGCTTCCCCCGTGCGTTTCATGTGTTTGTTTGCAAGTAGACCGGCTGTAGAAGCCTGTGACACCAAAACACGTTAGTCTTGTTTCTGCTGTGAAAAATAACCTAAATATAACTCCTGTGTTAGATGTATACTCAAACATTTACTATTTAAAAAAAAAAGCAGGCACAGGGCATGAGTGGTAGCATGTTGGCCTCACAGTCAGGAGATCGAGGTTCGAATCTCCGTTGCGCATGTCTGTGTGGTGTTTGCATGTTCTCCCGGTGCGTGCGTGGGTTTTCTCTGGTTTCCTCCCACATTCCAAAAACATGCATGTTAGGTTAATTGGCGACGCTAAATTGTCCATAGGTATGATTGTGAGTGTGAATGGTTGTATGTCTGCCCTGCGATTGGCAGGCGACCAGTCCAGGGTGTACCCCGCCTCCCGCCCAAAGTCAGCTGGGATAGGCTCCAGCATACTCAAATGAGGATAAGCAGTATAGAAAATGGATGGGAAAAAAGGCAGTGGTTACGAGTATGGAGGAGGCTGAGTTAGTGACATCAACCAGAGACGATCACATTTACTCCAATGCAGTCATAGTCCAGTTCTGGATGATTTATTTTTTTTATATATACACTCCCGATCAAAATCCAGTTGAAATATGTAGCTTTTGCACATTTGAATCTTAACGGGGTTTACATCTACAATGTGTGACAAAAAGCACTTTGCAAAAGTAATTTATTGAAAAAGCTTGTTAAACAGTTGACCAAAAAACTCTACAAAGCAGAACAAAAACATTTATCAGTAGGACTCAGCAATGAGTAGCCTCACCATTCTCGTTTATCACTTCAAAAATTGGTTTGGGCATGCTTGGTGCGAGTGTTTCCAAGAAGCTAGTGGGAACATTGCTCTAAGTGGTGAAGATGGCTTCACAAAGAGCATCAGCTGTCTTGCACTGATGGCCATTTTTATAAACTTCCCTTGCCATCCATCGCCAAATGTTCAGTAGCTTTAAATTGATTCAATAACGTTTTAGCCAAAAATTCAAGCAGTCTGACGGTGAAACAAACAGCTGGATACTGGACAGTGCAGGTGAAGTTTCCTAATTTCCCTTTACGTTTTGTAAGAGAATCAGTTTACATTATTAATACATTAATTTTGGATATAAACAAACAAGTGAACAACAATTCATGGCAAAAGCATTCAAATTTTATTTGAATGAAGTGCAACCAACACTTCAGGTTAAATTAAGAATAAATTAACAGGTTGATGACTAACTTTAATTTAATAACTCAATCACTTCTCTAATCAAAGTATTAAAGACGTTATTTCGCACCACCAGATTTGAATGACATTTCATGTGCAGATATTAAAGTGAATGAATATCCTACATACTGTAACGCTTGCACAGACACTATTAAAGCTACGAGAAGGTGTTTGATCAACACGCTTATCATTGCAAGAAAAAAAATGGATCATACGCCAGAATAACAGTGGCTCCAAAAACTGACTCCCGATCGACAAACCCCCCATTCATTAACAAACTTAAAGCTCGCTACGTACCTTTTATCTTGTCCTGACGCTCTTATCCATGAGTTTCAAAGATTTCAATTTGGACTTAACTTAGGATGTGGTCCAACACTCAGTATGGAACCCATAGCAAATTGAAAAGGAAGAAGTCATCTAGCTAACAAGCATGTGTACCAATGAAAATACAGCCCATATCCTACGAATAATTGCATATTTTAGGAAGAATTTTCTAACAGAGCGTGTACGCTATTACCTGAATACATGTATACTGAATGTATATATACACTGCTTGAAAAAAATTAAAGAAACACTTTGAAAACACATCAGATCTAAACGGGGTGTGTGTGTGTGTGTGTGTGTGTGTGTGGGGGGGGGGGGTGATCTTGAATATCTTTCCTGGTAATAAGTAGGTGATGTATTAGTAACAAAATGATGCCACATTTTGATAGAAATTAAAATTATCACCCTATAGAGGGTGAAATTAAAGACACCCAAAAAATGAAAGTGAAAAAATGATGCAGCAGACTGGTCCATTTTGCCAAAATGTCATTGTAGCAACTCCAAATGATACTCAGTAGTTTTTGTGGCCCCCACGTGCTTGTACGCATGCCTGGCAACGTCGGGACATGCTTCTAATGAGACCACGGATGGTGTCCTGGGGGTCTCCTCCAAGATCTGGACCAGGACATCACTGAACTCCTGGACAGTCTGAAGAGCAACCTGGCGGGTTCTGACAATAGGTCCAAGGATTTCATCCTGATACCTAATAGTAGTCAGGGTGCCATTATCTAATCCGTAGAGGTTTCTGCTTCCTTCCAGGAATATGCCTCCCCAGACCATCACTGTCCCACCACCATACCAGCCATGCTGAATGGTGTTGCAGGCAGCATAACATTCTCCACGCCATCTCCAGACCCTTTCATGTCTGTCGCATGTGCTCAGGTTGAACTTGCGCTCATCGGTGAAGAGCACAAGGGCGCCAGCGGCGTAGTTGCCAATTCTGGTGTTCTATGGCAAATGCCAATCGAGCTCAACGGTGCTGGGCAGTGAGCACAGGACGTCAGTCCCTCAGGCAACCCACAAAGAGCCTGTTTCTGATTGTTTAGTCAGAAAAACCACACCAGTGGCCTGCTGGAGGTCATTTTGTAGGGCTCTGGCAGTGCTCATCCTGTTCCTCCTTGCATAAAGGGGCACATTCCGATCCTGTTGAGGGTTTAAGGACCTTCTACGGCCCTGTCCAGCTCTCCTGGAGTAATCCTGGAATCTCCTCCATGCTCTTGAGACTGTGCTGGGAGACACAGCAAACCTTCTTGCAACTGTACGTATTGATATGGCATCCTGGAGGAGTTGGACTACTTGTGCAACCTCTGTAGCGTCCAGGTACCGCACCATGCTATCAACAGAGATGTTAATCCAAGCCAAATGAAAAACTACAGCAGTAGAAAGTCAGTCAGAAAAAAAACCAGCCAAAAGAGATGAGGACTCAGTGGCCTCAACCTGAAAAACCATTCCTGTTTTGGGGTCTGTCTCATTGTTGCCCCTCTGATGCACCTGTTGATTTCATTAACAACAAAGCAGTTGAAACTGATTAGAAACCCCCTCTGCTACTTAACTGACCACATCAATATCCCAAACGTTTGACTGATAGCTTACTATACTCTGATTAAAAAGTGTTCCTCTCATTTTTTTAAATAGATATAAGGTATATACTGTATTTACATGTATATAAACGTATACATATACTGTATATATACACACACATGATGAAGATAAGCGGTATAGAAAATGAATGAATGAATGAATGAATGAATGATGGGCCAAACATTTAATTAATATACTGGTTAGCATGTTGGCCACACAGTCAGGAGATTTGGAAGCTCTGGGTTGGAATCTCCACTTAGCACACTCTGTGTGTTTTTTATCCCTGCGACCCTACTGAGGGTAAGCGGCATAGAAATTGGATGGATTATGCTCACTTGTTGTGTTGAAGGCTTTTACTGGAACTTTCTGGGGCTGAGGTTATCAAGGTGGTCAAAGAGCTCCATGGTGGCAAGACCCGGGGGGTGGATGAGATCCGCCCGGAGTTCCTTAAGGCCCTGGATGCTATCGGCGTGTCTTGGTTTACACGACTCTGCAGCATCGCGTGGACATCAGGGTCGGTGCTCCTGGACTGGCAGACGGGGGTGGTGGTCCCGCTTTTCAAGAGCACTGGGGCACCAAAACCAAAAAGTGTGTTCTACCTATCTTGGGATCACACTCCCCAGCCTTCCCGGTAAGGTCTATTCAGGGGTTCTGGAAAGGAGGATCCGCCGGATAGTCGAATCTCGGATTCAGGAGGAGCAGTGTGGTTTTTGTTCTGGTCGGTGGACTGTGCACCAGCGCTATACTCTCAGCAGAGTCCTTGAAGGTGCATGGGGAGTTTGCCCAACCAGTCTACATGTGTTTTGTGGACTTGGAGAAGGCATTCGAGCGTGTTCCTCGGGGAATACTGTGGGGAGTGCTCCGAGAATATGGGGTATCGGACCACCTAATCCAGGCGGTTCGTTCCCTGTATGACGGGTGTCAGAGTTTGGTTCGCATTGCCGTTAATAGGTCCGACCCGTTTCCAGTGAGAGTTGGACTCCGCCAGGGCTGCCCTTTGTCCCCAATTCTGTTCATTACTTTCATGGACAGAATTTCTAGGCGCAGCCAGGGCGTTGAGGGGTTTTAGTTTGGTAGCCACAGGATTCGGTCTCTGCTTTTTGCAGATGACGTGGTCCTGCAGGCTTCATCGAGCAGTGACCTTCAACTCCCCCTGGATTGGTTCGCAGCTGACTGTAAAGCGGCTAAGATGATAATCAGCACCTCCAGATCTGAGTCCATGGTTCTCGCCCGGAAAAAGGGTGGAGTGCCATCTCCGGTTCGGGGATGAGGTCCTGCCTCAAGTGGAGGAGTTTAAATACCTCGGGGTCTTGTTCACGAGGGATGGAAGGATGGAACGTGAGATGGACAGGCAGATTGGTGCAGCGTCTGCAGTGATGCGGACTCTGCACCGGTCTGTCGTGGTGAAGAGAGAGCTGAGCCGAAAGGCAAAGCTCTCAATTTACCGGTCGATCTACATTCCTACCCTCACCTATGGTCATGAGCTTTGGGTAGTGACCGAAAGAACAAGATCGCGGGTACAAGCGGCCAAAATGAGTTTTCTCCGCAGGGCGGCTGAGCTCTCCCTTAGAGATAGGCTGAGAAGCACTGTCATCCGAGAGAGACTCGGAGTAGAACCGCTGCTCCTCCGCATTGAGAGGAGCCAGATAAGGTGGCTCGGGCATCTGGTTAGGATGCCTCCCAGAAGCCTCCCTGGGGAGGTGTTCAGGGCATGTCCAAATGGTAGAAGGCCTCTGGGACACGCAGGAGAGACTATGTCTTTCAGCTGGCCTGAGAAAGCCTCGGCATTCGCCGAGAAGAGCTGGATGAAGTGGCAGAGAAGAGGGACGTCTGGGCTTCCCTGCTAAAGCTGCTGCCCCCGCGACCCGACCTCGGATAAGCGAAAGAAAATGGATGGACTCGAGGAGACGCATTAAGCTTGTTTACATTTTCTAAAGACACCAAACTTCACGTGACAAACATTACTGATAGAATAAAAAGTAAAAAACCCACATGTTCAACAGTAGAAAAGCATTCCTCGGGGGCAAAAAAGTCAGATTTCTGCTAATATGCTCTGTAGTAGCCAGCCTAGTGCTGGCGCTAATGCAGCAACAATTCCTAACTGATGTGCAAGCTAGGTGGCCTAGCTGTTGTAGCTATCACTGCCAGTAAAACATACACACCTCACAACACAATAATAGTAAATATTGTTGTTGTGAATATGTCACTTTGTTCGTGCGTGTTCATGGCTGTGCTCATTTGCATCTGTTGCTTGCGTCCCCCATAAGTGTTGTAGACCTGAATTGCTTGCAGTCACTTGTCTTTCTAGTCTCTTGCAATCAATCTGTCAGTTTCAGTAAGCAAATACGTATTATTTTTAATAAGAGTTATTCTACAAATCTTAGAATCTTTAATTCCAGGGCTAACTGGTCTTTTGTTTTGCAGTCTGTCAAACTTGTTTTCATTTTGTCTGTGTCATATACAGTACAGACACGCAAACGTGCAAGTCAGCATTCACACACAACTTCTCCTGAAATTGTACATTTTTAGCACTTAGGGAAAAAGTGAATTTCTTTCGGAGATGAATCAAATATCTATCATATGTGTGTTTTATCCACGTTATCGCAACAAAATATAAGTGATTAAGATAAGTTATTAAATATGTCACTTTCTTGGCTGATGATTGCATGTGTTTGAAACGGATTCCTAGAACGTAGTCCGGCAGCGACGTCACAACCAAGATGTTCAGAAAACTAACTGGGGCTGTCAAAGTTTGCGTCAATCATTTAACTCCTATTTCATACAAAGTTTTGTAGTTGTTTATCTATGGCAGCAGCATGACAAAAATGCATGTGAAGTGAATACTTTGATTTTGTTATTGTACTTTTCAAAATATTTTTATTTTACAATGTAGCTTACTGTAAAACTTATCTTTGCCTTTATTATTCAGGGGATGGGCGCTCTGCGCTCCTGAAGGGTGCAGCTCTCAGAGGATGCAGAGCCTGAGGGGGTGATACAGGAGACCAGGCAGTGTTGGAAATCCCCATCCTTAATGTTGGGTCCTGCTGAGGCCCATATCAAAGCTACGGCTGCTGTCCTCATTATGTTCCCTTCTTAAATATTTTTATATGGCTCACTTTTTTGTCTACCATCCCCCCAACCTCTGTTGCTATGTATATTTGCATGCACCTCATATACCACAGTGCAGCCGTGTAATGTATGTGTGTGTATATTGAGGAAACTGGACACAGGACATCAGACATTTACAGCCACAGTCAGTTAGCTATTGTGCATTCAAGGCAGTGCCCGACCAAATCCTACAGGTGGCACTGTAGCAAAAAAACAAACAAAAAAAAAACACAAAGACGTCTGAGTTCATGCCAACTCTCCCTGTTCTAACTCTGCTTTGTCCAGCAGGTGCCAGCACAGTGACTATTATACAGTATCTATATGCAAAGGGCTGCCTCGCAGAAAGAAGCTGCACTAAAGTGAGACCTGATCAGGAAAAACACAACAAGCATCTGTGCTTAGCTGACTCTTTAGTCCAGGGTTCTCAAACTCGTACCATGGAGGTGATTGATGAGCTCCGTTCCTCAAATTGAAGGAGGTGTTGATGATTAAAATCACTTGCTTTAGTGACCTGCTGGAAAAAAAATGGTCTCGGACCTCCATGGCACAAGTTTGAGAGCCCCGCTTTAGTCCAATAGACAACATTGTTTTAGTAATCCCAAACCAGAGAAAAGCAAAATATACAAATCACATCGCTGTAGCATAAGTATCCGATTTATTAGGGTCCACAACAGTGCTTTTGTGTAGTAGTCTTGGGCAAAATGTATGTATAAAAAATACATCTTAAATGATAAAATGATAGTACAGAAAAGAAAACATTAACTTAGTATTTTATGGAATTATGCTTATGCTTATTATGCTTTGTTCGCATAAAATGATAATCAAGTTAACATGCCCTTTTTTGTGATGTAAGAAATGTTTTCTTAAATAAAAACACATTCATAAACTTTATTTATTGTTATATAATGGATATATTTGTAAACATGTATAAATTATTGATAATATTAAAACCATTATATATCGTGTATATTATATAAAGAACATATTTTTATAATAACAATTGTTATAAATGTATTATATATATTTTTTGTCTCAGTTATAATAAACATACCATAAAAAGTACTGTACTGAATTGTACTGTACTGTTCAGATCATATTGTTAGTAAAATTAGCAGGGGATGTATCTCATAATAATATATATATATACATGTATACAAACAGATACATACATATACATATTAATATGAGATACATTAATATGAGTATATATACACGTATACACACACACGTATACACACACACACACGTATACGTACGCACACACGCACACGTACATACGCACACACGCACACGTACATACGCACACACGCACACGTACATACGCACATACACATACACACATATACATACACATACACGTATATACACATACACGTATATATACATACACGTATATATACATACACGTATATATACATACACATACACGTATATACACATACACGTATATACACATACACATACACGTATACATACATACACGTACACGTATACGTACACGTACACATACACGTACGTATATATACACACATACATATACATACACATACACACACATACACGCACACGCACACACATATATAAGTGTTTCGGTTAATTTTCAACATGTAAAAAATTTCAAGGATCTAACATCACAATAGTAGTGTGGGGGTACCTTCCTTAAATAGATCTTCCTAAACAGATGGATTGGACAGAGGGGTTTTGTTGAATACCTTCCACGTTCACCAGACCTCACACCACTAGACCCACACCCCAGTTCACACTGTTTACAGTGCGGACGGGGGCACTGGACTGTGGATATAGTTGGACGGTGGAAAGAATACTTTGAGGCCCTTCTCAATCCCAGTGACATGCCTTCCGGAGAGGAAGCAGAGTCTCAGGATACGTACATGGGCAGTTCTATCACCGTGGCTTTGGTAATTGGGGTAGTTAAATCACTCCCCAGTGGCAAGGCTCCGGGGGTAGACGAGTTCCGCTCGGAATTCCTCAAGCCTCTGGATGTTGGAGGACTGTGGCCATGTGCAGGTCCTGACAATTTAGGGTACCTTTACACAAGAATGTGCACATTGGTGTTTCAGATGTCCGGGTTCATGCAAAGAAACAAAGAAGCCGCAAAATCTTAAGAGACTGTAGATTGCATGCCAGGTCAGAATCATGGCTTGTCTTCGGGTTCATATCCAAAAGTACATTCTTTTTTGAGACCTTTTATGTTTTCCCTCCCTGGAAATGCTTTTGATGTATACATGAGGAGCCAGAGTGACCTTTTAAGCATCCTCAGTTGAAAAACGACCCCTTAGCGTAGACTAAACTGTCTAGTCCATCCCAGACTAAGTACTTTCATCTCTCCCTGATAAGCTTTGAAGGAGCGCCTTCCAGGGAAGTTCCCAATGCACAAAAGGTGATGACAATTGGACCCAAAACAAGGCAAGCTGCAGGTGTAATAATACTTGTAGGTAAATGAGTAGATGTGTCAGCATACATGACATTCAAGTGTAGAAAACTGGTCTCTCAAGAAGATTAACCAACTTCTATCCTACCCCCACAAAAATTTTAGGTATGCCCAAAAGCAGAATGCAACTGCAGGCCGCCATGTGCACAGACAGGCTGGGAGGGATCGGAATGGGAATACTAAAGCAGTTTGGGACTTTACAAGCAGACGTGCGGGTGATGATGCAAGGCTTCACTAGTGAGGTCACATTGTATAACAATGCTTCATTCTCATCTCTGGATTTTCCCGCTGAAACACAGATTGATGACTGCCGCATGCATCACATCTCCCAGAAGGAAGCTGCTAAAACGGAGAAGTCAAGTTTCCTCCCTGTTGCACTTATGCACACAGTTGTGGAGGTTCCTGTCAACACGATGTTTTGTGTTTTAAGTCTAACATTTGGATAACAAGGGGTGTTGTAAATATTAATATTTTATTTTGTTTATTTTCTAAGTTTTAAAATAATATTTTTTAAAGTAAAACGGCGTCAGAATGATCTACTGTATTTCACTACTGCAGCGACCTCATGTTCATGTGCTGAGGACAATTGTTCCCCCTAGTGGATTTGTACGAAATCGGACACAATTTCCCCTCATTAGTAAATTGTCTGCCTACTCGGGGTCATGTTGGACGAAAACTTTTTTCCTGTTTAATTTACATAAAACTAGATCCACATTGCTTAGATCTGATGATTTATTTGTCATGCCAACAAAAAGGTATTGCAGAATCAATACAAATGTAAACAGGTTATGAATAAGAATTGCTGTATTAAGGGTTTATGGAGGGTATTTTCAAACAGAAACAACTATCCCTTCCCAGGCTCTCAACATGCATACAGAATCAGAACCAAATTGATGTTTTAGGGCTCTTTTTGTACCCTAATACGCCACCTTATCAACTCCACAGGTGACACTTTTCCAGATCTTTCCTGTTGTGAATCTGAAAGTTCCAGCAGCCGCATGATGACTAAGCAAGCAGTGTTCCATGACTGTGTGTGAGCAGGCTGTCAGTGGGTGGCGTACCGTCTGTGAGTGATGGCATTCTGGAGCAGGTCTGCCAAATGTGCCTGGGCTTCATTTTACTTTCAACTACTGTGCTGACGAGCTGTCGCATCATGGCACCGCCACAATGATGCAGAAGAAAACGGCTTACTGCATAGCATTTGAAATACACTCACAGGCCACTACATTAAGTCAAATGACTTGCAATACAGGAGCTGGGGCATTAGAATCTTTCTAAAGGCACACATTCGGATACATGTCCAGTGGCTGACAATGCAACTATTGTGAAGGTTGCTGTGTGTCCCACTGACCTCAGACTACTTACAATTTGTACTAATGAGTACAGCGGGGGTCTCTGAACAAAGTGATAAGGGTTCTTTAGTGTCTAGTGACGCACACATTGCTCAACGTGTGACGGCACTTTGTGTCATTCAGCCAGCCAAGAGAGCAGAACAGTGCACAGGTTTATTTATCAGCTTTTTTTATTTATTAACAATTTATTTCAGTGTCATGAAAATAATGGAAAATGTAAAAATCAAGTGTTATAAATAAATAAATTAACCAATATAAAACACTGTACACATGTAGGAAAAAGTAATAGGTTGCTATGATGGGTGTAACAGCATGNTGGAAAAGGCATTCGACCGTGTCCCTCGTGGTGTCCTGTGGGGGGTGCTCCGGGAGTACGGGATTGGTGGCCCCCTACTACGTGCCATTCAGTCCTTGTACAATCGAAACAGGAGCCTGGTTCGCATTGTCAGCAGTAAGACGAGCTTGTTTCCGGTGAACGTTGGCCTCCGGCAAGGCTGCCCTTTGTCACCGATTCTGTTCATAATCTTCATGGACAGAATTTTTAGGCGCAGTCAAGGCGTTGAGGGAGTCCAGCTTGGTGACCTTAGGATCTCGTCTCTGCTATTTGCAGAGGATGTGGTCCTTTTGGCCTCATCAGGCTGTGACCTTCAGCGTTTACTGGAGCGGTTTGCAGCTGAGTGTGAAGCTTCTGGGATGAGATTCAGCACCTCCAAATCAGAGACCATGGTTCTCAGTCGGAAACGGGTGGACTGTACCCTCTGTGTTGGGAGTGAGGTCTTGCCTCAGGTGGAGGAGTTCAAATATCTCGGGTTCTTGTTCACGAGTGAGGGAAGGTTGGAGCGTGAAATCGACAGACGGATCCATGCAGCATCTGCAGTAATGCGGTCACTGTACCGGACCGTGGTGGTGAAGAGAGAGCTGAGCCAAAGGCAAAGTTCTCTGTTTACCGATCGATCTACGTTCCCACTCTCACCTATGGTCATGAGTTATGGGTCATGACCAAAAGAATGAGATCGCGGATACAAGCGGCGGAAATGAGGTTCCTTCGTAGGGTGGCTGGACTCATCCTTAGAGATAGGGTAAGGAGCTCGGCCATCCGGGAGGAGGTCAGAGTAGAGCCGCTGCTCCTTCACATCGAGAGGAGCCAGTTGAGGTGGCTCGGGCATCTAGTCCGGATGTGGGAGAAGGCCTCCGGGAAGACCTAGGACACGCTGGAGGGACTATGTCTCACAGCTGGGCTGGGAACGCCTTGGTGTCCTCCCGATGGAGCTGGAAGAGGTCGTTGGGGACCGGGAAGTCTGGACTTCCCTACTGAAGCTGCTGCCCCCGCGACCCGGACCCGGATTAGCGGAGAAAAATGGATGAATGGATGGATATTCAAAATAAGATGCTTATATTTGGTGCTAACCACGTGCTTTTGGCATTTTTACACCTACACCTTACCATTACACCTCTAGTTTACAATTATTTAAAGTGTGTATACATTTTTTGGAACACCCTGTATATATGTTTACATTTCATGTACACCCTGGAGTGCTTTCAAGTTCAGTACCCCCAGCGAGAATCAAAATAGAGAGAGTAATGTAGTGGTTAGTGTCCTTGGTACTTCCTTTAATATAGAAATTAATCACAATTGAGGCTGCCACGCACACTCATGATTCTGGTCCTGACAATTTAGGATACCTTTACACAAGAATGTGCACATGGGTGTTTCAGATGTCCGGGTTCATGCAAAGAAACAAAGACGTCGAAAAAATCTTAAGAGACTGTAGATTGCATGCCAGGTCAGAATCATGGCTTGTCTTCGGGTTCATATCCAAAAGTACATTCTTTTTTGAGACCTTTTATGTTTTCCCTCCCTGGAAATGCTTTTGATGTATACATGAGGAGCCAGAGTGACCTTTTAAGCATCCTCAGTTGAAAAACGACCCCTTAGCGTAGACTAAACTGTCTAGTCCATCCCAGACTAAGTACTTTCATCTCTCCCTGATAAGCTTTGAAGGAGCGCCTTCCAGGGAAGTTCCCAATGCACAAAAGGTGATGACAATTGGACCCAAAACAAGGCAAGCTGCAGGTGTAATAATACTTGTAGGTAAATGAGTAGATGTGTCAGCATACATGACATTCAAGTGTAGAAAACTGGTCTCTCAAGAAGATTAACCAACTTCTATCCTACCCCCACAAAAATTTTAGGTATGCCCAAAAGCAGAATGCAACTGCAGGCCGCCATGTGCACAGACAGGCTGGGAGGGATCGGAATGGGAATACTAAAGCAGTTTGGGACTTTACAAGCAGACGTGCGGGTGATGATGCAAGGCTTCACTAGTGAGGTCACGTTGTATAACAATGCTTCATTCTCATCTCTGGATTTTCCCGCTGAAACACAGATTGATGACTGCCGCATGCATCACATCTCCCAGAAGGAAGCTGCTAAAACGGAGAAGTCAAGTTTCCTCCCTGTTGCACTTTTGCACACAGTTGTGGAGGTTCCTGTCAACACGATGTTTTGTGTTTTAAGTCTAACATTTGGATAACTAGGGTTGTGGTAAATATTAATATTTTATTTTGTTGTTTATTTTTATTTATTTATTATTTTATTGATTTATTTATTATTTTTGTTTTATTTTTTAAGTTTTTAAATAATATTTTTTAAAGTAAAACGGCGTCAGAATGATCTACTGTATTTTACTACTGCAGCGAACTCATGTTCATGTGCTGAGGACAATTGTTCCCCCTAGTGGATTTGTACGAAATTGGACACAATTTCCCCTCATTAGTAAATTGTCTGCCTACTCGGGGTCATGTTGGACGAAAACTTTTTTCCTGTTTAATTTACATAAAACTAGATCCACATTGCTTAGATCTGATGATTTATTTGTCATGCCAACAAAAAGGTATTGCAGAATCAATACAAATGTAAACAGGTTATGAATAAGAATTGCTGTATTAAGGGTTTATGGAGGGTATTTTCAAACAGAAACAACTATCCCTTCCCAGGCTCTCAACATGCATACAGAATCAGAACCAAATTGATGTTTTAGGGCTCTTTTTGTACCCTAATACGCCACCTTATCAACTCCACAGGTGACACTTTTCCAGATCTTTCCTGTTGTGAATCTGAAAGTTCCAGCAGCCGCATGATGACTAAGCAAGCAGTGTTCCATGACTGTGTGTGAGCAGGCTGTCAGTGGGTGGCGTACCGTCTGTGAGTGATGGCATTCTGGAGCAGGTCTGCCAAATGTGCCTGGGCTTCATTTTACTTTCAACTACTGTGCTGACGAGCTGTCGCATCATGGCACCGCCACAATGATGCAGAAGAAAACGGCTTACTGCATAGCATTTGAAATACACTCACAGGCCACTACATTAAGTCAAATGACTTGCAATACAGGAGCTGGGGCATTAGAATCTTTCTAAAGGCACACATTCGGATACATGTCCAGTGGCTGACAATGCAACTATTGTGAAGGTTGCTGTGTGTCCCACTGACCTCAGACTACTTACAATTTGTACTAATGAGTACAGCGGGGGTCTCTGAACAAAGTGATAAGGGTTCTTTAGTGTCTAGTGACGCACACATTGCTCAACGTGTGACGGCACTTTGTGTCATTCAGCCAGCCAAGAGAGCAGAACAGTGCACAGGTTTATTTATCAGCTTTTTTTATTTATTAACAATTTATTTCAGTGTCATGAAAATAATGGAAAATGTAAAAATCAAGTGTTATAAATAAATAAATTAACCAATATAAAACACTGTACACATGTAGGAAAAAATAATAGGTTGCTATGATGGGTGTAACAGCATGAAGTAATCAAAGATTTGGTACGTACTTCGGTTTTAAGGTCACGGTTCAGTTATCACCCCCTTCCCCCCCATTGGCAACGCTGTTTACATGAGGGCACCAACACATCATCATGACTACAGTCAACGTAGCCCTTTCCTGAAGGTCATGGCGTTCACGTGCAGACGTGCTCACGTGCAGAGCTGTGGGTTTTGTTCTGGGTGTAAACATTGTGTCACATTCTGCTGAATCAAGAGGTTGTTTGTCCAAACAGTTTTTCGAAAATTGTCTATTCTCCATCTAATATATTTTAATTGGGTTATCTTTTGACACTCCCTGAGCTGGGCGGAGCTACTGGACGTGTGGTACGTGGTTCGGATCAGCCTCTCAATATGAATTACCTCAGCTGCACCAGGAAGGCGTTGCTTTATTTTGTTTGACATGTTTTTGATTAATGGGTTTTATTGTCACCTGTTTTGTAGGTAAGGATCCTGCTTGTCCAGAAGTCTTCACCTGTTGCTTTGTTACTTGTCTTGTTATATCTTGGTTTGCTTTGTTCGTGTGCTGTTGTTGTGTGCTGACCTCAGCGTGACCCATTGCATTGTGCAATACTTCTGATCTACACAATCTGGCAAGCTGCTTGAGAGTCAAGCATGTCTAACACAATATCCCCATTCAGAAATGTACATGTTGATTTAGCATATGCATTTTTATCAGTCCTTTTATGAATGCTTTCATTGCAGCAACAGTAAAGGAAAAATAAGGGTCCAGTGGCCACCACATTGATGAAATTGTAGGCGCTTAAGACGACAACTCTCAGTTTGCTATTTATTTGGATCTAACGCTGTCATACAGATTAACAAAATGAGTTGTTGATGTTTTAGTCCAGTCCACTGCATTATGATGTGCGGGTTGGTGAAGTGTGTGAAAATAAGTCATTAGAACCTGACAGTACTGTAAGTGGCCATGTATCATAAATACATGGATTTTGTCTTTGGAAAAGGAGTAGGTAACCTTTTTGTTATTGTTACAGCGCACATTACCCAAAAACATGAATTGTTTGATGAGCAAGGCATTAGAGCGCTCTGCCTGCATATAACCAAGGCTTGTGGGTCAGCCACAAGAGGATAGCACTTTCTATTGCTTTTGTTGGCGATTTTATTAAAATCTATATTAGTGACATCATTTCAGATGTTTGTAATATATAAATTAACTGACTCAGATTTAATAGCAAAACGCTGTATACCATGTAAGAGTGAATGTGTCCGGTTTTAGATGATTTTGTAGCATCTACGTCAGATACATTGACTAAATGTGATTAAAATGCAATTAAATAACCTCAAGATGTATTACACCAAGTTCATTATGTATCTTAGTCAGTACTCAAGTTGGCTGGATGAATGGATGGATAAATACTAATTTCCAAAAGAAAGCCACATTTCTAGCAGCTCCGAAAAAATGTCATAGAAGTAAACTGCTCCATACGTGTGAGTGTGCATGGTGTGTTGCACAAAGACATGACATAGTTCAAACACGATGATCAAACAGTGGTCAAAGCTCATCTTCCACGTCAGACTTAACAGACTATGAAAATAGCGCTTGTAACGAGTCTATCTGCATCCTTAGTCAGTCAGTTTGCACAACTTCATTTTTTTATATGTCATATATATTATTCCAATACGCTAATACAGCAC
Source organism: Oostethus manadensis (assembly GCA_024372805.1). NCBI lineage: Eukaryota > Metazoa > Chordata > Actinopteri > Syngnathiformes > Syngnathidae > Oostethus > Oostethus manadensis. The sequence goes on from QODF01000112.1 coordinate 4,060,815, forward strand.
TGGGATGTCATCTGTAAACATGAATTTGTTAAATACAATGATTGCGATCAAGTTGCTTCCCAGTACCCAGTTGACACAGGTGCTCCATATTTTCTGATAAATAACACCGGTTTATTTCAAGAAATATCTGTTCTGAACAGGTGAAGGTGTGTGGCCTCATAGTTTTATGGTAAAGACAAAAGCATTGTGTGTGTAAATGTATTACTTTGCGTCACGGGTTTGATTTCAGCTGTTGGAAACTTTTTTTCTCCCGCTTTTTCTCTTTGTCTTGCCACTGACCAGGCTTTGAAATCTTGGTAGTATATTTATGTTTTTTTATTGAATACATGGGCACTCATACAATTAGAACATTTTTTTGGAGCAGCATGAGGAAATGATAAACCTAGGGATGCAAACAATCTGATTGGACTAAGAAGCCAGCTAACACTACTCGAGACAAACACTACTACTCGAGATAAACACTGGACCGTACCAAAAAATATAAGTAATTTCAATATGAAATTTTTTTACCATTACACCCCTTGGTGCTATAGTCAAATACAAATCAACACACAAGATACAGCGACGTACACTTAAGGGCCACAACATTAGGTACACCAGCAAACTAATGCAATCCAAGCAAAGTTTAAGTTAATTATTCTGACTAAGCTCGTTTGCAAGTACAGCAAACGAGTTGTGTTGTTACATAGAGGTACTGAGAGGCAAAAATTACAAAGAGCTCTCTCTATAAATCAGCAAGAGAATTATAAACATTGTTAAGACTACGCCCACTATAAGTCATTAAAACTGAGCAGTGCTATATTGATAAAGGCATTTTTGCAAATGTACCTAAGTGTACCCACTCACCAAATTACCTAATTTGGTAGGTGGTCTAGTCACACAAGAAACTGCTTTCCAGTATAATGAAGTAAGTGTTGTGATATGACAATAACTGTAAAATAGCAGCGCTTCCACACAGACTTAGTGCAACATAAACATATATATTGCGTGATCAAAAATGTGAATGTGTGTGTGCCCTAGTCCTGTGTTTGGCTGGCAACCAGTCCAGGGTGTAGGCCCAATGAAATCTGTTTTTTTCCCCTTAGTGCTGTGTTTTTAATAAAAATTTAAAAAAAGAACAAAATCCATTCAAATTTTTTTTTTTTACTTATTAAATTTCATCTGAATAGATTATATTTTTTTGTGTCAATCAATAAAAAGACAGTGAAATAGATGCAAAAATCCTTACATTTATTGATGCAAAACATCAGTGGGCAATTTTGCGGATATAGCTTAGCTAACTTTTAATAATCATACACATGCTTGTGGTTAAAGAAGACGTAGCTGCAGATGCAATTGTAACAGCTTTATTGATGTAATATATTTTATGATATTCATATTTTTTATTACTACTATTAGAAATGATGCACGCCACTCTCATTTTGAAGGCCGGAAATGTGTGTTGACTGTTGCTAAGTGTGATATTTATCCGAGTGCCTCTTGCAGCCATGTCTGTCGTCCCTGTTTCACAAATGGCAAGAAGTCATCGGCCAACCTAAAATGCTCGGCTGCATTAACAAGCACCAAAGCACAAGTCATACAGGCTGAGTGGCACACACACTGCTACATTAGCATGCTCCACTAAACTAAGCTAACCCCGCTAGCTTACACTGGCTATTGTTGTACACAAGCTCACGCCCAGTGACAAGTTTCATTGTTTTTTTCGCAGTCTTAGCTGAGGTTTCCGGTTGCCGCCTCGGCATGTTTAGTTCAGGAGGGGTGGACATGCTGCTAGGAATGAGCGGTCCGCTGGGGAAATGTTTACTCCCACGTTCCTTCTCATCACGGTTACAGCATTTCACTCAATCTATCAATTTCCGCGAGGTTCTACGTTTAACAGTATATTCTGTTTTTATTGGCCAATCCAGAGATTTTGTCAGCAATTCCTTCTAAAGGTGTACCATGCCTCTCGCCCAAGGTTGGCTGGGATGGGCTCCAGCATACCCCCGCACCCTAGTGAGCACAAGTGGCATAGATAATAGATCCATGTCAATGCTCTTGATACAATAGTTGAAAGAAATACTATTTCAACCTCTGATGTGTCTTATGTACATGTGCTGCCTCGGCTGAAGCGGTGATCCAGGCACAGTCTAGTAAAGGCACACAGGAGGTGCAAATTTTGGAGGCTGCTTGACTTGGCGTAATATGTACATACGTATGGACCCTTGGTAAAGTCTTACTTCCGAATAAGACACTTAAGGTTACAACAAAGAAAAAAAGACAAAACTGTCTCACATAAAGAAGATAATTGTGCACATTTTGCATTTCAGTGTGTATGTGAAAAGTAATAAGTTAAAATTACCTGTGAATGTATTCATTTGTGTTCCATTCAAACCACCATTCAGAAATTTCCTGTGCATGTCTAAGAATGGTTAAGTTGCCGTGACGATAGCAGGGACAACCATGGTGACGGATGATACCTGATGTTCATTTTGAATCTGGTAGGTCACATCAGGCGGAGCGGGAGGATGTTCCGTCACAGTGATTTGCTCGTCTACTTCCTGAGAATGTGACTGGTCAAAGGAATGTTCCGCCTCTTCTGACAGACGTGTTTCCTCGTTCTCCTCCTCCCTCTGAAGCATGTACGTACATAAGAAAGCATTGACAGTCGGTCAAACGCTTGAACTAAGGAACGCCGTCACAGAACTCACCTGTTTCTTTATTCTGTAGTATTCATCGATAGCGTACTGATACTTGGCTGATGTTATCCCAAAAAAGGAGGCCATCCTCTCTCCGAGGTAGTCACAGGCTGGAAGACAGCATTGGAAAATCAATATAAAGATTTTTGTTATTGTCATTGGAGCTTTAGATAATATAAGTTCCAAGGCAGGCAGGCAGGCAGGGAAATTACTGCTTTAATTGCAATTCATTAATTATAGTCATATTTAGCGCATCATTTTTTGATATTACGTCCCAAAGTGAAGGGTTTTGTCAGCAAACTTTTGGTGAGATTAAAAAAAGACATTCATTTGATCCATTCATTACAGATCATATATTTTTTAACAACACTAGTTAAGACAAGGGCACTGACTCCATAACTACCATTAGCGCAAAGACTTGTCGGCCATCAGCCAGTATCCACTTTACAGACACCACAATGAAGGCTGTTGTCGTCTTTGTGAAATAAATGGACTGTATGTTTGTGGGTCAGAGCACCATAGACATAAATTTTATGTTAATTGTTTAGCAAAGCCACATACGCTGCTGACCGGACCAGTGAATTTGGCAATGATTCTCAGCTACAACCAATTGATTCCCATTACAGAATGCAACAAGCAGTCTCAGGCCCAATCATTTTCCTAAGGTGGAAATTCAATAGAATTTGAGGATAAAAAATGAAAAATGGAGCATTAAGTGTTGTTACAGTAATTCAACAATACATTTTTTTTCTCAGAACATTTGACTGCTGGCTGTTGTGTGACATAACTGAAGTCTGCAAAGTTAAAAGTTTATTAAGGCAAACAGTTCACTTTGTTCTCAGCAATGATTGTGGTAAACAAACCTGAGATAGTTGATGTTGCAGCTCTCCACATGTAGAACCAGAAATAAGGACCCCAAGTCATCTTCGACTGCAACCCAAATGACATGACAAAAAAATGCTTGTTTATTCAATGAGCTTCTCATAGAGCCAGGAAATATGCAAACTTAAAAAAGCTTTTTCAGAAACTAATGTGTCCAGCTTATTACGTCATGTGGGTATTCGAAAGCCATGTTGCAGTGCTTTCAGTCCTTTATTAAATTTGACAATGTTGTCATCTATCGGCTATCCTCCAAACCCTTGTGTAAACATCCCAAAAAAAACACTGGGAGAGGTGGTCTTTGTAACATCTGGACAAAGTCACTTAGATACCGACCTATTCAAAGGTTTTTCTTTACTACTTTTAACCGTAAACAACTTGATTTTGAAGAGTAGAAGCCACCAGCACACCTGCAAGCAATTGCACCAGGAGCTTCTTCAACTCATTCTCCAGAGCTGGTGAATTCCTCCTTGTCTGCTACAGCACGCTTTCCAGTTCGTTTGAGGGTAATTGTTTGTTATATGTAAATCTGATTTTTAAATATGTTTAATAACTGAGAAACGTATTATAGTGTTTAAAGCAACAAAGGCCACATAGTGAAAAATTGAATGATTAAATATTTTTAGCATGTAGATATGCAGATGTTTTTTATATTTAAAGAATAAAAACAGCAAAAGTGGGGGGGGAAACACTACTTTTATAGTACAGTACACTGTTGTTTTTTTTTTTTAGCTTTCCATCCATCTTCTATACTGCTTATCCTCATTAGGGTTGCGGGTATGCTGGAGCCTATCCCAGCTGACTTTGGGCGAGAGGCGGGGTACACCCTGGGCTGGTCGCCAGTCAATCCCATGGTAGACATACAACCATTCACACTATTGGACAATTTGAAGTCGCCAATTAACCTAACATGCTTTCCTGTTTATCGTAATTGTATTTAACACACCAGTGGCCGCACTCTGGACACCCTTAAGTTAAACAATTACTTTTAGTAACAACATTGAGCTTTTTCTCTTTACATTGTGACTGTTTGCATTATTGTTCCCTTTTATGCTGCTTTTTATTGTTTCATTTTATTTTTACAAAATTACCTGCAGATAACTTTGGACATTCCTGGTTTAAAGTATCAAAAGTAGGCATTTTTATGGCTTTTTAACAGAAGTGTTCTTCATGTGCACACATAATGTGCCATTATCTTTTTCAAAAGCTGTCCAAACAGGCTCTTCGTTTATGTGTTCTTTCATCCTTTCTATACTGCGTGTCCTCACTGGGGTCTCTGGTGAACTGGAGCCCTCATGAGGACAAGCGGCATAGAAATGGACATCTTTCAGCATCACACGTCCTGGAAGTGCCACAATGGCTTCTCATAGATAGGTAGACAAAGCTTGCCTAACCCTCACAGCATCAACCCGGGAGGAGAGCAGGTCTTTTCTCTCTGGCTCCTTGCCCTCCTCCTCCTCTTCATCAGTGCTGTACTCTTCCATGGTCTCCCCACTGGAGAAATGGATGATCCTCCGAGGGGTCTTCTCTTTCTTCACCTTCTCAACGTCCCTGCTCGGTTTTGGACTTCCGTTTGGAGAACACTACACAGATGTGAAGACACTTATCAAATGGTATAATTAGGTAGCGGTGTGCTTTCTCGGTGACACACAAAACAGCAACAAGCCGCCCGCCTGCACGTGACCGCGAGGAGCGCGGCAGACACTGTTACACATAAATTGTATATATTTACATACACTAGCAAGATGCTAACTCACCCGCTCCACTGACACGTCACTCAGATGCAGCGACACATCGCCCATTGTGGCGGTTTTGCTCCAGTGTTGCTAGGCTGGAAACGACGCCGCTCCCCTCCGCCAAACGGACCGGAAGTGCCTCGCGTCACGTACGTAACATCCGCTGCCCCTCTAGCAGGTCAAACGTTGAAAATAATGAGCATTTTACTTGGATTTACATGATATTAGAAGCAAAGATCGTTTGTAAAAGGCGCAGCCTCACCTTGTCTTTGTCGTATCTTGTATATGTGGGTTCAAACAAACCGCAGGGCGTATTCCACACACAAGCCTTGTTCACAACGTCAGATACAACCGCGGCTTTCGGGTATCCTCGGCAACACCCGGGTAAACTCGGTGCAGCCTTCAAGATAAAAGCACTTTCAGTAAAACATGACGCAGTTAAGTCACAGCATTCAGTTCAGGGTTTCAATACGGGATAGGCGACGCTGCAAATTTTTACATCAATTTGATATCAACTTAATACAGTTCGTGTATTGGCTATACTGATGCTTTTACTTGAAATTGTTCAAGGTCATTGAATGATTTTTTAAATTTTGCCTTTAGCTTGGTAGTCATGGTTAGACTGAGAATAAAACACAATCATCGATTCAAATGTTTTCCTTTTACATACAACGTAAGACAGCGTAACAATAGCAACAAATAACAAACGTATTCCCTTACTTCCTATGTTACTTACAAAAGCAAAAACACCAACAAAGAAAAAAGAAACAATTTAAAAAAAACAGTCAATTGTGCACAATTAAGTAAAAAATCAAATAATTTGGCTTCTTGCCCCTCGTGTTTCCTCAAGTTATTACCCGAGTTTGTAAACAAAATAACGCAATATATAAAACAACATGAAAACATATATTTAAAAACTGAAATACTGTTTCATTTTCCCCTTCAATTTCTAATCAATTTGTGGTAATAAGAGAAAAGTGTATTTTTGTGTTTTTAACATTAATTTATTTCATTCTTTTAGGTCTAATACGCACATAACATCTTATGTTGTGTTTAATATTTAAGTTATTGTAGATCATTTTAAATAGGAAATCCCACAGAAGACATTTTAGAAAAAAAAATGTTATTACAATCATGGCCGAGTAAGCCAATTAACATTCACTTTATAATCAGTGAAATACACATCTAGCAACTGTTTGTGCCTTTTTATTTGTTTTTAACTGGATCCCATCCTAGGGTTATTGCTTTATATTTGGTCATAATACTACATAACCAATAGTGCAGAGGTTTTGCAAAAACAGTACACTTTACCACCACTAGATGTCAGTACAGATCCATATTAAGCTTCCATCATACCCAATTTATTGTCTGTGTGGATTGGCAAGGTCTTCCATTGTATACCAGGGGTCAGCAACCTTCAACATCAAAAGAGCAATTTTGTCTCCTCTTCTAGTAAAAAAAATGTGCGAGAGCCGTAAAACATTACAGAACTTATAAAGTTTTAAAAATTGTAATCTTTTGTATTGCGACGGGTTAGAACCACAGCATTCAACAAACAAAAGTGGAGCTACACTTGTAGACCTACTCTGAGCTAATTTAAACACTGAACTGATTTGTGTAAAATAAAAAATAAAAAAATAGCCAACTTTAAGATAAAATAGCCAATCAGAGTTCATATATCTGCATATCAGTGTTGTTTGCTCCTGTGCTGAATTGTCATCAATAACCATTCTATTGATCCTGTCTTTGCAAAGAGAGACATGCTTTTATTTCCGGAATCATTTCCTGTTTATTTTTTAATGAGGAGAATATTCATCAAATATTACCAAAATAGTAATTTATTGATGGTCCTTAGAAAAACAGCCAGCGGTAAGAGCGGCACTTCCCGGGCGGATACGACGCGCCATAAGAAAGCAGTCCAGGCAGGTGAGAAAGGACTACTGCTGTAGCTACGGAGCTGAATATCCAACGTCCAACTTTACCATGGTGTATTTGCAGACATAAAAGTGAAAGCACATACAGGTATTGTTCTGAGCTTTGAGTGCACAGTCAGTCAACTGCCGCTTCACATAACCTGCCTCTCCTGGAGACACCACATCAGTGGTTAGCGTGTCACGGGCTGTGAGCACATAGCTACAGCGCACTTCTCGTTATAAAACATATTGCTATGTTCCTGTTGATTACACTGTTTTATTTCACTGCGCAGTACCTTGTTTCAGGCCGCACAGTGGCTGACTGGGTAGTATGTTGGCCTCACAGTCAGGAAGTTCAGGGTTCGAATCTCCGTTGGACATCTCTTGTGTAGTTTGCATGTTCTCCTCGTGCGCGCGTGGGTTTCTCCGGGTACTCTGGTTTCCTCCCACATTCCAAAAACATGCATGTTAGGTTAACTGGCGATTCTAAATTGTCCCTGAGATTGACTGGCGACCAGTCCAGGATGTACCCAGCCTCCTGCCCAAAGTCAGCTGGGATAGGCTCCAGCATACCCACGACCCTAATGAGGATAAGTGGCATAGACAATGAATGTATGGATGGTAACTTGTTACAGACTCAACTCAAAACTCCTTCACCTTTTTTCTCTTCCATGGAGTGAAACCTCCCCCTCCCCCTCCAGGGGTCTGGAGCCGCGTGTTGCAAACCCCTGAACTACACAAATCACAAGTGCAAAGTTGTATTTTTACACCACATTCCGCCAAAATTCTCTCTGGAGGGTTTTCAAAGACACTTGAAGAGTCACGGCTGCAGGCCTCGAGACATACAGTAAGCATTATCACATGTAAAAGACAAACAATGTGCATAAAAGCATACATCCCCTTTAAGCAAACACAAAGCTCTGCCTGAGGTGTGTATAATACGCATTCTAAATCCTGCTCTTACTTCTGAGTCTGTGGAAAATCCAACTGTTCTCTTTCCCTTGCCATTGCGGAGCATCTTAATTATACACTCTTGCAGGTTTTAAAGCCTCATCTATTCACTCAGTTTACTTGAATTTAGCTAAATTAGAACATGCAAGGCAGTTTGTTATTTGTCCCCGTGTTGTTTCCTATTAACTATCTGACGGCAGTGTTTAAAGAGGCCATTATTAAGCAGTCACAATTGCTCGTCAGTCGGTTATCAAGCAAAAATGAATAGATCTGTCAAAAGAATTTGGATCTTATGCTATGATTTTGGAATGCATTTGATTTGTATCTTACATGAAATGCTGGTCCAAATACCATTTGTCCCAAAAGAGCACTTTAGAATAGTCAAAGAAATGGAAGTAGTTAAAATGTGGCAGTTATTGATCACAGGCCAGCCTATAAACAGTCCCTGAGGCATATGGAAAGGTTTAAGAGATTTTACTGCAGCCAAAAGAATCAGTACATTTATTATAAGCTTTGTTGGTGGATCATATTTTCTGATTAGATTCTCGCATTAAAATATGTTTACCAGGTTTCACTTGAATCACTTTATCAGACTGACTTGGGGGAGCTGTTGGATCATGCAGATTACTTTTGATTGGGGGTCTTCCCGCCTATTGGCAGAAGGAAGATGGAACTTCAAGGATACCGTATGTGTGGGCTGCATTTTTTTGGTGGAATTTAGAATGATTACTTGAATTTAGGGATGTCCGATATTGGCTTTTTTGTCGATAACTGATATACTGATATTGCCCAACACTCAATTTTCAGATTCCGATCAACCAATATGTGTAACATCACATATCTCCTGTCATGGAATTAACGCAATTATTTATTCATTCATTTTCTATACCGCTTATCCTCATTAGGGTTGCGGGTATGCTGAGGCTATCCCAGCTGACTTCGGGCAGGAGGCGGGGTACACCCTGGACTGGTCGCCAGTCAATCGCAGGGCAGACGTACAACCGGAATTAACACATTTATGTTGTAAAGCTAATGCATACAGCATCAGCAATTAGCTTCTGAAAGTGGCCGTAAACATTATGCAACTGTGTGCAACAAAGTGCATTTTCTGTCGTAGGGTCTCCCGCAGATTCTACCTCGTATGACTGTTGCTATTTCCGCGCTTTTTTACATTCCCATTACCCCATAAACATACAATGAATGAATGAATGAATTGGGCATGAGAAAAACGTCATCAAATTATGCTCTGAAAACGATGTCTGTTGTGGAATCACGTGTGTGACAAAATTAAAAGGATATACATGTGGAAATATAAAGAGAATCAATATTAGAAAAATATACAAATGTAGTCATATTCTTTTTACATTTTGTCATTGCTTTTTCTTTTTACATGTTATCATGTTTCAAGGTCAGAGCCTCACTTTTTAAAAATTCCTTTTCATGACAAAATACTAAGTTTGTGATTGTGGGATTTTGTTGTGACGTTACTTTTTGTAATGTTGGTTGTGTAATGATTTGTCTATTGGTGAAACAGTGGTTATCTGTGCAGTCCGACTGTTCCATACACCAAGGCTTAAACCCCATCCACACATCCCCAGCAAACGAGAGTTAAGTTAAGCAGCCTAGAGCCAAAAGCCCTGGGCTGTCAATCCAATGTCCAGCACAGCTCTTAAAACATCATTGAAGTTTAGACAACGTACGATTCATCCGTTACATGGACATGACAAATGCAGCTCCGGAACGTCCTGTTGTGAACCTCATAAACTGCTAAAATTGTCAAGAAAAGCTTCAAATGCATGAAGGTCTGGAGGTCCAGACAACACCCCTCTCCGTGTGATGGACTGAGTCAAGCAGTTGTTTCCACATGCCTCAAAAGGACCACCATCATCCCAGTTGCAATAAAACCTTCACCAAACTGATTAAACAACTATACTTTAGTAGCACTTACAGTCATCATCATTAAGTGCTTTGAAAGGTTAGCAATGCAGCACATCAGATCATTTCTCCATCCCTCTTTGTACCCTGTCACTTTGCACATTGACCCAACTGGGGATCAATCAGTACTCACCCACTCAAGGACTCATATGCACAAAAGTGGTTCATAGACTTTTCCTCAACATTCATCACAATCATTCCCCAGTAGCTGATCCAAAAGCTAGATGGACTAGGGGTCAATACATCCCTGTGCAGTTGGTCGCTGGCTTTCTGACAGGGAGATCACAGGCAGTTCGGGTCTGTGAACAATAGGGTCCACCAAAGATATGTTCTTACTCCACTACTTTTCATTCTGCCGACCTACGAGAGTGCACCAACACATGACAATAAATCAAGTTTGCAGACAACACTACTGTGGTGGGTCAACAAATGGCAAATCTCCCTCTCAACCTGTAGAAGAAAGAAGAGAAAGGAGATTGTGGTTGATTTCAGGAGAGTCAATACCCAGCACCCTCCACTGACCACCAACCAAGTCGCTCTAGAAAGACTGAGCGGCATAAATTTCTTGGGTGTAGATATTAATATCAACAGAGCACCAACATCCCATTCCTGGCCAAGAAAGCCCACCACTGCCTCTACATCCTCCACAAACTAAAGAGAGCCAAAGCCCCGGCCCCCATCATGCCCTCTTACTCTTATGATACCAAAGACAGCATCCTATCCAGTTGCAACACTGTATAGTACGGAAGCTGCAGTCTTGTTGACAAAAAGAGCCAGAGCGGCTGAGAAGACCATTTACCACCCTATCTCCAGGACATCTATAATATGCACTTGACCTGCAGAGCGCTCACCCTCACGCAGGACCCCACCCACTGCTCACATCACCTTTCCAGTCTCTTGCCATCCGGGAGGAGGCTGAGGTGCCTGCAAGCGAGGACCAGCAGACTGAGGCACAGCTTCATTTATCAGGCTGTCAGAATGCTGAATTCTCTCGCAGCTCTTCCCCCCAATGGAGACTCTTGAATGTTGAAAGAAAAGCAAAGTAAGAAAATACAATATAAGGATACATAATAAATAATAAATAATATTAATCAATAAATATGTCATTATTTATTCAATTCAATTATTCATTAATATATCAATGGGTTATATAACTAAAATGTGGGATTATGTGGTGTCTTGCTATGGAATTGGATTATTTATTTATTTATTTTATTTTGATGCTTTTTTAAAAAAAAATTAGGGAAGACAAAACAGAAAAGGAAGGGAAAAAAAAAAAGAGAAAAGAAGACAAGAGGGGAGAGCGGGGAGAGGAGGGGGATAAAACGAGAGAGACAACAACACCAGCAACAAGAATTGCAACAATAAACAAACAATAGAGACAAATCAGATTACCAAAAAAATATATTTCTTCTATTATGTCTCCTAGATTGGGTAATATGAGTGTGAATGTGAATATAGGGGTGTTACTTCATTTGTATCCCAGGGTTCCACTGTATTTTCATTTTACGTTACTTCTCATTTCCTTAATATATATATATATATATATATTATGTATGCTTCTGGCTCCCTAAAAGCTATTTTTAAAAGTTACACACAATTGTCCAAATATAAGTGGCCTGTGTTCTGCGGAATATGACTCCAGTCTGTTTTCCTGTTGTCCACCTATAGGGTGCTTAACTTATACTCTATAAGGAATGCACTGGTTTAAGTGTATGAAAAACATTAGTACAACAATATTTGGTATCTGGCAAGCTCATGGACCATTTTCTCAAAAAAAAAATCACATTTGTGTTATCTACTCAAGGGCTTTCTAGGAATGGAGATATTCAGATGTTAAAAAGAGGTGCTGCAAATTGCAGAAATAATTTGTGTACATAAGGGTACATAAGAGATTGCATGTGTTTCTATTACACTCGCGTCATGCCTTGAAGAAAATGTTCCCAGCCTTCAGTGATGTTGGTATACTGGATGTACCTCTTCCAGCATAAGTCCCTTTTCCTCCTCTGCAGTCGATATGAATCATTACTCTCACTGGCCCATTGCTTCCTGATTGTTATAAGTCTATGGCTCCACTCATACAGGCTATAAGAAAGTTGTTCACTGCTCTGCAAAACACAAGAAGAAAATGAGAGGGTGCTTGAAGGGGTGAGTCAAGAAAAAAACATCTTAAATATACTCATAGAGTTTATTTTCTCTACTGCAGAGTGTCCCTGGTTTCTATCGGCGTTAAATGGTTAATTAGGAGGAATGTCATATGTACAGTTTGCGATTCAAATTATGTTTAAAAAAAATATATTTATTAATAAATTATGCTGTTTTTGTCTGAATACGGCCTATTATTTATCAATAATATGCATATTGGAGCAAATTGTGTGGATTTTTTTGTTGCCTAAATTAAAAAAGGTAACGGTAAAGACAATTACATTTCTAGCTGCTTTGCAAAGATGAGAACACATTGGCATGCACGATACAGCAAATGGCATAATAAACTTGAACAACTTACAAAATACACCCATGACTGGCAAAAATAAAGCAAAAATAGGTGAGATAAGAACATAGAATAAGAATAAGTAAAAACAGAACAAGATCAATTTCTGATTTGTACTGCAACTAATGTGTGTTTTATCGCTCCGCTTCTGCAGTGTTGAAACGGTGCGTGGCGTGGAGAGGAATTATCTCCTCAGATGGGCAAAATGGGTATATTACATGAAATACAATATACAGAATAATGGGATTCAGAAGATGCATTTGAAGACTTTGTGAACAATATGTAGTACACTGGTCACTAGGTGTCTGTAATGTTACTGAGAAACACAAGGACCAGACTTGATTGCCAGAACAAACAGGCTTTTATTGCAGGTTTGACTCATCTCACAAAAGGCACAAAAACTCAACTCTGCACCCTGACATCATTTTCTCAGTTCCCTTCAGAAATAATGTTTATAGCAACAGACAAGCACAAGTCTTATTTATGTCTCATTGTCTTACTTTGTATGTCTCACTTGTCTGTATTGGGTAAGTGGAAAGGTGACTGTAGGGGTGTTAGTTCATTTTATGTGGGCTCTAAACTGTATTTAGAACTAGAGAATATTCAATTTATAAATAAGGAATGCTACTTCACTCATCATGACCGTGTTTGGAACTAATTAACCAATTAACCGGAATAAATTTGCAGAGAAGTGAATGCTGAATTGGAAGTATGTGAGGTTCCACTGTAAACACTGCCATTTTCCATACCTACTGTATTTCCTACATTTTACTTGTTTCCAAGTCAGCCACAAAATGAATTCTCTTTTTTTTAGACATCACACATCTGAATGTTTCAGCCTCGCACAGACAATGAACAGCTCTCTCCATTCTTTAGCTGAAGGCAAGGTCCGCACAATGAGTTTTTGAATGATGGTGTTCCTTGTTAGAGTTGAACTTTTTGAACCACATAAATTAAACACAAAGCAAACCAGAATATAACATGTGACTCTGAGTGAATTGAACAAAAACGTATAGCCTGTGCACTCAATATGTTGCACTTATTTGGGACATTTACACTTATTCACACTTATTTGAAAGAACATTACTTTAAATTTGATCTCTTTTAAGCCCATTTGTGGTCAGGTTACATTATTAGCAAATTCATTCAAAGTTAGCTGAAATTTGAGTGACTAAAAGCTGATTAATTACAAAATAGCTCAATAATTAAGAGTGCATGATATAAAACACTAAAACACAAAATCAGCAGTGGTAAAATTGTATTTTAGGAATCAAACGTGCAGACTGCAGCACTGCTACAGGCCATTGTCTAATGAAGGATGATTGTTTAATTTGAAAATGCTATGCCATAAAACATTTCCGAACCAAGGAATGTCCAAACTATTGCAAGTTATTTTCAAGTCATTTGGTGACTCCCTTGAGTCAGTTTGCTCAGAGGACGTCTGACATAGTGCATCAAAGATGAGGTACTCTGTTATTTCTACACCATGAATGTGTCAACATGAATAATGTTGATCGTGCATGATTTTATGCCCCACCCCGAACATTCATTCATTCATTCATTTTCTATACCGCTTATCCTCATTAGGGTCGCGGGTATGCTGCAGCCTATCCCAGCTGACTTTGGGCAGGAAGCGGGGTACACCCTGTACTGGTCGCCAGTGAATCGCAGGGCAGACAAACAAACATTCACACTCACATTCATACCTATGGACAATTTAGAGACGCCAATTAACCTAACATGCATGTTTTTGGAATGTAGGAGGAAACCAGAGTACCCGGAGAAAACCCACGCACGCAAGGGGAGAACATGCAAACTCCACACAGAGATGCCCAACGGAGATTTGACCCTGAACCCCCTGACTGTGAGGCCAATGTGCTACCCACTTGTCCACCGTGCGCCCCACCCCAAACAATTAGATAATAATGAATAGTGTTCGTGGTAGTCCCTGTGATAACGCCGGGGGGATCAACCCCAGTTTAAAAATCACTGTCCTAATGGACCATATTAAACCCCATTTCAGTCATCCAGCCTTCATTAGGAGAGCAGAAAAAGTTAACGTGCAAGCAACGGTTACTTCTGGCTTTGGTTATGTCAACAACCGCTTATGTCGACATCAGCCAACCAGTGCGAGGGGCATCGAGATAACCAGATTCCTCTCCACCATTAATTAAAATGGATGACAGGCAAAATTTGCCCTGCGCCGCTTCTGCAGGCGGTCACCTCCATGTGGCTGCAGCAGCATATTCCCGCACTCTAATGGCATAACTGCCAACTCACACACTTTGAATTGCAAACGACCCTCCTTGTACCATCATGCCACATGTCCTATTTCTCACCCTGTCCACCAACTGTCATATCATGGATGTACAGTATGACATGCTATTTTGGGGACAGAGAACTCAACTTTGACAGTAAAGCTTATTAACAACGGTTGCCATGCAACATCTCTTCCAACAGGATAAGCTATTTCACTAGAATGAATGAATTATTTCCTGTTGGTTTCAACCGAGCTGGCGTGATATGATGGAAGTAGAGCTCACCAAATAGGGTGAGAAGGTATGGAAGCTAAAGCTAAAACTGATCACCACTTTAACTAAACAGGACTTATTGTTATTAACACAACTTCAACATGACCTGATCTACAGCTGGATTTCCTGCCCTGCTTCTCACCAAATCTGTCACCAAGACACCTTTTTTTTGTGTGTGTCACTCTATAACTGTCAACTTTCTCACCTGTCACGCATCATTCTCACCACACTGTCAAAGGGCTGTCACACCCTGCATGTGCAACGCTATATTTAACGGTAATTAAGTCAATGTATTTCAGTCCAGGTGGTAAAGTGTGACAACTCCTGGTAACTGAATGTTGATGACATCGATTGCAGCTAAAAGACACTCTTAAATGTAGCGTATTCTGTTGTAATATCTGTTTGTTTATTGACAGTGAGTTCAAAGACAAACTTTGACATGTTAATTTGATAGGTTATTGGAAAATGTGCCTTTTTTGAGCTTCACCCCCAAAAAATGCAGTGGAAGTTTTAGTGTTCTGCTGCGTAAAAGGCAATAAATGGTTGTGATTTTCCCTCTGTGAGTAAAATAGGACAATTAGTTGACG
The DNA here is from genome assembly GCA_024372805.1 of Oostethus manadensis. NCBI lineage: Eukaryota > Metazoa > Chordata > Actinopteri > Syngnathiformes > Syngnathidae > Oostethus > Oostethus manadensis. The sequence continues at coordinate 4,076,516 of QODF01000112.1, forward strand.
AATAATACAGTGGAACCTTAATTATTAAAGGATTAGTTTTTACATTTTACAATTAGTGGAAAACAATTGATTTTCATCCACTAAGACTAAACAATGTTCAAACAAAGCACTCAGGGTTGGTGACGCAGTCTCTAGTGCTTCTTTCAAAGTTGGAACACTATAGACAGATTCCGGCCAGGGACTCCTTTAATCATTGTATCGTGCTGATGAGAAGTTCAAACAAACTGCATGTTTCTGAGTGTTCTGTGTGTTTTTTGGTATTGCAGTTGCAAAACAATCCACAATGATACCAAAGAAAGGTGCAAGTGTCAGAATTTTGACAACAAATGTGAGAAACACTATTGAATTTAAGAAAGATCAAAGTATGAAAGTAGTTTTTGTAATAGGTTTGGAAAGACAAAGTACAAAAATCTCAGCCTCCCTTATTGTCCACTGTTTAAAGATACAGTACACCTAGTTCATTGCTGCTTTCATGGAAAACATTGGGGAAACTGTGATGTTTGTTGGTAAATGGTAAACGGACTTTCACTTGTACAGCGCACTTTATTAGCGCAGTGACCCCAGTTTACCTGCAGACCACTCAGCATCAGGAGCAACTGGGGGTCTTGCCCATGGATACTTTGTTACGGTCATGGAAGGATGGAGGATTGAACCAGCAACCGTCAGGTTGGGAGACAACCACTCTACCGCCCCGGCCATGCCACACCAAATGAGAAATGTTAAAACATATATAGATGTGGTGGTGTTCCTCCAGATTCCCGGAGGTGATTTCCTTTGCTCCACCTCTATCCCAACCCCCTAATTAGAGCCTTTTTAAGGCACCTGTTGCCAGCATGGCAGTCTCTTTCTGCTGCTGTTGGTCTTGGTGGTGTCTAACCTGGTCTCTAGGTCAGATAGGCATATTGAGGTTTGTTTAGGGAAAGGATGTTAGTTTTAGCATGTAAAGACTTTATTTTTGTTTTAGAGCTGAACAACTGGTCACATTTTACCCAATAGCCTCCGGGGTGCTAAGTAGGGCCCCACAGCCCAATATGTGAAGAGGTGAACCTTCCTAATTTCATTTATTTTACAGGTTCACCTCCTGCTGTCTTGCCCTTGTATTTTTGGTTTTCTTTTGCTATTTGTGCTTTGTATTGTCCAGTTAACCATGTAGCCTGTTGAGGCCCCAGTAAAATTATAGTATATTTTCATCAGGTAATCAATTGGGTCCGGTAACGGTCTTTTTTTTTTATCGCTTTCAGTGACGGCGGGTGCCATATTGGTGGTTGGGCTAAGTCTCCCCACTTGAGCATGTGAGTTAGTGCACTGGTTCACAAGTGTAGTTTGCATTTTTGCTGTGCCGTCTGCTGTATCCACTGAGGTGAGTATTTGGTAGCACCACTGGGCACATTCTGCTCACCATAGGAGGCCCTAGCTTAATGCTTTACTTTTTTTAAACTCATATTAATGTATACTCAACTTTTAATTGATACTTTTAACTGAGGCTTAGACATTTACCTTAGATTGTAATCTAATAAATTGTATTACCTAATAAATTCTATTTTTCTATTTTGAAGTTTGTGTTTTTGTGCTAATATATTATTATATTATATTATAGTTTATTTTTAAATAAACACTTTATTATCTTAGTTCACGTCTCTGCCCCTTTTGTCAACCACCTACTTGTGTGCCTTTAACCACCCAATTTATCGGTAGTACATTTGACATTTCCTGGGTTTACTCCCCAGGTGGCGTTGTTGGTATTTTTTACTACTTTAGTAGTATAGCATATGACATAGCAAACCCCCCTTCCCCCCACCCCATTCGCCACTACCTTCTTCACCAACGTAACAAAGGATGCTGATATACACGTTTAACACGGCAGAGGGATACATTTGATTGGCCAACTGTTGCAAAGTTACATAGAATGTGAAGATTAGTTACATTCATGGTAATCCTGCAGGGTCTAAAACAAAGTCGGATAAACTGCGGCCCGCGGGCCACACCAGGCTTGCCAAATGTCTTAATCCGGCCCCCCGGAGTTTTCCAAATAACATTTCAGTGGTGCTACTATGGCACGCTTGCGTTACACAAATAGTCAGATGCAATCCAAACAACACAACAGGTCGACAAACATGTGACAAACAATCTAACCTACCTAACAAATGCCAAAATTACACTCATATATTCACGCTGCAAGGCATGTTGGGTGGCTTTTGGTACTCTCTCTCCCAAGATGTCGCCATGCATTCTTGCTTGATTGCCAAACATGTCTAGGAGGTCGTCAGGGAATTAAAAAAGGAGAGACGTTCACATACTCCTGAGAGACAATGTTTTATCATTTGCCACACGACTACCCAATATGCCTTGTGGGCACTTGCAAATAACACTTAAAGTTACATGTTATGTTTAGCGAGTAGTTATAGTCTGCCACCCACATTGTTTGCCATCACACTGTAGCAGTATTGATCTATGTGATTGGTTAGTTTATTGCACCGTGAGCAAGTGTGTTTTTCTTTTTGATGACCGCCTGTATATAAACGACCCATCAGACAATTTTTCAATCTAATGTGGCCGGTGAGTGGAGAGTCGAGACACTGCAGGTTTTCTTCCTAGCCAGTCACTAGAGCAGGAGCTTAAATAGATAAGCTCCTTCCCTCAAATTGAAGGAGATGTTGATCATTAAAATCACCTGCTGGAAAGAAAACCTGCAGGGTCTCGGGCCTCCATGGCACGAGTTTGAGACCCCTGCTGTAGACAATTTAGAGTCGTCAATTAACCTAGTCGTCAATTGCGTGTTTTTAGAATGTGGCAGGAGAAAACCCATGCATGGAGAGAACATGCAAACTGATACCCAAGCGGAGATCCAAACCCAGATCTTCTAAATCTCAAGACTGTATGGCCAACATGCTAACGACTTGTACTTGTACTTGTGTGAACTTTTGGAAAGCAAATTACTGCCGTTTGCAGGTTTCCAGTTGGAAAACTACAAATATCAGCCTCCATTGTTCTTTTGTTTCCTTACAAAACGACATCATCCACAAGGAAAGATGGGCAAAATTTTCCTGTTCTGACTTGTGAAAGTCTGCATTAGATTTTAGTCATGTAATAGGACTACATGGACAAAATAATATCTTTGAAGTATCAAAGCAGGCATCAATATTTTGATTTCAGAATAGACTTTAGAGCATAAAGAGTATTGACCTTTTGTTATCAATCCCCACATTACTGGCACGCTTTCCTTAACACGTTTCTGGCAAATTCAAGGATTTTCTACAACGTGAGTTTATATTTTCTCAACCAAATGATTCAGTGTAGGAGATTAGGAAGAAAGATGGCAAGACTGTCTACATCGGTGAGTACCTTTAAAGTCTCGGTAAGCACAGCAAGACACGCCTTTTGGTGACATATACTGTATGTCAGATACAGTGTATGCGACTTGATTGTTCATACTGCAGTCACATCGCATACATATCGGATTTATATCCACATACAAATAAGGCCTGAGCCGGAATTGTGCTGTTCACACATGAAATAATCAGATACAGGTCACATATGAGCAAAGAAATCGGAATTGACCTGCAGTGTGAACATAGCCTAGATTAGTGATAAAGAATTTAAGCAATGTCTATCAGAAGCAAACATTTTGAGTAGTCCCAATGTTTATGTCTGTTAAGCAGGCTCTGACCACTGATAAAACATTTAAGAAGGGACACATTTTTTTTCCAAGTAGATTTTACCTGCAGGGTATAAACAGTTTAGCCTGGCTTGCTGCAAAATAACAACACAGAGGGAATACAGTGTCATCACATCAGCATTCCATTCCATTTTATTCTGCTTATCCAGGTCTGGGTCACAGGGGCAGCAGTCTCAGTAGGGAAGTCCAGACTTCCCGGTCTCCGGCAACCTCTTCCAGGTCCACCGGGAGGACACCAAGGCGTTCCCAGGCCAGCTGTGAGACAAACTCCCTCCAGCGTGTCCTAGGCGTGTCCTAGTTCTTCCACGGGGCCTTCTCCTGGCTGGGCATGCCCGAAACACCTGAGGCCCATATGACCCATAACTCATGACCATAGGTGAGGGTGGGAACGTAGATCGATCAGTAAACAGAGAGCTTTGCCTTCCGGCTCAGCTCTCTCTTCACCACGACGGTCCGGTACAGCGACCGTATTACTGCTGACGCTGCACCGATCCGTTTGTTGACCTCACGCTCTAACCGTCCCTCACTCAAGAACAAGACCCCGAGATACTTGAACTCCTCCACCTGAGGCAAGACCTCACTCCCAACTCGGAGGGTACGGTCCACCCGTTTTCGACTGAGAAACAGGGCCTCAGATTTGGAGGTGCTGAGTCTCCTCTCAGAAGCTTCACACTCAGCTGCAAACCGCTCCAGTAAACGCTGAAGGTCACAGCGTGATGAGGCCATCAGGACCACATCGTCTGCAAATAGCAGAGATGAGATCCTCAGGCCACCAAGCTAGACTCCCTCAACGCCTTGACTGCGCCTAGAAATTCTGTCCAATAAGATTATGAACAGCATTGGTGACAAAGGGCAGCCTTGGCGGAGGCCAACGTTCACAGGAAACAAGCTCGACTTACTGCTGGCAATGCGAACCAGGCTCCTGCTTCGATTGTATAAGAACCGAATGGCACGTAGTAGCGGGCCACAAATCCCGTACTCACGGAGCACCCCCCTACAGGACACCACATGGGACACGTTCGAATGCCTTTTCCAAGTCTACAAAGCACATGTAGACCGGTTGGGCAAACTCCCACATACCCTCCAGTACCATTGCAAGGGTGTAGAGCTGGTCCAGTGTTCCGCGACCGGGACAAAAACCTTTCCCAGGGAGGCTGAGGAGTGTGATCCCCCTATAGTTGGAACACACCCTCCGGTCACCCTTTTTAAAAATGGGGACCACCACCCCAGTCTGCCAGTCCTGAGGTACTGTTCCCGACTTCCATGCAATGTTGTAGAGGCGTGTCAACCAAAACAGTCCCCCAACATCCAGAGCCTTGAGGAATTCAGGGCGAAACTCGTCTACCCCCGGAGCCTTGCCATTGTGGAGTGTTTTAACTACCCCAATTACCTCAGCCACGATGATAGAACTATCCACGTACGTATCCTCAGACTCTGCCTTCTCTACGGAAAGTATGTCAGTGGGATTGAGAAGGGCCTCAAAGTATTCCTTCCACCGACCAACTATGTCCTCAGTCGAGGTCAGCAAGCCCCCGTCCGCACTGTAAACAGTGTGGACTGGGGCTGCTTCCCCTTTCTGAGATGTCGGACGGTTCGCCAGAACCTTTTCGAGGCCGACCGAAAGTCGTGCTCCATAGCCTCACCAAACTCCTCCCACACCCGAGTTTTTGCCTCGACCACCGCTGAAGCCGCGGGCCGCTTGGCCTGCAGGTACCTGTCAGCTGCTTCGGCAGTCCCGCAAGCCTTCCATGCGCGATAAGACTCCTTCTTCAGCTTGACAGCAGCCCAAACCCCTAGTGTCCACCATCGGGTTCGGGGCTGCCGCTACGACTGGCACCGATGACCTTGCGGCCGCAACTACGACTGGCTACTTCAGAAATGGAGGCACAGAAGAAGGCCTATTCGGGCTCAATATCCCGGTCCTCCCTAGAGATACAGGCGAAGCTCTGCCGGAAATGAGAGTTGAAGACTTGACGAACGGGAGACTCTGACAGACGTTCCCAGCACACCCTCACTACGCGTTTGGGTCTACCAGGTCTGTCCGGCATCCTTCCCTGCCATCGAATCCAACTCATCACCAGGTGGTGGTCAGTTGACAGCTCAGCCCCTCTCTTCACCTGCGTGTCCAAAACAAGCGGACGCATGTCTGATGATACGACTACAAAGTCGATCATCGACCTGCAACCTAGGGTGTCCTGGTGCCAAGTGTCTTCTGAATCACTCTTAGTCTGACCTAGAACCTGTTTGCCTTGGGAGAACCTACCAGGGACATAAAGCCCCCGACAACATAGCTCCTAGGATCACTCGGGCACTCAAACCCCTCCATCACGATAAGGTGGTGATTCACGGAGGAGATCATGTCAGCAGAGGAAAATAATTTAAAACATGAATTTACAGGCTATTTAGGCACTAGCTGAACTGTTGAAATTTTTTTTTAACAGCTCTGCTTTCCAGATAATTTAGTAAGCCAACAACAATGGTAGAAAGGATGAGAATTACTGTACATTGGTTTTGGATGATTCATTTATTCATGTTCACACAAAATCGTACATACATCCACATACTGTATACAAAAGGGGTATTCATTCATTCATTCATTAATTTTCTATACCGCTTATCCTCATTAGGGTCACGGGTATGCTGGACCCTATACCAGCTGACTTCGGGTGAGAGGCGGGGTACACCCTGGACTGGTTGCCAGTCAATCACAGGGCACATATAGACAAACAAACATTCACACTCACATTCATAGCTATGGACAATTTAGACCCGCCAATTAACCTAACATGCATGTTTTTGGAATGTGAGTGGAAATCGGAGTACCCGGAGAAAACCCACGCACGCACGGGGAGAACATGCAAACTACACACAGAGATGCCCAAAGGCATATAAAAACAAAAAGAAATAAAGTCAAACCGTGGTGTACGTACGCCCCATTTTTATATGATTAGTTTTTTGTTAAAAATGTTTACCAAAATTTGCCTCGGTTTTTGAACTCGTAACAAACTAGTCAGTCTGCCATGAACATCCATCATGACTGAAGGCCCTCGTCTGTGTGGTAATGACTGAGGTTTTCAACAGGATGCTAAAGTAGTTCACAATACTAAGGACTTCTTCCAGATCTAAAGTCGATAGAGAACATTTGGGGATGGATGGCAAGGGAAGGCAAGGGTTTGCAAAAATGGACATCAGTTCCAGACAGTCCGTGATGCCATCTTCACCACCTGGAGCAACATTTCCATTAGACTCCTGAAAACATTAAGCGTTCTGAAACCAATTTTTGAGGTGATTAACAAGAATGGCGCAGCTACTCATTACTCCGTTCTTGTTTAACATTCCTTTCTATAGTGGTGGTTTCTATGTTTTTATGAGCTAATTTTGATCAGGCGATGAATAATCTATTTTAGTGTAATGGTTTGCAACTAATTGCTTACTCAAAAATTATTTTGTCTCACACACATTTCTTTCTTTTGCATTTTGAAGCTCTATTTAGAACCTCATTAAGCTCCAGCAGTGCAGTTAAAATTGTGATCAGTATATGTCCCAAAGATCGACAGGTCAATCACGACCGATAGGTTGGCGACACCTGTCCTATGGGAATAATTGACTCTTTTTGTAAGTTTTGTTTTTTGTATGAACAAATGAGTAATAAAATAAAGTTAACACTGCACATGCATGTGAAATTTAAGCTCATTTCAATCCCCCTATGCAGGAAAATATCACCGTCTGAATTTTTATTCAATCATTCAGTTAACTCAAAAGTTCAGTGTTTGCATGAGCATCCATAGAAAGCAGCTCACTGCAATAAACAGAGAGGTGTTAAGGTTATATGGTAATGCAGTGCTGCAGTAAAATTCCACACCAAACCCATTCAACCATAACAATAATGGACTTTGCTTTGTGCAATGTGGAACCAGTACGAGAGAGGACTTTTCATTAACTGTAAAGCTAAAGGTTTCACTAAAGGCTCTAACTTAGCCCCAGATTGGCCAATTGTGAAAAAGACTTGTCCCAAAGACTTTTGTTCATGTAATATCAGACCATCATGCTGGCTATTAATCTCGTTAGAATCCAAATGACACATAAACTGTGTATCTTTTCAGTTGATCAGAAAGTACAAAATGATGCATGCCTCTTCTAACCTCCTAAAAAATGGCAACATTTAATAGAACAGGGGTCTCGAGCTCGTGCCATGGAGGGCCGAGACACTGCAGGTTTTCTTTCCAGCCGGTTACTAAAGCAGAGCCTTTAATTGATGAGCTCCTGCCCTCAAGTTAAAGGAGGTGTTGATCTTTAAAATCACCTGCTGGTTGAGTGTTAACCCGCTCAGTAGAAAGTAGGGATTAATTGCTCAAGAGTCCTGAACCTGTAACTTTCTAACAAATGACCACACTAACCTTCCGAGCCAAAACCATGTGTTACAAAATTCCTCAGCTATTACACTTCTGGGAAAACAAACTAATTACGGATCAATGTCGATTGCATTGATTTTGATAACCTGAAACAGCACACAAGGTCGTCACACTGATTGCAAAAACACAAACAACTTAAACAAAATGTAATCACATCAGAATGACACAGTAATCAAACTGATATGAGATCCAAACAGCTGCGGAATGCACAACTTTGGCAAACAACAATTTTTCATGCAGCGTTTCAATTAGTGGTTTTGTCTGTGTTCTTCAAGCAATCCTTTGGTTTTTCCCATCAATTCTTTGTTTTTTTTTACATAAATGTGGAGCTGTCAACAGCAGGCTTGAAGCGTTAAAGTTAGATTTCATGAGAATCAAGGGACAAACCCTCCAGAGCTCAATGTAATCTTGACATTTACCAAATAAATGTCACCAGCATGATCAAGACAGCAAACATCTGAAGCAAAATCAACCACAATTTGAAATGCTGTTATTAAGGATTTTACTGGTCCATTTCTGTCATGAGGTTTCATTCAGTGCTGTTAGTGCATAGGAATACAAAAGAGGCCAATGAGTCCAATGCGCAAGGTGAGGACTATCATTAGAGTCCATCAGTGTTGTTTTGTTCAGTGATTTACACGACAACCACTGGAGTCTGTAAACAGGTCTCAAAGTAAAGACAAGTTTGGCTGCATGTCAAAAATGTAAAAACATCAAAACTACTCAGGCTTGGGGTTTGCAAGCTTTTTCCACTGGAGGCCACAAATTGAAACATGAAAGTACACAAAGGTCACTTTGATATTTTATAAAGCAACACATGTAGATATGCTATATACAGTCCCCCCCAAAAAACTGCATCTCAGCTTTGTAACGTGTGAAAAACGTATTATTAAAATGAATGTAGGTCTTTTCCCCCATTTTTGTTGTTGTTTCCTTTCATTCTAGTTAAATACATTTTATAAATTGTCTTTTCATAATATTGTGTCAATTTCTATTTCAACTCTCTTTTTTCCTAATATAAGTTTATTCTTATAAAATTGTGACTTTTTCTTATGAGAATCTGACTTGTGTCTCTAAATATTTTGATAATATTGTAACTATTATTACTAGTTATAACTATTTCAACTTCCATCTATCCATTTTCTAAATCACTTATCCTCATTAGGGTCGCGGGTATGCTGGAGCCTATCCCAGTTGACTTTGGGTTTTTTCCTTATGAGTTTATTTCCCCTAGTTTATTTTGTTTTGTTTCTCAAACTATTCCGACATAATAATGAAAATAAAATGACATTATATTTACTTATAATAGTACTATGTTATTCTGGTAAAAATACAACATTTTCTTAATAGATAACTTTTTTTTTAAAGATTTTGATGTTTTCTTGTGAAATTACTGCTGTTTTTATTTTTTTTTTAGTTTTCTTGTTATATTTTTTAAATATACCACAGGCCAAAAAAACCAAAAAAAACGCAGCATTTTAGACAGTTGCTAACGGTATTTACGTGCTCTGGCCTGATAAAAGCAGGGTGGGGCCCAGGGGCCATTGGTTATTGGCCCGTTAATAGAAAATAAAAAGTCTTAGACATAAATAAAAGAATACATAGAGTCACACATTAGCATTGACAGCATAGTTGGTGGTTATTTTCTCATCGTTTCCATTACTGACACCCTAGTGGTCAGTGTAATAGATTACGGCTGCAAGCAGAGAATACACATGCAGTAAACATTCACACAGGAGCTGCTGTCAGCCACAACTCACGCCAGTCACTGGCACTCTACACAACGCTAAACACGCTCACACTCAGCTAAATTCAATCAGTTAAATACAGTGGAAGCTCAGTTTTTGCCAAAAATTATTGCCACAAAATTTGTAAGACAATCAGTGCACAACAAACTTTGACTGCCTTTATAAGTATGTTCCATTCATTTCAGTGTTCATCTGACCCTTAGAAACAGAATAATGATAACAATTAAATGGGGTTCTACTTTAGATCAAATTGTAAACCCACATACCCAAAGAGTTTTGTTTTGTAGTTTTTACAATTCCATATAACCACAACATTAAGACACAGTTTTGCTAGGTCTTACTGTATGTACCCTTTACCATAGTTACCATTGATTTCACATCCCATCCAAGTCCACATAAACATTCACCCCAGACAATCTCTCCAAGCAAACACTAATGCCTAAGCACGCTTCCATGCTCACGTTAGTTTATTGTTCCACATTCACTTTTTATCGGTTTAGTTACTGCTGATGAAAATCCTTCCTGATTTAGCTCCTCCATAATAATAAAAGCTTTTACGCGCCAGTAATGGGGACTTAAGTTGTGAATAATAAATTGAAATTAAATGTGTTTATCCACTGGTTTACAACAGTTCCATTGACTATCTTAGGCTCCCTTTTGGAAACATCAAGGGTCCACTGAAGTCACAGTATATATTTCAGATCCAATACACGAGTTGTCTGCCTTTTGATACAATAGTGATGGTATTGATGCTTGGTTTTAATTGAGTTTTGTGATTGTTGTTTAAAGTGGCTTTGTGTCTAATTTTGTTTAACTCATTTACCCTTTTTGGGAGGTGGTGGGTGTTTAACAGCTCCTTTGAGGTTTTATTTGTGTTTAGACTTGCATGTTTGAGCCCTGTATACGGCCCACAGGCTGCAGGTGTCCACCTCACAATCAAAGAGAGTCATTAGAAACACAAAGAGTCTAAAAAATGCCCTCTAACATAAAGAAACCTTGAACACATATAGCAAAAAGTGAGTGAGATAGTGGATAGACGGTTTAGGGGTTGTGTGATGATAGCAGTATTTCACAATGCAAAGGCATAAAACTAAGACATTTGACAGCAGCTGTTTTGTGCTGTTTGTAAAAAATTTATGACAGTTTTCAAATGAATTAATCATGGTTAATCACCACATTTTTACTGTATTTTATTGAAGGAAATATAAAAGACAAAAATTTGTACGTACTGACCGTGCCAAATGAACTAAAATATATCACACATAGAAAGATTGAAAGATTGAATAATAGAAAGATAGCAATCATGACTGAAAAATATATTTACCAAACACCAGTTTCTTTAATAATGGCACAAAATTTGAATCACATGTTTTCACTTTATTTTCTGGGATTTACAAGCATACTTTAAAGCAGGAAATTGTACATTCGAATTAAGAATTACAAAGTGAGTGATAAGAATATCCACTTATTGCCTTTGTCTTACAACCAACAGGTTGTTGTGATGTTGTGAGTGTCCCTGAATGCATCTCTTGGTAGTCCCATTCTGAGGCTGAATGGACTAGAGACGTGTTTGTGACACAGGAGATACATGTACAGTATGATGTTGGAATTGCACTGCTGTTGACGTATTCAGGTCAGAATAAAGTTATTCAAGAGCAGCAGAATCTGTTGGGAGCTACACTGTGCCGCTGTTTCTCATCGTAATGGCGTTGCTTGCCATAATGCGTATGTTTGAATTACGCTAAAAATTGTTTACATACAGTAAATAATGAAATAAATTAGTTACCGCCATTAATGCGCTATTTTTGACAGCCCTACATAAAGCTGCTAATGCATTACTATTACCACGACTGATAAAAAAAAATCGTTCTTCATGTCAATGTGGCCCATATTTGTATTTGTTTTCACCAAATCTACATTTAAATAAGAAGAAAATACTTCTAATTGGGCTGTTATAAATAATGTATCATATTTTGAGTATTGTTCATTTGGAAAAGGAACTACATCCTCAAAACCTTTTTAGGAAAACTACTGAAAACAATCCTGCTGTTGTTTTCGTTGTCGCGGCATGGTGTAGCGACCCTGAGGATGCAGAGAGCTGGACGTCAGGCAGGTAAGTTGGAGGAATTTTTAATAACAATGTTGCGAAGCAGCGGCAATAACAAAAAAGCAACGATACGGGAAGAGGGAAAACTAACAATGAACCGACAAAGGACTGCCGCACACACCTGAACATAAATACCCTGGAACACAAACGAGAAACAGGTGCGAGTAATTAACAAAGGAGAAAAAACAATAAGGCAAGGAAACGTGTGAAACTAGGAAAATAACAACACAGGAAAACCAACTAGAACGAAACCAAAACTGTCACGAAGACAAACATACAGATCGTGACACCTGCAGTGTGCTGAAAAAGACACAGTGTGTCTCTCCCTCGCTTTAAATGAAATAAATAAAACACGCAGTAGGTGAACTCTGGTAACCTTTAAATGTAAGAGCAGCATCCTCATGAGCCGAGGGAGACGTTTACATCTCCACTGCGCTCAGAGTGAACAACTCCTTGCAATAGTGCAACCTGGGGTATGGTTGGGAAACAAACAAAGACCACAAAGTTCAAGAGCCCAAAAAAGGGGCCAAAGAACCATTAATGTCACCGGTGTGTCATCTTGTTTTTCTTTCTCCTGTTGCTGTGATTGATGGGTAGTGGCTATTTAGGTTTGTACCGACCCGTGCTCAGCAATCACAGTGTCTGCTGTTGGATCTGTGTGCATGTGTTCCAAAGCGAATGTGTGGGCACGTCGTGTTTCTCAGGAGGCAGAATGTTGTTTCCGCATCCTTCCCTGACTATAATTAGCCATTCTGATAAAACAGCGGTTTGCTGGCAGTGGCAGAATCAAACAATGATGAGCAGGCAGCTCTCTGCAGACGCCAGGTGGCTGTCCTTGAGATGAGAGCCGGGCTATAAGCAGCACACATCTGGAGGACATTTAATGGGAAAAGGTGTTGGAGAAACTCTGTGATGTTAATTATGATATCAGAAATCAAAAGAAATGCACCACTAATGATGTGATGTACTGACTTGTCTTTTTAAAAAATTTGTATTAGAGTTATTGAACTTTTTTAAAACATCGGTTGAAGGTACTTTTGCTCACACTTGGTTTTCACCACATTTGCAATGGGAGCGCTGGCTTGGATGTAGAGTCGTCCCTCGTTGATTGTGGTTAATTGGTGCCAGTCCCACAATAAGTGAATTTCACAAAGAGGATTCGTTATCACAAACAGAATATTTTCATACTTAGAGCATAGACAACCTGTTTATGACTTTTTAAATTTGTTTTGACCATTATTAGAGCCCTGTAGACCCCTATAGTTGCCTTCACACTCCTACTATTCATATATACTCATATTTTTCCCGGCAACCGGTCCTGATTTGTGGAGCAATAACCCTGTACTACTGGAAGCTGGTATGCTGGTATGCATGTGGCAGCACTATTTTGGGTCGCACCAGTACCATTTCCAAACAGTCCAAGCTGTCAAAGACAAACCGTAAAGTGAGCATTCAAGGACAACAACACTAGCTGACCTTCACAACTGGTTCAGGAAAAGGTTGCCATCCCACAGCAAAATGTTACCAGTATGAGGAGTAGGTGCCAACCAGAAGGGGTCTCCCGATATTTGTTATGACTAATGTTTATGAACAAAACACATTAAAGTGTTGTTAAATGGCCAGTATTTGGCATGTGTTTCACTGGGTTGAAAAGGTCAAAAAGTAATTGGTATCAGAAAAAAAATCCAAACAAGTAATGAGTATAATATCCATTCATTCATTTTCTATACCGCGTATCCACATTATTGTCGCCTATCCCAGCTGACTTTGGGCGGGAGGTGGGGTACACCCTGGACTGGTCGCCAGCCAATTGCAGGGCAGACATACAACCATTCACACTCACATTAATACGTATGTACATTTTAGAGTCGCCAATTAACCTAACATGTATGTCTTTGGAATGTGGGAGGAAACCGGGGAGTACCAGAGAAAACCTGTGCACGTTAAATCTGGTATCGCCGATCACCAGTGGCACTTACAGTTAACTATGTCAAAATGTTGAATTAAATCTTCACCTGTAAAGTGTTTAAAAGCATTATGATGACAAAGCTCCTGAAACAGATTATTAATATTCAAAATATGATGAAATTGAAGGTCAAACAGCCTCATGTGTTCAAATTCTGAAAGTTGACTGAACAAAGATAGCTATTCTGCTTAAAAAGTGTTTTTTGGGTTACCTATTGACCTTGATGCTATGCTACTTCTATGTCTCTTGTATTCTGTCCGCCCTAATAATTCTACAGTCCCTCAGTGGCAGTGTGCAACTCCACTGTTAGAACTTGTCAGCCTTTGGTTTTCACCTTTTATACCACCTTACCTCAGAGACTCAGAGGTGAGGAGCAGGTTTCGAGGTAAAATTGGGTCACCGGTAACAACCTGCAGACATTGTGTCCCTTGATTACATTTTATATATAAATGTCAAGTTATCCCTGTGCAAAGCTCCATGGTCACCACAGTGTGTGATATTTGGGCCTACGTCATGATTTTTAACAATGTAACCCAGAAAGACAAAACTAGGGACTAGCCTATTCAATTCTGCCAATATTCATTTTAACAAAAAGTTTACATTCTGAGACCACCCGCGAATTGGTAATCAGAGATACCCACCAAAGTGTCTGTTTTTGACACACTAATCAAGTTTGCCCTATGCGGCTGTCTAGGCACTACTGTACATAACGTCCACATGCTTGACACACTCAAGGTACAAACAAAAACAAGTACACATGTGGAACACACACAATGTAACTACACCACACGTATTGAAATAAACATGTAAACACTAATATACATGCAACAATAGTAAGATTTACAGTATAACCACAAGGCATGCTGGGTAACTTACTCTAGGGGAATTGTGCCTATGGACTTTCTAGCATACCTTGCAGGTGTTGTGCATTAATAGTTTTAATATTAGTATTCATGTATATTACAGTGCAACCGCTTGATAATTGTGTTATTTTTTGGTTCCACCGTGAGTGAGTTTGGCATATGGGCTAACAACCTCCTGTTGGCTTATGTTGTAAGGATGTAAATTTGCAATTCAAACTTCCCACAGGTTACTGCTCTGCAATGCAGTTATGCTGGAATTATATAAATGACAAAATATAAGTTATTGCCAGTTTATGGAAATCAAAAAAAGGTTTGCGGGGTCACGAATGCTAAATTGCATAATATGCAGGGAGCCACTGTATGGCATAAGTGTAAAACTGGATTGTCAATGACTTCTGAAATGTTTCCAACTTTAAACTGTCTGGAAGACAGCTCTGCAGTGATAACAGAATGATTTGACTGTGTATAATTGCCGTGGGCTGAAAGCTGATTTGCTAAATTGGCACTTTTGGCTTTAAGTGACCGAAGCTTTTGTGCTTCAAGACAAGTCCTCACTGTAAACTGTCATTAAAGAGGCTGCACTTCACTTACACTTTGAAATCCTGTCAGTTGCACCAACACAGACAGTGGAAAAGAAGTTATAATTGGCCGTCACGCAATTCTAATGGCCATCATGTCAGCTCTCCACAATGGGCTGATTCTTTGCCTCCCTTGTCCCCTTGACTCCTGCTCGTAAATATGCCGTTTGACTCTTAACAAAAGCAAACAATTGGAGAAAAGAGAATGAGAGGCTGAGATGTTGACTGACGAAGAATCAAGTGAAACATTGAGGAGCCGTTCACAGTCTGTCAGTGTTTCCACAGGTTGTTGGACAATTAAATACCTGTTATAGTTGGTTTACACCAGTGGTTCACAATTATTTTCCATCATGCCCCCACTGGGGGACAAAACTGATTTGCCCCCTGCCCCAGATTTGAAATACTATTAAGAAACTGATATTTATCTGTAATGTACAGCCTGAACTTGAGACTGAAACCAGCAAAATGGAGAGCAGTGAAGCATAAAAGCATATTCAAGAGTCAAATTGCATGTACAACCAATTCGTACATGTTGGCAGGTTTGCACAAATATTGAAAGTCCTCCCTGCCTCTCACACCACAGCTCACCGCACCCCGATATTTCAGAAGCACAAGCAAGTGGTGTATCATAAATGCTGTAATTAAAGCTGGACCTTTAATTGAGCTAAACTGCAAAAAAGGATGGACATTATTTGGCAGCAGGCAATGATTGGACAATTATTTCCAAATTTGGAAAACTCATACAATCGTCCACTGCCACTTTGCATTCGGACATCACTACCTCACTCTATCAGAATTTTTTAAACATTAATTAATAAATGGTGGCTGAGTGGTTAGCACATTGGCCACACAGTCAGAAGATCTGGAAGACCTGGGTTCAAATCTCCGTTGGGCATCTCTGTGTGGAGTTTGCATGTTCTCCCCGTGCGTGTGTGGGTTTTCTCCGGGTACTCCGGTTTCCTCCCACATTCCAAAAACATGCATGTTAGGTTAATTGGCCACTCTAAATTGTCCATTAGAGTATGAATGTGAGTGTGAATGATTGTATGTCTTTGTTTATCTATATGTGTCCTGCGATTGACTGGCGACCAGTCCAGGGTGTACCCCGCCTCTCGCCCAAAGTCTGCTGGGATAGGCTCCAGCATCCCCGTGACCCTAATGAGGATAAGCGGTTAAGAAAATGAATGAATGAATAAATGATTAATTAATAAATGATTGATCGTGGTTGGTTATGGCTATTGATTAAGTCAGATGTGGTATTTTACTCTGATCACTAGGTGTCAGTATTGTTACATTGCTGAGCATTACCTTGCATTACATTACCTTAACTTGCACTGCATTGAGTCAAACATGGATGCAGTGAAAAAAAAGTTGTCCTCTTTTTCCCCATTCTTTAGCTTAGAATAAATAAATTGGAGGCTAACTAGTTATCTCTGTAGATTGCTACGCTTAAAAAAGCAGTCTCGTGTATCTACAGAGATGATGAGAGTTGCAATGTGGGGTAAACAAAAGAGCAGTAGCAGAGCAGTAGCAATGTTTATTGTTTTACAGAAATACATGTGCATAGATATCCATCCATTTATTTCCTATGCTGCTTATCCTCACTAGGGTTCCAGGGGTATGCTGGAGCCTATCCCAGCTTACATCGAGCGAGAGGCGTGGTAAACCCTGGACTGGTCGCCAGTCTATCACAGGGCACACATACAACCATTCACACTCACATTCATACCTATGGACAATTTAGAGTGGCCAATTAACCTAACATGCATGTTTTTGGAATGTGGGAGGAAACCGGAGTACCCGGAGAAAACCCAAGAGAGAGAGAACATGCAAACTCCACACAGAGATGCCTAACGGAGATTGAAACCCTGCTCTCCTGACCAACATGTGACCCAAATAGAAAGGGCCAAATATAACTGAAAATTTAAATCAAGCTAAAAGAGAGCACACGTCTGAAAATCTATTTATTTAAACGCATCAAATTGTAGTTCTGCATTTTCAGTTACATTAGTGAGTGATAAGAATATACTAGGGTTGGCCGATATTGGCTTTTTTGTCGATATCCGATATGCTGATAATGTCCAGCTCTCAATTTCCGATTCCGATGTCAGCCAATACTGATGTGTAACATCACATATCTTTTGTTGTGGAATGAACTTTGAACACAACATTGTAAAAACAATACATGCGATTGGGCATGGAAAAGAAAAAAAATTCCACACATTTTTGTTTTTTTAAACGGGGCCGCCACGTGTGGCTGCCTTTCGAGCTGCTCTGTTTTATCTCCTACTTTTATCATCGTGTAAGTAATAATATATATTTCATCTTATGGATATTGTAAGTATAGCTTTATTTACTTATTACAGCGTATAACGCCTTATATAAAGCTTAGTGTGACATTTGAAAAATAAATTTGTGTTAAATTTTGAGACCTCAACTACCGTGATTATGACCGACCACTGTGCCACTCGCTCCGCTTTTACCCAGTCAGCAAGGCTCATACCTGGGCAGTGCAGGTATACAGACAGCCTCATTCATGGAGCTTTTTTTCTTTGGCAGCAAAGCCAGAATTCTTTTACTTCACTTGTTTGATTTTGTGAATATGACTCATGTCTTATAAATGTATATGCCTGTGACATAGTTTATCATTTGTAGTATAAATGATTATGTACGTAAATGGACAGGATGGGGTTACTGAGTATTGTTTGTTGACAATATGTACATTTTATTTTATTGGCAAATGTTAACTTTTATCAATGTTTACATCTCTGTTGTTAATGTGATTTTGTGTTTTCTGTTCAGAACATTCCAGGAGTAAATGGACTCGGAAGACAACAGAGCATGCACAAAAAGTGTTTAATCAATAAAAAACGTATATACTTTACAGATTTGGAGGGTCATTTGTCAGCAGAATTTGTTTTTTACCCATGTATGTTAATAAATAATGTGCTGATACTATGCCATGAAGTTCCTCTGCCTTGATTGTAAAGATTCCATTCCATTTTCTTCCGCTTATCCGGGTCCGGGTCGCGGGGGCAGCAGGTACAGTAGTGAAGTCCAGACTTCCCTGTCTCTGGCGACCTATTCCAGCTCCACCCGGAGAACACCAAGGCGTTCCCAGGCCAGCTCTGAGACATAGTCCTTCCAGCGTCTCCTAGGTCTTCCCCGGGGCCTTCTCCCGGCTGGGCATGCCCGAAACACCTCACCAGGGAGGCACCCAGGAGGTATCTGAACTAGATGCCCGTGCCACCTCAACTGGCTCCTCTCAATGTGAAGGAGCAGCGGCTCTACTCTAAGCTCCTCCCGGATGGCCGAGCTACTCGCCCTATGTCTTAGGGTGAGTCCAGCCACCCTACGGAGAAAACTCATTCCTGCCGCTTGTATCCGCGATCTTGTTCTTTTAGTCATGACCCATAACTCATGACCAAGTGAGGGTGGGAACAGAGATCGATCTGTAAACAGAGAGATTTGCCTTCAGGCTCAACTCTTTCTTCACCACGACGATCCGGTACAGTGACTAAGTCTAAGTAAGTTTTTTTCCTAAAGTCACCAAGATGGACTCCCTCAACGCCTTGCTCAACCACAAATCGTGATACAAATGGAATTGTTAAAACGAATCGTTACACCCCTAGTTTGCAGTTGGCATGAAGTGGTGTTAGTGGTTATTCTATGTAGGTAAATTTTGTTCCGGTAACCATTGTACTATTAGGGTCAGCTGTAAAGTGCAACACAGTGCAAACCAACCATGGATTTAAGAAAGAAGTCATAAACGTCATTAACAAATTTTGACAACCAAACTACAAAAAAGTTTTTTTTGTTCTGAATTTCACAATTTTGTAAAACAGGGTTTTACTTTATGGTTCACAAATAAATGGAGAGAAGTTGGGAACTGAGAAAGAAGATGTATGCATTTGAAAGTAAACGGTAAAAGTGGAAGAATAATGGAATGAGCAATGACTGCCTTGAGGTTCATAGTTGCAAGTCTCCCAATTGATTAGCACTCTTACAGGCCAAATCCAGAAACCTTGACTCATCTCATTACTTGACTCATCAAACTTAATGAGGGTTAATCCACAAGGTGTTTCAGTAGGGAGAGTATGCGACAGAAAATCATGAATCACCCAACAGGCAATTCCTTTTTGTCTGTGATGCTTGAAATTCTGGCTTCACAGTAAAACCAACCATCCATTTTCCTCCAAGTCAGGGTCGCAGGGGGAGCATTTTCAATAGGGAAGTCCAGACTTCCTGGTCCCCAGCCTCCTCTTCCAGTTCCACCTGGAGGACACCAATGCAAAACTGAAACTGTGTCCGTATTAACAAGCTCAAAAAGGGTAAAAAGACAAAAAATGAAAGTTTTTGTTATTATTGTGTACTTATTTTCACAGGCCAGCTGTGAGACATAGTCCCTCCAACATGTCCTAGGTCTGCCCCGGGTCCTTCTTTCGGCTGGGCATGCCCGGAACACCTCACCAGGGAGGCATCCGGGAGGCATTCGGACAAGATGCCTGAGGCACCCCGACTGGTTCCTGTCTATGTGAAGGAGCAGTGGCTCTAATCTTAAGGTGAGTCCTGCCAACGGTGAAAACTCATTTCAGCCCCTTGTTTCTGAGATCTCATTCTTTTGGTCATGACTTCACGGTCATGACTTTTGGTCATGGCTTCACAGTATAACAGTTTAATCCTCTATCCACTTATATTTAATGTATACACAGTATGACAAAAAGTTGAACTGTTCTCCATTACATCTGTCATGCATTACGCCACAATGCGCCAACATCAATTAGGTGTTTTTTCAGCTCACAAAAAGTACCAAATTAACAAAGTCGGCTAGGAGGCACAGCCGGAGCTAACATAAACTCACCATGGAATGTGGAAACAAGAATGTGCCAGAGCAGGAAAATAGTACCAGGGAACAAGAAAACAGTTGTATGTGGTCATTAAAGTATTGCTAAAACAACAGATCAATACATTGCATGTTCTTTAAGTGATTTTTTTTGTCACCGTCTACTTTATTCAGCTGAGTTCCACAAAAAGCAGGCAGCTCTTCCCATGGAAAGAAATACAATATACTGTACAGATAACGCTAGTGTCCTGGTGTGCATCCAATAATCTGAAGAAGAATTTGAGAGAGTAACTGGGTTTTTGCGTTTGTCTCCAATAAAAAGATCTACAATGTGTGTACGTGTCTGATAAGTCCTGACGTTCTGTCTTTGACACATTGATTGAAAAAAAAATATTTGAAATGTTCATGATTTCATGCTTAAGTTAGTAAGGTGGGCAAAGTTTACAATTCACAATCAGTTACAATTTATCAGTTTACAATCAGTTTACAATTTATCTTTTATGACCAGGTTTAGCTTAAGGTAAATCTACCAAAAAAACCCTTCTCTCTAATGTACTCTCTTGAAATTATTTTGCAGAGTGGATCATTACTCTGGTTCCCCTACTCTGGTGGTAAATGAAAACCTGCCAATCATTTTATTCCTGCAATATGTCCTGAAGCACAGTCCTATTTCCGTCCGAGCGTTTCATATTGTGTTGCATCTCGTCTTTCTGCTCATGTAAACAACTCTGTTTGCGCACATGATGGACAGTGCAAAAACATATGCTGAAGCAAAATTAGAACAACAACATCTTGACTGTCATGTCAACTTGCCATGAAAAAAAATCTTCCATTACTCATGAAACATCCTTAAATACATTTGCCATATGTGCACATAGAACATTCTTCAAGTTATATTATCCCAGAGAACGTGTCACACCTCTTAAAAGTTGTTTCTACTTTGAGAGAAATTTATATTTCATTGACAAGCCGTTTACTGCAACTGTAAGCCAAATATTTATGACAAATATGTCCAAACCGCTTACTTTGGGGCAATTTGATAATTAACCTGATGTATTGATTAGCTGTCCAAGCTATTGCATGTCAGTAGTTACAAGTGATTAAGCAAAGGACAGAATAAAATATGTTTACTGCTTAGCAATTTTGAGTGTTTGATGGTAAACATACTAGACTCTCTGCAACCAACGATAGAGGGACAGGAGTTCGGGTATAATTTCTGGTAAGATTTAGAAAATCCTTCCAGAAACATCCAATGGGAATTACTACATTTGGAGTTTTAAACTTTTAGTTCAGGGCATATCTAATATATCTAATATATATCTCATATATAAATTATTACCATAGAAGTGTCGATTAGCTTTTTTACCGACATCAACCAATACCCATATAGGCAGCAACACATGCCTCTTTTACTAGATGTACAGTATTTCACAAATTACCACTGTTTGTGCAAAATAAGACAAATACTGCATTATGCAACACAAGCAATGGAAAAAGTAATGCAGGTAAGTCTTCACCTTGTTGTTTTTACAGCCTTCAGAGTCAATTTGCAGTTCCTCGCAAGCCCCTACAAAATTGGTTCCACAGTCCGACCTGAACAGTTTCACCAGGCCTCTTATTGCGAGGAAACGCCTGAGGGCATTGATGAAGCTGGAAGTGTCCATCGACTCTAATACTTCAATAAGTATGGCCCACAAAGGTGACTGCCCATCGCCTGCTGTTTGCTTGGCCTCCTCTTGTTCTTCGAGAAGTCACAGACCAAGGGCCGAACACATCCAACCCTACATAGTTAAAGGGGGGTTCCACACTTAGACAGTTCGCAGGTAGGTCTGCCATTTTCTGCTCTTCTCTTATCCCTCGCAATTTACGACACATTACACAAGCGTAGATCCTACGGCTCACAGCTCTCTTTCACCCAGCAATCCAAAACCCTGCAGCTCTTATAGCTCCTTCAGGAAATGCCGACCTGGTGATGGACCGTTTCATGATAGTGTCTGATTAGCAATGTTGCAATATGTTGTCTTCTTGGAACCAGAAATGGATGGGCTTCATCGGAAGTAATTTCTGCCTTGGCAAGACGACCTCCGACTCTGAGGAGCTCTGTGAGTCCATGAAGTGACAGAGTTTGCTGAGCTGTCTTTACTTGGGAGTTGACTTCCTAGCCTCAATGCATTTTATTTTATCACTGTAGACTTCCTTTTGCACATTGAGAATTATTCTGACTCTGGCCTCCTGAATTTAGACTTTGGCAAAAGATTTGTTGCATATGTGCCAGCCATTGCAAGCATTGTACTTAGATGCTCTTACAAAGGAGTGAGCAATGTGTGATAATAGTGTCACATCTTATACAAGAGATGTGCAGCTTGAGAAACGTTCAAATCGTGTACTACCAAGGATGCTAACAGACTTCGGTGGCATACACATTTACTGCATGGCGTATCTCCACATCTCTTTCAGGGTCAATTCGCTGGAAGGCTTCTGCATTAGGCTGAACCGTTTGTACGTGAGTGAGAAAAGATGGTCCAACTAACCAAGGTGAGAGACCTAGCTGGTTGGCTACCGCAGCTCTTGTGGCTTGGTCAGCAGGGTTCTGGTCGATATTAAGGTAGTTGCACAGGCTCACTCGTGTAGATCGTCTGATCCTATGAACGCGATTGTGCACATACACATAGAATCAATTCGAGTTGTTAGATATGTAGTCAAGCACACCTTGCTGTCTGAGAAGAACTTGACTTTGTCCACTTTGACGTCCAACTCATCTAGAATTAAGTCACTCAACTTCACTGCAAGCACTGCTGCACAAAGTTCAAGTCTGGGTATTGTCATGTCAGGTTTTGGGCCAAGTTTTGCTGAGGATGAAACCTACTTCACTTTGTCCTTCTGCAGTTACCATTCTGAGGTATGCAACGGCAAATCGCCCTGGTGGATGCATCGCAGAAAACACACATCTCGGCCATTCTCGGCCATTCTCGGCCATTGAGAAAGACAGTGATGTATACATTGTCCGAATTTTCAAATCCTGAAGCGCTTGTAGCGAGTTCTTCCATAACCACTCTTCCTGTTTCTCCTTAGGTAGCAGAGCATTCCATTCCCAGATGTCAGTAGTAAGTTTTCTGAGGATAGCTCTCTCATGAATGCTGACAGGAGCAGCAAATTCTAGAGGCTCAAACAATTTTATGTTTATGGTCGACAGTACACTGCGTCGTGTGAAACGTTTTTCACCAGCTGCTAAGTGAAAGGTGAAAGTGTCTGTGGGCAGATCCCATCGAAGACCCAGATTGCTATGCAACGGTGGAGAATCGCAGCCAATGTCAAGGTCTTGTAGGCCTTTAGCTAGGTCTACCCCTGGGAAAGCTTTCATAACTTCAGACACATTAGAAGTGAATATGTGGAGCCTGAGGATCAACTGGGCTAACATCTCTTGTGTTCTTTTAAGCACGTCGATTTCCTCCCTTCCGCTGGGAAATGATCAACCCATCGTCCACATATAAGTGACGTTCCACAAAGCATCGAGGTTCTGGACCAAACTCTTGCTCTCCTTCGACTGCAGTCCTCTTCAACCCATAAATTGCTGGTGACAGCTGGTGAAGGAAAATTCCCAAAAACATTGACCCTCATGCGAAACTCGACTACGTGACTGTTGAGCTCATGGTCACAAAACCACAAGAACCTTAGGTAGTCACGGTGATCCTCTCTGACCACGAAGCTGTGGAACATTGGCTGAATGTCAGACATGACGGCAACTGGTTCACTACTGAACCGGAGGAGGACCCTAATCAGACTGTTGTTCAAATTTGGACCTTGTAACAACACCTCATTCAAAGATGTATGGTTCCGTGCACTTGAGGCAATTACCACTCTGATTTGTTTCGGCTTTTTGGTTTGATAGAGTCCAAAGCTTGGCGGATACCAACACTCTTGATCTTTCTCAAGTGCAGGTGCAACTTCAGCATGACCATTGCTAAAGATCTATTTCATAAAGTCCACAAAGTGTTCCTTCATCTTAGGCTTTTTTGTCAGAGTTCGGCAGAGGAGCATCGGGCAATTAAAGTGATAGTTCGGATTTTTTGACATGATGTTGTATAAAATCCTCATCACCAGTATAGTACATCACCAGTGACTTACCTCTTACTTTGTCTCGTGAGCCAAGTTCTGGTAAGATTTCAGTGCTGGGGAAAATAGTTCTGGTCAGTTGCTGGGGTCACAGAAATAAAGAGTTTGGTTTCTGAAAACAATATGTGTTAAAAAAAGAGTAACAAATTTGCATGACAAACATGCCTCTACTTTCTGTGTTATCATTACGCCAAGCGTTGCGCACATTTCCTTCACCTCCTTCAGTGTTTCCTGCTGGGATAGTGAAAGTAAACATGTCTGATTACAAAACAAATGATGATGGCATTCCTTTTAGCGTGAAGCCAAAGGGATACCTTTGTGAACGGGAAAACACGGAAGCCAAATGCCGGTGTTTTGGAGACCTTTTTCCATATTCCAAAAATCCACTGGAAGAAGAGGCACAATCACCTGTTCTCAGCGTAAGTGTTGATTATATATAACCATAGTTTCACTAAGGGCATTCTTAGTCCAGATAATACACCAATTAGGCTGCATATCTCCAAGCATCTCAATACAGCAATTAGAAAATGTATCATTGAATTTCCTACATGTTTGGTAATGTTATTTTTATGATGTTTTAATGTGTCATTGTTTTCAGTTCATATAAAGTATGCATTGACTTACTTTATGTTATTTGCTATTCTAGAGAGTACAGGGTGGCTGCCTATCGCATCATTGGGCCCTAAAAGGAGAGAAGCTTGGTCCAGGCAACAGGAGTTCTTCCTTCATGTGTGGTGGACATCATATGATAACATATCCATCACCAAATACACTGCTTTTGTTTTAGATGTTTCAATGTTTAATTGGAGATTAGTGTTACATTGATAATTTTATTTAAAAATATATTTGCTGGAGCCTATCTCAGCTTGACTTTAGGTGAAAGGCAGGGCACACCCTGGACTGGTCGCAGCAACTTCATCATCTGCATATTTTGATGGAAAACGTGATGCGTGTTGTGCCACCAAGTCATCTTTGTTTGGCTTGGAGTGGGAGAAACATTGACCGGTATGGCGAATGGTCCGAACTATCCCTTTAAATGCTTGTTGGCTATTGTTGGGCAGGTGCTGTCTAGGGCTACAAAATTGGAGAGGCGCCACCCAACTGTTAAGAGTTGTCTTTGGTGAACTCTTTGTTGATAAGGCAAATAAAGGTTTCATCTTCGACCGAAGGTGCAAATTTATCATCATCAAGTGAATGACTGAAGATGTACTTGCCCATATCTCCGTTCACCCGTGAACTTCACCTTCATGTGAATGCTGCTCCCACATTGTTGGAAGAGACTAGGCCGCCCATTCTCCCAGATGTTAGTCTTGAAAGCATTCACATTTGGTTTGTGAGATCCACTGAGGCAGACGTCGCCTATGATAACCCACCCCAAGTCCAGGCGTTGGGCGAAGGGGGCATCGGGTGGTCTATTACGCTGACTGTGTACCTTGTGGGCGCAGATTATGTCCCGACTGAGCAACAGCAGGATTTCAACTGTGGAGTCAAGAGGAGGGATTTTGCTGGCTATTGCTTTCAAATGTTCATGAAAGCTGCCAGCCTTGGGTGTAGGAATTTCCTTCCTGTTTTTGGGAATGAGATTACACTCAATGAGGGTTAGAAGTAATAAGTGCAGTTTCCCATCAGTAGACTCCACCATGAACTTACTTGCCCTTCTCCCAGTTTCATCAGTGGTGCCAGAGCATGTCTTGAGGGTATAAGGGAATTCCCCTCCCTGGATCACGAAAGCGTCAAAGAAGGCTGACCTGGCCAGTGCTAGATTGATCTGGTCGTCCAACATCACATACATTTTCTCCTTCTTGTAAGGTTGTCTTTGAGGATAGATGTTGACCAAATTTATTTTGGATAGAATTTCCCTTGAAAGTTCTCCCCACAAATCTCTGTGCAAGTTAAAGTGGCAACATCAGGTGCCTCTTCGCACAGCTCCCCGCCAGGCGCTATGGTAGACGAGCTTGACTCCTTAGCAGCCCAGGTGGCTGGGCCAGCATGAAGGGCTAAACCATGGGAGTCGCTTTTGCACTCTGAACATCGTATTTCAACTCTACAGTTCTTGGCTTGATGGGAGGTTGAAGCACAGCATTTAAAGCATATTAGATGTTCTTTTAGGATTTCTTTCCGTTCCTGTAGTGTTTTTTCCCTGAAAGCACTACATCTATTTAGGGCAGTAGTTTTCAAACTGGGGGGCGCGCGGCATTATGACAGGGGGGCGTGGAGTTACCATGCAAACCTTCCAGTATTACCGTATCTTTCGGACTACAAGCTGCTACTTTTTTCTGAGAATCCAGCGGCTTTAATAACAAAGCCCCTTGTTTATGGAGTCTTTTGCCACTTTGGATGTATTCAAATTCTCTACTGACTTAGCGCGTGTGTTCCAACAACACTCTAAGTTTCCCTATGTAAAGTTTCCGCGTGTATCCGCACGCGCTCGCGGTACGTTGTTCAACGCATCCTTAACATCATCCCTTTTTTCCTAAAAAATGTTATCTCCAAAAAGCGGGGTGCGGCAAAAAAAGTTTGGGAACCACTGATTTAGGGAATGTGTTTTTTGGTGAATTTGGCACTGTCTGGATGGGTTCTCTTGAGTTTTTTGTCTGCATTCGGGGATGAGTTTCGAACTTGTATTTTATTGACTGAGACAGGGGTCTTGGGTTTCCACTTTGCTTGAGGACGCTCATCCCTTTGAGATGGGTTGTTAGAAATTTGTAGAGCAAACCTTGGGTCGGTGTGACGGAGCACAGTCGTCTCTAATTTTTGGCATTACATTAACATGCACACGCACACGCATCACTTACGCTCCTCGCTCACTTTCCCACCGTGTCGCTAGTATTTCTCTACAAACACATACGTCTTATCCTCCCTCATTCCCTGCTGATAAGATACATCAAAGATGCACACTTGGGAGTATTTTATCTTCCATTACCTATATCTCATACATATACACACGCACACACTTACCTCTGTCGTTTCCCGAGCCAAACTTAATCAACACTTCCGGGTTGGTTAAATATGTAAATTTTGCACGTCCTGTTGGTCACTGACGTGACGGATTTCCAAATTCCTCAAAATCACATTATTAGTGTTTGCTTTTATTTATTGTTTATATTAAGCATATATGTGGCACATTATGCCAGTTGTTTTGTTAAATACATTAGTTTTTATTGTCTAATAGTCAAGCGACCGATGAAAGCCAATAGGAAGGGCTTATGGGGTTTAAAAGGAGGCCTTTTCAGGCATGTAGGTAGTCTAGCTGGAGTTACACTGCAGGTAATGTGGCAGACTGATGTTGAGTGTCATTGTTGTACTTGGTGTTACACCATTTCTTCCCTGGCTCAGTTGTAAATACATACATCCTTGTAAATATTTTTTGTGGATATTCTTGTTTTTCACTGTTAAAAGTCTGCACTGTTTTGCTGTGATTTACTCTTTGGGTGGGGGCAATAAAAACCACTTGAGCACTCACATGTGACTTTGCCTGAGTTCTGGTGAGAACCCACAACAGTCGGTTCTCATTTCAGCATGTTCCCTCACAAAGTTGGCAAAAACTGCAAATGGTGGG
Organism: Oostethus manadensis; assembly: GCA_024372805.1. Taxonomy (NCBI): domain Eukaryota; kingdom Metazoa; phylum Chordata; class Actinopteri; order Syngnathiformes; family Syngnathidae; genus Oostethus; species Oostethus manadensis. Next base: position 4,104,381 of record QODF01000112.1, read on the forward strand.
TATGGAAAATTGTACTCTCTCTTATATCTTGAGCCACAATTGGTGGACAAATGACCAGTGATAAAGGTATGTGAGTTATAATCAGCCATTTTGTATTATGCTGTACTTGATGAAGAGACCTGCGTTCAGTCTTCCTCCATATGTTTGCTTTGCTCTTCAAGAAGCACAAAATGTAAGTTTATTTGCTTATTTATCTATTATGTATAATATTTCATTAATATTATTCCCTTTTGATGAAATATTTGTTATTTTTCTCTGTGTGTCTGTGATTCATGTATATATATGCACGTGCTGATCACCTGTTGTTAATTAACATTCAACCGAGTGTACCTATGTATTGTTGTACAGTTTTACACGGCTTCCACTAAAGTACCTAAAGCCAAATCCTGTCTCTGGTGCTTTTTGGGAGAGTGTTTATCTCGCTGCATAGCCTTGAAGGGCAGAAGAGTAAAAAGTTCGCTTCACGCCAAGAACATCTATGGTGACTAGCAACCAAGCCGCAAGCAACATGTCGGTTTCACCGAAGTCCTGCAACCAAAGCGACTTGGAGGTTAGATCTCAATGCAAAACATCATCATCATCATCGACAGCAACTGCACGTTCAAGTAAGTCAAGTGTCAGTTTCGCCGTGATAGACGCACGAGCAAAGGCTGAAGCTGCACATGTAAAAGCAGCATATGCAAAACGACAAATAGAGATGACTGTGGAAAAGGCTCGTGTAGATGCCACATTGAATGCTTTGAGAGAGAAAGGTGAAGCTGACGCCGCATTAGCAGCTGCAGAAGTGTTTGAAGCAGCAGCAGACCTGGAAGATAATCAAAAAAGGTCTAACATTTTTGCAACAACTGAGCCATCAATATAGTGTACCTGCGACTGTCAAAATGCATTTCAGTAATCAACGTGACACAGTTAGTGAAAATATGGACACTGAAGCAAGACACAGCGGCCAGGTTTCTCCGCAGCGGATGCTTTGCAGCCCACACACCCGTAAAATGTTGCCATCACTAGTCATGCTCAACATAACTATTTACCTACCCTACAAAATCCGCCCCAACATGAGCACCAGCCCAAAGGTCACAGTCAGGTTAATGACCACATCCCCCTACAACCACGCAACAGCAACAAACGTGATCAACAACAGAGGTTGTCAAGCACATCTGCTGATGTGACGGATCTTGTCACCTACTTGTCACACCAGTCGTGACTTAATCTTGTCAGGGCTAAAAATATTTGACAATCAACCAGAAAATTATTCATCCTGGAAAACTAGTTTCTGGGATGCTATCGGTTTTTAAGAGGGTGTGGCACCGGTTGGATAGGAGTTATGGTTCTCCCGAAGCTAGCTCTTTTCATGAGACTGGAGAACTTCCCAAGAATTCACAATAAAGAATACCAGCTCCTACAAGAGTTAGCAGACATGCTCCTTGGAGTTGAAGCAGCCAAGTGTGATGGCTATTTCCCTGGCCTTTGCTTCCTTCATACAGCTTGAGGAGTGAACCCCATTGTGGAGAAGCTCCCACACAATCTCCAAGAGCAGGGGTGCTCAATACGTCGATCGCTATCTACCAGTCGATCGCAAAGACATTGTGGGTAAATCGCGTGACATTCACGGCGTCCAATAAGGAAAATGATAGGGGACCACTGATATAAGATAATAATAGTATGATAAAAAATAATTATTATACATAAAAAAAGTATGTCAACTTGATTGACAGTCACTGCCCATGCGGAAACACCGGTGCTATGTGCCGCAAAACTATCAAGCTAGCAGCGAGTTACCTCAGTTTTTTCTCTTAAACTTAAGAAAGGGTATAACAATGAGTTGAGGAGCTGAACCAAGTAGGAAGAAAAAAATGTATCACTTTCATATAGAATGAGAGGAGGACTTTTGAGATAAGCAGTGTCACGAGCTGTATGTTTGTCTTCGTGTTGCTTTTGTTCCTTTTTTTTTTGCCTCAATTCCTGATTTGTACTCTTATTTTGGTAGTACTTCCTGTTCTGTTCCGCTCATTTTCCGGTCAGCTTTACTTTTTTCATTCTTTCGCACCTGCTTCTAATTTGTTTGCCAGTATTTAGTTCAGCTGTGTGCTTGGCCACTTGTCGGTTCATTGTTGTGTATTGTTTTCTTCGTGTGACGCGACGCTCTTTTGTTCCTGCCGCTGCTTTACAGTTCCTCAATTAAAGATTTCTCCAACTTACCTGCCTGACGTCCAGCTCTCTGCATCCTCGGGATCGCTACACCATGCCGCGTCCAGCGCAGCGTAACAAGCATCATCATGTACTTCATCTGCTACACTGTAATCTCAACACCAAAGCGGGGAAACGTTGCAACTAAAATTTTATCGAGAAAGACTATATGCCTTTTCACAATGTGAACTTCTGGGAATTTTTAGGGTTATTTCTTCTGTTTTTCGGCAACAATTCAGACGATAACAAAAGTCATCTGTTTTCTTTAGTCAATACAGTTAGGGAAACTGTTTTTACATCATGTTTCCACAGAGGTGTCGTGTGTTAAACTAACACACTTTTGCTAACTAACAATGCTCTGAAGAACACTGTTTGAGTCTCACACAGAGTTTAAAGCACTGTGTTATGTAAAATACCGTATACGGCCCATTATGTCACATGCTGGTCAGCCCAACAACTACAAAAATGGTAAGCCTTGAAAAAAGCTTCACCATCATAAACTGGAAATAGTGTGCACAATAATGTTTCCATTACTGTTGGTAAAATGTCAAAAAATGTTTTTTCAAAACCTTTGACCTAAAATCAAGCATTAAAAATAATAACAATGATAAAACACATTTGAGCATTTTTCATGTAAACGTTCTAATTGAGTGACCAGTCCATGGTGTACCAAGCCTCTCGCCCTAAGAGAGACGGGATAGGCTCCAGCGTACCTGTGACCCTTGTGAGGACCAGTGAAAATGGATGGATAGATGCCTGAAATTGAAATTTCAGTAAACAGAGTGGTACTTTCTTTTAATTTTGGAACGCTATGTCATGCTTTTGGTACTGCTTTCAGGAGAATTACCCATATACAGTATTTTCTTTCACAATAAGTGATACAGTAAGTGAAGCATATGGTGTTTACTGATATAATGCGTACTGCGTGTAAATTCTGGTGTATAAATCATCTTCTCTCCTCACACTCTTCTTTTCTTGACATCTGTTATTAATTGGGGTCTTGCTTGGGTATGTGTATCTAAAACCACAAAAATCTAAAAGAAGTAAACTTGTTGATGTCCTGTACAACGATCTTTAACAGGGAGTATGAAAGGGTTCCTAATAGGTGTGACAAACCAGTAACCCTCTGACCTTCAGTTTGAATGAGGACTTTCCATCTCGGTCTACTTGCCCTTGGAAGCTCTACACTGTCACTTAAATGGCTAATGACTTCCAGTCCCTGGTGCAAGGAAATTAGGGGGCCTAATAGAACAAAGTGGCCTGGCTTTTGGTGTTTTAGGGATAACAGATTGTTTCTAAAGTAGTGGAAGGGGGCTGCGTTTATTGCAAGGATGCCTCATCAATCATCATTTAATGGTCCTTAAATGGTTGTGCGCCTCCCTAGGGGGTTTTAGATTGAACTGCCAAATATATAAAGGGCAGAACTACTGTATGTTTCTCACCCTGAGCAATTTCTAAAGCTGATCTCAAATCAGTGAAAGTATTTTGATGGGATAGTGCTGATTACATGCACATGATTCAGGAATCTTCTTTACAATCATTGCAAACCATAGTCAGTCTATCGTTGAGAGCAGGCCAGGCTCTGTAATCTGTATCAATGTGACGTGATTATGCTTATGATAATGATGATAATAAAGACACTCTTTTCTTCAAAATGACCCTAATTTAAGAATGAAACTGAATACAAGCCCACCAAATTTTCACAGACAATCAAAAATGTAAATCACCAATCAGCTCTGGTCCATTGCATTGCTGATTGCTAGACTAAATACATTCATGCTCAATTTCACTTGATATTTCTACTGAATTTTAAGATTATGCAAAAACAACCAGACTTAACTTCAATGTGTGAATGCTTGCAAACAAGGCAACAACCCACAAACAACAAAAAAATAAACCAAAAAACGAACAACAAAAAAATGTATTAATCTTATTAGTATCGTAAACAATAAACATATTTGTGCTGTTGACATGTACACAAACCTGTGATGATGTAGGCTCCTACATTCCTTTCTGTCCCCTTGGTGGACAGAGGCACCATTGTAGTGCGTTGGCAGCCATTCATTGATCCAGCCATTTTCTAAGACGCTTGTCCTCAAATTAAATGGTTTGCTCGGATTAAATGCAATATGGCAAAACGTTAAAGTTGTGATTTTTTTGGTTTTAAATCTGTATTGGCAGTCTACTTTTGAGTGTTATGTTGCTGAGTGATGAGTTTAGCGTTTTTGTAAGATGACACTGAGAAAAAAACAAAAAAAATACTTGAATGTAAATCCTGTTTTTCTTAAAATGTAAATAGTATCTTTTTTTTTTCTTTTTTTTTTTTTTTACAAATACCGATAATGTCCCAGTGTATTCGTCACACACCCACTTACTTAAATTATTTTATTTTATTATCCCTTTTGCACATCTCAATCTAACTTTTTATTACTTATTGGTTTATTTATTTTTTGAGTGTTTGTTTATATATGCAGTGTGTATATGTACAGTGAGAGCCATTTTAATCAAGTCAATTTCCTTGTTTGCATAAACGTACTTGGCCAATAAAGCTGATTCTGATTCTGAGTCAGACTGGAAGGCGGGACTTTAACCAAAACACAAGACAAAGCACAGCAGGACAATCTCATGTAATCTGTGTTAAAGTCCTAGCCGGATTATTTAGTTGCTGATCCAATAAAGTGGATAGCTTTACTTTTTTCCACTTTTCCCCTGAATGACCTCAGCAAGAGGCACTCCCTGCTTACAGCTTACCACTTTCTACCGGTTAATCTGATTGGTCCACATCGAATGTGACAAACAGAAACTATTACTAGGTTATGTTATTTTTTTAAATACCTGCCCTTTCCCAAACAGTTTGTCTGATTTTTCCTATACAGATTTTGCTGTGCCAATTTGCTGCAGACATGACAATGACCACGCAAGAGTGAGCCAAACTGTTTTAAGCTAAAAAAACAAAAACCTGATCTTGAATAGCGAGCGTGATATGAACAAACATTGGCAGTCATCAATCGAGCTATGAAATGGCAGCAGAAAACTTCAAAATGTAAGCTTTTAAATGGAACAATGGAATAATCAACATGTATTTTGTACCTGTAGCAGCTCTGTTGACCTTGCAGTCATTTGGGTTCGCTCTCGATCGCTAAAAGGCTACTTCAGTAATGACCAATTTGTGTAATGACTTGCATAATTGCCATTCCATTTTCCCTCTCACCTTTGAAAAGACCAATTTTTCAGTCATTCATGTGAGCGTTGTTTTGTATTTTACTCTTCCACAGTTAAACAGTTAAAGCCCATTACCCTGTTTTGCAAGCATAATGGTAGATTTATAAAGTGTGGGTATAGGCCAACATACAAAACAACAGTAATAATTTCCAGCAGGATTTATATTTAATTGGTAGCTTGAAGCAAGGAACACAAGGAACGACTTTGACGATTTTCTCTCACTATTGACACTAAATTGCTGCTTTTTCATCATCCTCCTAAAGGCACCTTCTCTAACCCGTCAACCCAACTTTTAAAAGAAAAAAAAAACACAAGACACCTTTTTTCCTTCTCTGAAGTTGCAATGCCAATGGCAATTTTAAAGAGGAATGAGTTATTTTATGAACCTAAAAAGCAATCATCTTTTCATTTGTTTTCAAGTTCTCTGCATTCTCCAAAACCTGTTCATGTGGGGTTTATGACCAAAAGGATTTGGTGTGTATGTGCTGCAAGTTTTGTATTGGATGTAATTTATTATTTACAATTATAAAACGACTTACTATCAATAACACATTGGACAGATGTTTAGACTGCAAAAGATGACCACAGTGGAAGAGGTATTCCTAATTCTTACAAAAATAGGCATCAACAGTGAGAATGCTTTGGATGTGAAAAAATGGATAATTATCGTACGTCCGGCAATGCTGTTCACTGATTGAGCCTTGAATTTGATGATTCCTGTCATGAGCACATTCTCTTGTTTTGTTTTCCCTGCCTTCTCCTGGTTGTCTTTTGTTCCAGATCCCCTGCACCTGGCTGGAGGTGGAGCTACTGGTCGCACCTGATTGATGGTCCACCCCTTTACTTAGGCTGAGTGCTGCCAGCCGTTAGACGCTGGATTATTCCCTCATGTCCTCTCAGTCCACACACCTTGTATCTTATGCAGCTATACTAAACATAACTTTATTTTTGTTGCGCCCAGTAATCTTCTGCCTCAGCCTCGTTCTTTCCTATTGTTTAAGTACCCTTTTTCATGGTGCTATCTTGTCACCATCGCCTTGTTTTTGCTACACGAACAATTAAAAGACTGAGCTCAACCCACCTGCCTTTTGCCTCTGCATCTGGGGTCCAAACCAGAACCACGCCGTGACAGATTCCTATTGACTACAGGCATTAGTCAGATTTCTCTCTGTAACTCAGTAAAATTTTCATGTAATTGCACATTTTTTAAACATTTCAGCCACTTCTTAATTGTTTTATTTTATTTCAAAGCCATTATAAAGGCAAAACCTGTTACTCGTGTCGTAACATTTTATTTTTCCTCACAAAAAAAACATTAGCCTTGATGTAGACATCAATGGTGTGGCCCTCTTCACATCCATTCAAACATGCCTTTTCAGAAAGATAAAGATAAATCCATAAAAATGAGCAGATGGGTGAGTTAGAGGGCAACAAACTGCTACTGTAAGCACAGTCTGTTGATAACCGCCATCAATCATACAACATGCATAGTACATTTTAGTGTCAAATTCATTTCTGTGGGACCAGAGAGTGGTCTATATTTGTGTTTTGCCCCTAGACATAATCCAATCACTGTCTGTGTGGGCTTTCTGCTACAGCACTAAAAAAAAAAAATCTTTGAAATAGCGACTATAATTTCACTGCAGCATTACAGTACTGCTATCACAGCCAAAACCAGGGTGTGGTTGGTAGTTGTGTGGATCTTGTGAATCTTGGGTGTCATCATCATGCATCATGCAGACCAGAGAGCAGCTACTGCTGGTGTTTCTACTACATTTGTCGTTTGCATGTCTAATTTCCAACCTCTGTCCTTAGAAACTCTACTAAATTCAAGCATGTAGTGTAGATGATGTAAACTGCTTAGGTAGCAGGACAATCTAGTAATCTGTGGAGCAGGTTAGCCGCTTTAGAGGGAGATGGCGGCGGCGGCACAACAGACGGAAGCGCGGTTGCTGTAATAATCTGAAGACTCTGACTCTTATCTGTTCTATCTATCATCTTTTATGATCATTCATTAGGGGGGAGCATACTTTAAACATAAATATGTGTGAGGCATATTTCGGGTTTAAGGCTGGATTGTGCGTCTGTGCATTTAGCTTGTGAGCTTCCATTGTCCCTAGCAAAGAATGGCAAAAAAGAGCGACAGGCAGAGTTACTGGAACTGACTCTAATAGAGATGCCCCTTTTATTGAAAATGTTGATCCAAAATTAGAGGAGAACATCAACTTTAAGAGATGCAAGAGGGTGTAGGGTGGAGCTGACATCTATACAGGCACTTCAACACAGTAGTATAATCAAGTTTTATTAGAGTATCCAAAATGAGCATTTTTCACTATTTGCAGATGGTCTTGGATCACAGCACCTGCGAGTAGCGTATGTTATTTTACTTACTTTATATGCACTTTTGTCTCATAATCTCAGATTCCACTATACTGTATAAATTGGTGAAAGGTTTGGGAGTGACTTAAATAACTTCTTGACTTAGTAATTTGTAATAAAACAGTGTCTGTTATTTATTGAAAAATCAATTATTTTTGTGGGAAACACAAAAATGAAAAATGAAGCAACAATGTTTTTTTTTAAATTATCCGCAAAACCCTTGTGTAATTGGGTTGTACTGCTAAAAATCATCATTGTACTCATAAACGAGTTGTTTGTTTACATGGTCAACGTGGCCAGAAAAAAATAACTTTAAGACCTACCAGCGTATGACTGTACTAAAAAGTAATGTTATTCAATGAGAGAGAAATTGCAAGGAAAACTGGAGTCTTTTACCATGTACACCTGTTAATCACATCCTTTAGAAAGCTTCACAAACTGGCTTAAACAACATTCCAGTCAACCATCCCGTTTACCATGGGAAACTCTCCCCTTCATCCCCATCGCTCTCACATTTAAATAGTTTTCTATACATTTCCTGTATTTTACCTTTAAGCGCCAGCGACAATAATCTGTGACAATGCTGCAGCGGATTGGCAGTGGACAGTTGGGTCCTTCCAACATAATTTGATCCATTATTTATCGTTACTGATCCATTACATTACAGAATATTTCCCTTATTTTAAGTGCAAATGTTGACAGGTATGTCTGATAGAATGTTCGGACAGAAGGATAGAAAATGGTCTTGGAGGTTTGCATGCTCCAGCTGTCTTCCTAAGACCCTTTGGTGCTTACCTAGACCTGGACCTTGACCACAAGTCTTCAGTTTTTCCTGGGGGAAAGTTGTGCAGCTGACATCCCCAGCAGCATGCTCGACATCTACCACAGCTACACCCAGTGCCTTAGAGACCCCAGCAGCACCATCGATGGGACAGCAGATGAAGGGAGAAAAGTGGTCTGAACCATCAACAGCAGGAGAGACTGTGGCAGTTGCTGTTGGAGATTAAAGACATCTTTTGAAGTAAAGTCAAGTGGGCTTAACCCACCTGATGAAGCACATCAGTGACACTGGTGATGCTCAGCCCATTAAAGTGCACCCCCACTGCCTTTCCCTGGGATGTCAGGAGGCTGCTAACAGAGAGTTAAATCATAGAGCTCTCTGCTGTGGTGATGATGCCCAAGAAGAACAGCGCAAGAATGTGTATCTGCATTTACTACAGTCCGCTTAACAAAGCCACCAGGGGTCTCATCTATAAAAATGTGCATTGTGCGTATGCAAACTTTGTAGATGAGAACCCTGGAAAGACTTCCCCAGATTTGATGAGTCTCTGGACTTGGTGGCAGGGTCTTCATGCTTCTCCTCACTGGCCCTCCGGAGTGGGTATTAACAGGTTCCACTGTCACTTGAGTCCAAAACAAAGACTATATATTGCACCACCAGAAAATTGTGGCAGTTCAGAGTCATGACTTTGACCTGTGTAACGCCCTGGCGGCCTTTGAGAGATTAATGGAAAGTGTGCTGGCTGGTGTCCCCTGTCAGAGGTGCTTGGTGCACCGCCATGACCACGGAAGCTCATTTGAGGCGAGAGACCTTAAATGACTATCTCTAGACTATCTCCGTAAGGTGCTGGGGCTACAGGCCTAACAAAAACCACTTCATGAGGCCATATGTTGGGACATGAGGACATCAGCACATTGGGCAAAAACTCATTCAATCAAGAGCTAGCCCATCCCTATAAACCAGACACAGCTTGAAAATGTCCTGGATCTGTCTTCTTATTACAAGAGTTTTGTGTGTTTGTCTTATTTTGCACAATGTTCATTCATTACACAAGCTGTGACCTGACAATAGTTAGAGTGAAGAACTGCTCCTAATATTGGTTGATATCAATAATGAAGTGCTGGACAATATTGGTATCGGTAAGAAAGCTAATATCCAGCGTCTCTATTTCTGAGTTAAAATTATAGACTTATCTTGCAGCACTGAATTATTTATTTTCCTTCAGCAGTCACCATATGCTTCAGTCTGTGTGCCGTTCCTATTTTGGAACCGAGACCATAATGAGATGAGAAGCTAATGTGTCGAAGCCGTTTGAATCGCGGGAGAAGAAAGCAGGGCCTGAAAATGTCTGTAAAACCGGTGTGGCCTGCTATGATCTCCCCTCAAAACCTTCTGTTTCGGCAGTATGTTTGACGCTAAGTTGCCTTCAGAAATCAAACACTAAATGTAAACTATGTGCCAGCTCTTGTTTTCTCCATCCCGCAAGCTGTCTTGACAAATAATGGAATGCACTGGCAGTCTCTAAGAAAGACAAGGAGGGAAAAGTGGGCCACTGCCAACCCTAGGCTATGCAAATCCACCCGTAGTCGCCTGAGTTTAGAAATCTAATAATCACACTGAACCCTTTCCCATGCAATCTCTCGCTCCACTCTCCCTTCCTTCATTCCTCATCCCTCACTGCCGTTTTTCTCCTAGTGCTGTTACTGGCACCGCCATCTGGTGCTGGTACCCCTGAGATGGACTCGGCTCCGCTTCACAATCAGACGAGGCCTTAGAGCGGAAGCCTGGCACCACGGCAGCTGATTCCACAGTAATTTATGCTGTGCTGTTGTGGCTCATTTTGCCTCTGATGGGCATCATGACCACTCAAGCATGTGCCTGCAATTAAGTGCTGTGTTAACTAAAAGCTGCAATTTGCAGGGCAAGCATGGAGGTGCACTTCAGTAGAACAAAGCAAAATGAAGGGGAGGAGAGATTAAAGATTTTTGGGGGGGCGGGGGGTGTCTTATGCAGAGAAACCAATCAATGAGGACAAAACTTGATATTTTCATTTGTGGCCCTTCTAAAATTGCCAATGTCACTTCAATGTAAATTTCAAAAGGTGTAAATCCATGTGGAAGGGACTCATTAACTGTTATTTTAAAAGGAAAAACAAGACAAAACATGATTTCATTTTGAAAGTGGCATCATTTCTTGACATGCGTATTGGTAATTCAAACACACATTATTATTTACATTAATTTACAGTTTTAGAAATGTTTATTTAAAAAAACATTTTATATGCATGGTATGGAATGGAGTAAAGTATTGAGATTCTTGCACAATGGCAGTTGTCGCTTCAACGCGTTTGAACTGCCTTGTTTTCAACTATTTCATGTCTTTATGCAACACACCCTGTAGGAATGAGACAATACACGAGCTTGTGCCTATGAGAATGAGACAAGATGAGATTTTACCTTTACTTTCAAAAAAACTAGGGACAAAATATGAAAAATAAATGACTAATATGCCGCACGGTGGCTGAATGGGTAGCATGTTGGCCTCACAATCAGGAGGTTCAGGGTTGGAAGCTCTAGTTGGGCATCTCTGTGTGGAGTTTCCAAGTTCTCCCCGTGCGTGCGTGGGTTTTCTCCAGGTACTCCGGTTTCCGCCCACATTCTAAAAACATGCATGTTAGGTTAATTGGCGACTCTAAATTGTCCATAGGTGTGAATGTGAGTGTGAATGTTTGTTTCTCTATATGTTCCCTGTGATTGACTGGCGACCAGAGTACCCCGCCTTTCACCCAAAGTCAGCTGGGATAGGCTCCAGCATACCCGCGACCCTAATGAGGATAAGCGGTATAGAAAATGAATAAATGAATGAACTACTTCTGTAGCCGCAACTGCCCTGGGGTAGTCTGAAATGTGCTGCCATTTCATAGCAACGGCCTCTCCGACCACCACCAAACATTCACTCACATTTATACATAGTGTGGGCAGCACTTGTTAAGTTACACTTAGTCTATGCTGCATCATAAGACAATCTGCAACACATAAAGAAAAATATAAAATATACATTTAAAAATAAAAATCATTTGTGAACATGCACTCCTTTGTAAATAGATTTCTAAACTCTTATGTTCAAGTTCAATTGCTTGATATGTATATACTGGTTAAAAATAACCATCAAATTCAAACAATTTCTCGATTCTACCCACACGACTGACAAAAGGGCTCACTGCGTTCATGCCGTTGTTCTATGGAGTAAACGCCCCATGGTGCTGAATGCACTGCAGAGTGAATCCTCTTCTTGCCTGTTTGGAGGTGATAAGTGAAGAATACGCATGCACTTGGCAATGTATTGAGGCTGGAAATATTATCATGTTCATTTTTGTTTCTTGTGTGATTAATTAATGAATGAATGAATTAATGATCATTCCAGAAGTTTTTTTGGAATGAGAAATCTTATCACATTTTAATATTGCGAGATTTTGTGACACCCTTAACATGCACACAATTTGTGCAAATGATTTCAACAGGATGCACCGTTATTTGCATTAAACTGCCACTGTACTGACTAGTGCGTGTTTGGTGGGCGTGGTCACAAGATTCACTATAATGTTAGTTGAATGCGCAGAATAATTCATAGGTGAAAAATGAGAACCTGTAATAAAACATCCTACTCAAATTGATTTATATGAGGGCACCAACACATCACCATGAGCATTAAATCATTAAGTCATTAAATCTCTCCTACTTTAGAGCACCGGCCGTGTGCTACTTACCCCTCACTGGAGGTGGGTCTGTGCCCGCAAGAGTTGTGGGCTATTTGCATATTTTTGAAACTTTTATTTCAAGATTTAACGTTATTTTATCGTTTAATTTAACATTTATATTTAGATCTAATACATAATACATAACAAATATATTTATTCTGTGATTGGCTGGCGACCAGACCAGGGTGTCAGCTGTGATTGGCTGCAGCTCACCTGTAACCATAATGAGAGGAGTTTGTATAGAAAATGGATGGATGGATGGATTTATATTTAACATTTCTTTTTAAAATGAATTTAATTTTTTATTATTGTATTATTCTTAGTTAAAAGTCACATTATTTTGAACATTCCTATTTATATTTACATTTACCACTTCATTTTAACATTTCTATTTAGATGTAATATTTATATTTGACATTACATTTAACATTTACTACATATTTAACATGTAATTTTAACATTTATTTGTTTATATTTAATGATTTAGATGAAATATTTTTACTTGTAACATTTACATTTAACGATTACATATAACATTTTCTTTGTCATTTTTTATTCAATATTTATACAGATTTTTAGATTTAACATTTATATTAAGATTTTAAAATGATTTTAATAATATTTCATATTTTGATTAACATTTATATTTAACATTTATATTTATTTGTAAAATGTATCTATATAGTTATCTACACTTATCATTTATATTTAATCATTATTTTTAATTGAAACAATTATACTTAGATTTTAATCAAACATTTAGATTTACCATTTGGCTTCACCAATTAATTTATACCTCAAAAGAAAGTGAGTTAAATGTGAAACATTCACTTCAAAAAGAGTGTGACTGAATTTTTACATTTGGCACCCCATTGAAGTGGAAATCGGGGCACGTGACTTAATTTTGAAGTGACTCCAGATCTGGATGTCTATTCAAGGTTTACATAACTTTGATAAATCAACAAAAGCGAAAAATCAAATCTCTCAGCGTTTTTTTGGTTGGAAACACATGGCACTTCCACCCACAGTCCAAAAACATGCTTGTTCAGTTAATGGAGGCTCTAAATTGACCAAACGTGTGAATGATGTCTATATGTTTCCTGTGATTGACTGATTAACTCCAGGGTGTACCCTGCCTCTCACCCAAAGTCCGCTGGGATAGGCAGGGATTATCAACACCTCTCAATATGATGTGCATACACAGCACATATGGATTGCATACAATAACAAAATAATAGTGATGGGCCTCAACCTGCAGGTTTCCAAATGCTAGTGGTATGGCTCCAAGCCATACAAAATATAACGCATCAGCCAGAATATGCATAGAGCTGTATAATATTAGTGGTTGTAAGGTTTGGCAGAGGCGTGTGTTCTCTGTATGCTCCCTGCACATTTTAACCCTGCATTACTAAAACTTCAACATTGGTATACATAGTTTTGTCGGCTATATATGAAAAAAAAAATCCTCTTTTTACACTGACAGTTAATTTACTACAAAATGATGAATGATGAGGTTTACATCGCACGATAAGAATCAACTTTCATCTCAAAACTCACAAAGAACTCATTTTACTTACAATATGTCATCACTATTAAAGTACAATCTGACAGAGGACGTAACATTTCTGCTCCAGTTTCAGTCCCAACAGATTCTTTACAGTGTGAGAAACAATTTGTACAGACTTTTGCCAACAGAGTCAAGGGGCTCATTTTCAGTGTTCTTCTGTTTACTGGGCATAACACAGAGACACACGTGTGGTCATGGCTTTCAGAAAAGTGTTGCACTTCAGAATTAACCCACAGGGAGAAGCTGTCAAGACTTGAGTGTCACGATCGGCGTTTTATTCGTGACAGTTGTTTTAGTTTCATGTTTTTTTCTTGCCTCCTTTGAGGTGTCTCCCTAGTTTAATTACACACACCTGCCTCTCGTTACTGTCTTGCTATTTAGGTTGAGGTGTGTGCACCCTTAGTTTGTCGGTTCATTGTTGTGTAGGGTTTTTCTCCGTGTGACGTGACGCTTTTTGTTCCTGCCGCTGCGTTGCAGCATGCTCTATTAAAGATTCTTCACACTAACCTGCCTGACGTCCAGCTCTCTGCATCATCGGGGTCGCTACACCATGCCGCGCCGTAAGAATCCTGACATTGAGCACCAACCAGTATTTAGGCACTTTTGGTGCAGGGAGCTGTTTTAGGTACCTTTCTGTTGAGAATGTTTGTTTGTCATATCTTCTCTACACGGCCAATATTGAGTCCATCCTCACCTCCTCCATCACAGTGTGGTTCGCTGTGGCCACTGCCAGGGAAAAACACAGACTACAGCGCATCGTGCGCTCTGCCGAGAAAGTAATCGGTTGTAGCCTTCCATCTCTCCAGGACCTGTACGTCTCCAGAACTAGGGTCGAGCAGGCCGGATACTTGCTGACTCTTCCCACCCTGGACATGGACTATGTGAGCCACTCCCTTCTGGCAGAAGGTTACGGTCCATTCGGACCAGAACCTCTCGCCACAAGAACAGTTTCTTTCCTGCTACTGTTGAACTCATGAACACTTTATAACATTTGCACTATGCTCACTTTATAACCAGTATTTTTGGCACCTCATAATACCTGCACTAAAAACACCCTCATGCCTTTACTTATCAGTGATTTCACCTTTTTACTCAGGTTCTATGTTTAGTAAGTGTTAGTTTTATGTTTATTTAATGCTCTATGTTTACTTAGAATTCTACGTCGCACTGAGTTGCCAAAGAAAGTTCCTAGTTTGTGAATTGTTCACTTTCAATGGAAAAGTTTTTCTGATTCTGATTTGATTTGTGGCAACTTATACTATTATGTTGAATATCGGTATGTGATTTTGTCCATACACTGTGCTTTTGTTTCGTATAAACTCTTCATTATGTTGCCGCTTGTCATAAGCAAAATGTGCAATAATAAAAACATCTCAGGAATACAGCAATGTTATACTTACAAAATATCTAATATTAGAAAGTGTTTGTTTTGGTGCTAATGTTATGGAGAGTTGTGTATACTTTCATTCATTCATTTTCTATGCCGCTTATCCTCATTAGGGTTGTGGGTATGTTGGAGTCTATCCCAGCTGGTTTCGGGCAGGAGGCGGGGTACACCCTGGACAGGTCGCCAGTCAATCACAGGGCAGACAAACATTCACACTCTAATGGACAATTTAGAGTCGCCAATTGACCTAACATGCATGTTTTTGGAATATGGGAGGAAACTGGAGTACCCAGAGAAAACCTACACACGCACGGGGAGAACATGCAAACTCCACACAGAGATGCCCAACAAAGATTAGAACCCTGAACCTCATGACTGTGAGGCCAACATAATACCCATTCAACCACCGTGCGGCAGTTGTGTATACTTCTACTTCTTTATACAGGGGTTACTTTCGGAGACCATCAGCAAATGTCAAAACTCTGCCAGTCACTGAGATGGCCAAATATCTATTTTTGATATTTATCTTATCTTTAACACAAATGTATCTGATGTCATTCTTTGCAACAAAACAAAAATCTTGAATATGATATGCTTATACCATTGGACATCTCTACTTTGTTTATGTAACCAAAACAATATATCTCTCACTAATTCCATTTGATTATTTTTAAGACATTCTATCTATCTAAATTCTGGTAAAAACAAAAATAGGTTCTGCATGGGGGGAAAAAAAGCTCCAGCTGTGAAATCTTACATGATCATGGGCTTGTCTGCAAATGTGACCTGGTTGTGCAGACAGCATGAAATACAATTCGTCTACCTCGCTCACTGACTGTCACCTTCAAGTAAGCCATCTAAGTCTTCTGCAAGAAATCTATATCCATCAAATGCATCTAAGAACCACACACACACACAACTCTTCTTCTGCAAAAAAAGTCTTGAAAATCCAGATGCAAAAGATGCGAATGCATGCAAACAACTGCCTCTTGAACAGACACACTTATGCACGTTCAGCCCTGTCTTGCCTGAGGGCTGATCAAAACTACTATAAAATCTGTCTTGGTTGCCAGATCATGGAAGCTCTTTCTCCCCCCAGAGGCGCCGGAACCGTCCCGGACAGCCATCTTCCACATCTGAGGCAAGCCAGAGATGAAACAATAATTACTCACATATTGAGGTTACATGTCACATATCAGACAATATGGATTTGGCTTGGGGGTTGCGATCAGATATTGGCATTGTCATAAAGCCCATTCTCTCCAGTTGCTCACCTCACAAAGCAGCCCCAAATTCAATTCCATTACCGTGGTGGAGGATGAGTTTTAAGATTTAATCACATATGATGAAATTATGGCTGACTTGCATGTCCTATATTGCAAAAAACACAGTATGGACTCCATTCCAATTTCTATGTTTGCCTCATCTTTTGCAAAGGTGCCCACTATTTGAAGAAAATATGTTATATCATACAAACAGTAATGGGACTAAAAGCAACATCAGGCCCGTCAAGGTTGTTTGGCTCCCATCTTCTTGCAATTTTAGCAACATCAAAGTCTGTAAGGAGAACACAATTTTGTCCTCATTTTGGTGAGATGACTCAATCACATATAAGCAATAAAGACAGTGAATGTAAACACTGCATAATTCCGTGCCATACATGGAAATCTAATTGGCTGTCAAAGGCGATTGTAGTGAATTACTTTTGTCTTTTTTTATTTTTAATTCCCCATGGAGGAGGCAGATGTCGAACTCATTTTGCATACGCTCTCAAGATAAAGACTGCATTAATAGAACTATAATTGCATTTCAGCTGCAAGACATATCTTGTAAGACTGTGACTCGCAATGTCCTCAAACTAAAGAATTAGAGCCCTTTTTTTCCATAACTAAAATTCAGTTTTGCATAGTTCAGGATTTTTAAAGGTGATGAATTATTTTGTTGAAAGCTGAGGATAACATAATATAATTAAAAAACTGAAACCTTAACTATTATCATAGTTTTCTGCTTCATACATTTTAAAAGGTATACAGTAGTGAGGAATTTTGTTTTTGTAGTGATGTGCAGACCGATACTGAAAAAACGATACCTCAGATACCAGCTTCCAGAATCAATACTCAAATCAAAATATAAAAGCTTTCATACTTCAGTCATTTGAGATAATATATATCATTAACAGGAACACAGTGGAAAGTAACTGTGTTTGAATTGATTGTCAATTAGTTTGCATTGTAAAAGTAGTTCTTAATTTATTTTAATGATTTTATTATTTAAAACCCCCTCCGTGAATCACCACCTTATCGTGGTGGAAGGGTTTGAGTGCCCGAGTGATCCTAGGAGCTATGTTGTCGGGGGCTTTATGCCCCTGGTAGGGTCCCCCAAGGCAAACAGGTTCTAGGTTACGGGCCAGACTAAGAGTGATTCAGAAGACCCTTATGAAGAAATACAAGAGGAGTGACCGCACCTCGCCCGGACGTGTGATACTGGGGCCTCACCCTGGAGTCAGGCCTGGGGGAGGGGCTCGCAGGCGAGCGCCTGGTGGCCAGGCCTTCACCCGTGGGGCCTGGCCTAGCCCAAAGAAGCCTCACGGGAACCCCCCCCCCCGCAGACCCACCACCTGCAGGGGCAAGCATAAGGGTCCGGTGCATTGCGATTTGGGCAGTGGTCGATGGCGGGTGTCCGGGCGGCCTGGTCCTCGGCGACCAAGTCTGGTTCTTGGGACATGGAATGTCACTTCTCTGGTGGGGAAGGAGCGCGAGCTTGTGGAAGAGGCGGAGACATTCCAACTAGATATAGTCGGACTCACCCCAAACCACAGTTTGGGCTCTGGAACCAAATTCCTTGAGAGGGGCTGGACCTTGTTCTTCTCTGGAGTTGCTGCAGGGGAGAGGCGGCGAGCTGGTGTAGGCTTATTAGCCCCTGGGCTTGGTGCCTCTGTATTGGAGTCATCCCCAGTGAACGAGAGGGTTATTTCCCTACGCCTTAGGGCTGGGGAAAGGGTCCTGACTGTGGATTGTGTGTACGCGCCAAATGGCAGTTCAGAGTACCCAGCCTTCTTGGAGTCTATCAGAGGGTTTCTGCAGAGCACCCCAGCTGGTGACTACATAGTTCTACTGGGGGACTTCAACGCCCATGTGGGCAATGACAGTGTGACTTGGAGGGGCGTGGTTGGGAGGAACGGCCTCCCTGACCTGAACCTGTGTGGTGTGTTGTTGCTGGACTTCTGTGCAAATCACAGTTTGTCCATAACAAACACCATGTTCGAACATAAGCATGTACATAAGTGCACTTGGCACCAGGACACCCTAGGTCGCAGGTCTATGATCGACTTTGTGGTCGTATCATCAGACCTGCGTCCGCATGTTCTGGACACGCGTGTAAAGAGAGGGGCTGAGCTGTCAACTGACCACCACCTGGTGATGAGTTGGATTAAATGGCGGGGAAGGATGCCGGACAGACCTGGTAGACCCAAACGTGTAGTGAGGGTGTGCTGGGAACGTCTGGCAGAGTCTCCCGTTCGTCGAGTCTTCAACTCTCATCTCCGGCTGAGCTTCGCCTGCATCTCGAGGGAGGACCGGGATATTGAGTCCGAATGGGCCGTATTCCGTGCCTCCATTGCTGAGGCAGCCAGGTGGTCGGTGCCAGTCGTGGTGGCAAGACCCGAACCTGATGGTGGACACCGGGTGTTAGGGCTGCTGTCAAGCTGAAGAAGGAGTCCTATCAAGCATGGATGGCTTGCGGGACTCCCGAAGCAGCTGACAGGTACCGGCAGGCCAAGCACCACGCGGCTTCGGCAGTGGTTGAGGCAAAAACTCGGGTGTGGGAGGAGTTCGGTGAGGCTATGGAGCACGACTTTCGGTCGACATCGAAGAGGTTCTGGCAAACCGTCTGACACCTCAGAAAGGGGAAGCAGCCCCCAGTTCACACTATTTACAGTGCGGAAGGGGGCTTGCTGACCTCGACTGTGGATATAGTTGGTCGGTGGAAGTAATACTTTGAGGCCCTTCTCAATCCCACTGAAATACCTTCCGTAGAGGAAGCAGAGTCTGAGGATACGTACGTGGACAGTTCTATCCCCGTGGCTGAGGTAATAGGGGTAGTTAAATCACTCCCCAGTGGCAAGGCTCCGGGGGTAGACGAGTTCCGCCCCAAATTCCTCAAGGCTCTGGATGTTGGGGGACTGTGTTGGTTGACACGCCTCTACAACATTGCATGGAAGTCAGGAACAGTACCTCAGAACTGGCAGACCAATGTGGTGGTCCCTATTTTTAAAAAGGGTGACCGGAGGGTGTTTTCCAACTATAGGGGGATCACACTCCTCAGCCTCCCTGGGAAAGTCTATTCCAGGGTGCTGGAGAGAAGGGTACGACCGTTAGTCGAACCTCGGCTACAGGAGTTCCAATGGGGTTTTCGTCGCTCCGGTCGTAGAACACTGGACCAGCTCTACACACTTGCAAGGGAACTGGAGGGTATGTGGGAGTTTGTCCAACCGGTCTACATGTGCCTCGTGGACTTGGAAAAGGCATTCGACCTTGTCCCTCGCGGTGTCCAGTGGGGGGTGCTCGGGGGGTACGGGATTGGTGGCCCGCTACTACATGCCATTCGGTCCTTGTACAATCGATGCAGGAGCCTGGTTCGCGTTGCCAGCAGTAAGTCGAGCTTGTTTCCGGTAAACGTTGGCCTCCGCCAAGGGTGCCCTTTGTAAGCGATTCTGTTTATAATCTTCATGGACAGAATTTCTAGGCGCAGTCAAGGCGTTGAGGGAGTCCAGCTTGGTGACCTTAGGATCTCGTCTCTGCTATTTGCAGACGATGTGGTCATTATGGCCTCATCAGGCTGTGACCTTCAGCGTTTACTGGAGCGGTTTGGAGCTGAGTGTGAAGCTTCTGGAATGAGCTTTCCAAATCCGAGCCCATGGTTTTCAGTCAGAAACGGGTGGACTGTACCCTTCGGGTTGGGAGTGAGGTCTTGCCTCAGGTGGAGGAGTTCAAGTATCTCGGGGTCTTGTTCACGAGTGTGGCAAGGTTGGAGCGTGAGATCGACAGACAGATCGGTGCAGCGTCAGCAGTAATGCGGTTGCTGTACGGACCGTCGTGGTGAAAAGAGAGTTGAGCCGGAAGGCAAAGCCCTCTGTTTACCGATCGATCTACGTTCCCACCCTCACCTATGGTCATGAGTTATGGGTCATGACCAAAAGAACGAGATCGCGGATACAAGCTGCGGAAATGAGTTTTCTTCATAGGGTGGCTGGACTCACTCAAACAGATAGGCTGAGGAGCTCGGCCATCCGGGAGAAGCTCAGAGTAGAGCCGCTGCTCCTTCACATCGAGAGGAGCCAGTTGAGGTGGCTCAGGCATCTAGTCCGGATGCCTCCCGGGCGCCTCCCTGGTGAGGTGTTTCGGGCATGGCCAGCCAGGAGAAGGCTGCGGGGAAGACATAGGACACGCTGGAGGGACTACGTCTCACAGCTGGCCTGGGAACACCTTGGTGTCTTCCCGGTGGAGCTGGAAGAGGTCGCCGGAGACCGGGAAGTCTGGAATACCCTACTGAAACTGCTGCCCCCGCGACCCGGACCCGGATAAGGGGAAGAAAATGGAATGGAATGGAATTATTTAAAACGAGGGCTGTCAGAGTTAACGCACAATTAGTCACACAAATTGAATGATGCAGAGCATGTTGGGCACTTTTTGTTACAAAATATTTTCTGATACATGTCTGTAAGTAATGTGCAGGCAGCAGTGTTGTTTAACTACAACACCAATTATGTCTATCTTGGAGATTGTAGCTGCTGTGTTAGCCAAAGACTAACTAAATGCACACATACGACTTTCAGTTTATTTTAATTCAATGTAAGTACACAAATTAAGTTTTGGTGTTAAAATATGGCTGTTACCGAACTTGTTTGTAACTGGAGGATGACCTCTATACAGTATATGGCTATTATAACGCCCAGTACTCTACATGATTGATTTCTACAAAACTTTTAGATGGCTGGCACACTGGTTTTGCAAGAAACTCAATTTCAAATATTGTATCATACTAAAGTTTTTATGTGATTTCCAATGAAATATTATATATGCGCACAGTGGATTAGGTGCATATGCACACAATCTGTAGAATATAATAACCTGCTTCTGACTTGAGGGCAACATCATTCAGCACACAGTTTTCTTGCAGATGCATTTCTTAATCCCGGAGGTGCCAACACTTTACCGCACCTGTTATGTATATGTCAGTATAGCTTGTTGTTGAAAATGCATGATGCATAAAATGTCATCTATTCTCTCTTTCCTGGAAGGAATAGTAATAACATTTTCTTACCACATTCCAATGAAGTCAAATAAGTGCATCTACAAACTCTGCAGACGTTGTCCCCATCTGCTCCTGTATTGACCT
Source organism: Oostethus manadensis (assembly GCA_024372805.1). Lineage (NCBI taxonomy): Eukaryota > Metazoa > Chordata > Actinopteri > Syngnathiformes > Syngnathidae > Oostethus > Oostethus manadensis. Next base: position 4,126,057 of record QODF01000112.1, read on the forward strand.
GATTCAGTACGCTCCAGGGCCTTCCTCTGCAGCCTCACTGTGGTAATACAGTATGTGCACGATGGGATGGCAAGATTTCAAAACCCCAAGTGGCTAAAGAAACAGCCTAAAAGACTATTTATATGTAAGCATGACACATTCATATATGTAACGGATGCCGGCTGCGAATATGCGTTACATCACTCCCTGACACCTTGAAAGTGTACACTGGACACCAAGTTGACAAATGTGGCTTTTAACTTGACAGCTAGAGCTCACAAGTCTCAGACCTTGGTTTGAGCCCAGGGCGGAACGCAGGGCTTGCTGAACTACGCGTTCCACATTTACATGTACAAGTGTGTCAGAAAAGCTCATTTCACATAAGATATACAGTAGTTCCTTGCTACTTCATGCTTCGAACTTTGCGGTTTCACCCATCATCTTTTAAAAAGTGTATATATATTCATTAATAATTGATTCTGTTTCGTATTATTTGTAAGAAACAACCTTAGCGAGCATGTTACCGTCCCATCCAGCCAACTTTTTCTACTTAACCAAGGCTGAGTAGTGGAAGCTCAGACTTCTCTCTCCTCGGCTACTTTGTATAGCTCTTCCCAACAGTTCTGGAAGTGTTCCCAGGACAGTTGTGAGACATAGTCTCCCCTACTTGTCCTGGGTCTTCCATGAGGACTCCTACCCATCAGACGTGTCATCATCACCTCCCCAGGGAAGCATCTGGGAGGAATTCTGATCCTCCTATCCTCTCAATGTGAAGGAGCAGCATTTTTTCTGCTCCTTCACATTGTGAGATAATAGTGCTTCTCACCTTATCTCAAAGGTAGACCCGAGTCACCTTACAAAGAAAACTAATTTTGGCCTCATAGGTGAGGGCAGGAACGCAGATCTGTAATTTGAGAGGTAAATAGGCTCGATACTCCTTATCAACCATACCTTTACCCTAAATGTGTTTAATCAAAACTGAAGTAGCTATAATGCACAGTGGACGAGTATGTGAAAAGTCGCTTGGAACTTTTGGGAATGCATCACGCTATCATTGAAGCTGGGAACATTTGTGCTGACGATTAGACTTTCAAAATGCCAGCATGACACATCGTGATGCGACTATCACGTTGATTGAGTGAAAGGATCTCCCCTCACGGAATAAAAGTACAAGGAGTCTCTTTGCTGTTGTGATTATTGGAGCATTGTTGATGAAATGTATGTGTGTAGTTTTGTCAGGACACGCTCACAATTTCATTTATGTTTGGTTTATAGAGCTGCGGATCCATTTGCATAATAGCGGCACAAAGTGATATGCTGATGAAAGCACAAGTGAGAGCTGGGTAAACTTTTTATGGTCTGATGTTCAAGTAGTAGAAAGCAAATGACACACCACACAGAGGATGCGTGGTCTTGGTGCTTTTTGTTGCAGACACATACACACAACATAAAACAAACCATTTCTACTCACGTAGCGATCGAAGTCGCATAGGTCTTGCATCTGACTCCCATACGATTATTAATACTACGCTCAAAGGGTGCTAAGGGTTACCAAAACATATTGATGCATGACATTGTGTCCTATTTGTGTCTAATTGTTACATTCTTTATATCTTTATATATTGTATAACAAACTCGGGCAATAGCAGGGAAATGGCTTTAGGGACATACATCGAAATTGTTTCTCAGCCAATAGTAGTTTTTGCTTTTGTTTAGTTATTTTGTTATTTTACTCTTTTGCTAAACAACTATACAGTATGTGATAAAAGAGAATATTTATTTGGTCCAAAAAACTGCAAACAGGAACAACAGAATTCTGCTATCAATTTCTGCTCTTGTATGCACTTGTAAATACGTGTTTTTACACATAGTTTTCTTTTGGATTTTATTTCATATTGGTGAAGTTATTACATTCATTTTATTACTTAAGTATTTAAATTATTTTTCTTTTCTACTTTCATGTCGCAAACAATGGTAAAAATAAAAATGCATTGTTTTTGGACAAAATTTGACCAGCATCGTGGAACAGACTGTGTTTAATCTAATAGGTTCCAGGAATTGCGTGCAATGTTTACCCATTCTGTGCCTGAAATCCCTCAAGGCTTTTCTCTAAATACAGCAGGCATCTTGAGAACACCCTGAGGTAGGTATTAACAATAAACTAACAAGACCAGGTTTTCATCAAAATTCAGACTTGGAGAGTTCTAACTAGTTTGGTGATGGAAAGTAACGCTTTGTTTCCTCACTCTTACTACTGCACAAGTGCACGTCTTCCCGTCGTGATAGGAAGAAAGGAATAGTGGGATCATGTTGGTTTATATCAAAACAGTCACCTGTATGAGCCAGATTTGGTTGTGAAAATGGGATTTTAGTTATTTCTTGTACAATCTTTGTTTATTTATTCATATGTAAATTCTACCCGCCGTTCCTAGTCATTTTTACCTAAAAACAAAGTCGCCAGGATCTGTAAAATCTCCGAATCAGTTCAAAACAACGGAATGAAAAACGTGGAAAATGCTTGGGTGGATGATTATACTTCAAGATCACTGATTTGCTAAATATACTGTCAATCAAATAGGTATTCCGCCTCAGACAGATCATTCAATCATCGTGTAGAAGCCGAGCGTCCGGGCCAGCCAACTGCCTCATAGACTCCCAGGAATACTCAGCATCCACTGGGCAGGACAAAGCCCAGCATTTATGGCCAATGACCGTCCAGTTTCGCGCATTGAAACAACCTACTCTACGCTTCCCCCAGCGTCCGACTGTGTAAGGCTTTATTCAAGTGTGTCAGTTACCTGTGATAATTAGCTGATTTTGAACCAAAGATGAAGGAATTGTAGCGCATGTCGAGTACACACAACAGTACATATTTCACCACTTTTTCGATACATTTTAGGAGAAGCTGAGCTTCCCTTGCAGTCTTAGAGCGATCGCCACTGGTTTGTGGTGTCTCCTTCGAATATTAACCTTGTGATTTGCAATGACTGCTAAGCGTTGGTAATGCAGGGCAGAACTAAGACTTCTTCCTTCAAAACTTCCCAGGGCAAATGCCATCAACCAGAAAATCAAGAAGTGTACCGCAGTGAATAACCAGCCTTTTCCTTTTGTGCACGACACAAGATCGTGGAGTTCCTTGAGATATGCTTTACCATGCCTAATTGCAAATATTTCTCACGTTTTACAATGTTGTTTACATCCATGTTCATTAGCTAATTGCTGATACTTTATGCACTAGCTTCACAGCAGCTACAGTATGTGTTAATTCCACAATAGGAGGTATATGATGTTACACGGTATCGTAGCAAGTTCGATCAGAGGTATGGGAGTTTAATAAATCCAAATAGAAGGAGAGATAAACACAGCTATTTATTTAAACACCAAGTCAAATTAAAACAGACGTCTGCGATCGGGCCAGTCCTGGTGTTATCTTATCTGCAGCTGCGCTTCCCTCCTCCTCTCACACTATACAGTTGCCGATTTTGGTGTTTCCTGGTCTTGCTTCTCATGGTAGCTGAAGATGTTGATACCTTGGGAACTTGATGTTCCAACGTTGTCCTCCTTCTTGTTGTTCTTTTTCTATGTGTGTGTGTGTCAAGCCTGTTGTGTGTGAAGTTAGTAGCTATGTGCCAAACTGCCAAGCCCTACAATAACTGTCATATTTCCTTCATTCCCCCTCTTGGCCTCGACAGAGGCCACACAAAGCATGTCACACAAGCAAGCGTGTTTATTCAGTAGCAGAAGCAAGCATCATAGTGTCAGCTGGGATCAACTCTTCTTCGACCAGACCAAGTCGTACAAGCCGGTACTGACCCTTCGGATCCCCGAAGAGCCTCTGTAAAATTGCCCCCACAGCCCTGCGCAGAAGAGGGATCCCACAACAAGCACAGATAGACAGCAACAGGATAGTAGCTACAACAGCAATAATAACAGTTAGCATGATGCGTTTATATTTATCAAAGGATCCAAGGAGGTCGTGCAGCCAGCTGTTGTTCACCCCAGAGTGCTCTTTCATTTTGACATGTAAGGCTTTAAGGCCTTCAATGGCCCTGGTTAACCTCCCATCCGGAGCCGTGTTGTTAGGAATTAAAGTGCAACGTTCGCCACCAAACATGGAACATACACCGTCCTGTTCTGCTAGTAACTAAGGGTAACTAACGCAACCCTATTTTGGAAGGCCATGAGTGATGTAGCTTTAAGTTGGTCATGTATTGCCCTAAGAGCCGCCTCGGTCTGATTGCCTAACCGCTGAACATTATACTGAATATAATTAATACGTTCTATATTGGCGTTAGTGGTAATCCATGGCAATATGGATGTGAACCCTGCTTTAAATGGATCCGCAAGTTTATATTCGGCGGGAACTCCCCTGGGGATGCCAAATGCGTCAATGTACGTGGGGTCCTCACCATGTAGCCATGAGTTTTCAGCACGCCGTCGTCTGCTAAGTACGGGATACGATGCAGCGTCCGTCTCAAGGATACGTTTCGCCAAATCAGTCAAATCTTGGTATGCCATGGGGAACACTGAAATTGGGAGAAGAAGAGAAATCAGCGCGCAAGTTCCGGTCATATTACGGACGGGAACACGGTCATGTGAGGAGGACATGTTAACACCGGAGTGTACATATTGGATATTGGGTGCCTCCAAAACTTTCAATAGATGCAATTTGTCGGAGAGGGGACATAGTGAAAGCAGACAAAGACACAAAAGCAATGACAGAATGTTTAGTCAGTACAATCAAAGGTCTCCCCTGTACCAAGTGAGCCGATTTGTTGATGATGGCGGCCAAGCCAGCCGCAAAACGGACACACAGGGGCTGTCGTTGTTCAATGGGGTTGAGAGACACACTGACATACATAAGGACAGGTCTGGATCCGTCTCGTTTATGGTACAGCACGCCGTTGGCCACTGATCCGGAAATAGAGACGTCCAGATGAAAAGGAATGGTCGGGTCGGGCACAGCAAGGGCCACAACCGTAGCCAAACCCTGCACAAGGTCATTAAAACATGCAGATGTTTCAGTCGTCCAGTCAAGAGTCGCATTACCATGTTTGGCTCCTTTTGCTTTAATCAGGGCCCTAAGTGGAGCCGTGCGCTCAACATAGTATTGAATGTATGCTCTACTGTACCCACAAAGGCCTAAAAAGGACAGCATGTCACGCACCGTGTGTGGTTAGGGATGTTACAGAATAGACAGTCGATGATCATTTGACATAGAATAGCTGTTAGCTGAGACAATACGTCCCAAAAAGGAATGGGTGGGGTTGTTGTGCTGAGACCAACATCAAACGGTCCTGTCGACCACACCCCCTTCCGGATGGAGTCTAGGAGTGCCGCTGTTAAGTCGTGATCAGATCGGTCCCTACCATGGTCACGTGTTACCTCCAGATGTTGAAGCACCGCTTCGTCATAAAAGTTGCCACAAATCCTGTAGGTCTCTGCTGAGGGTGAATACCGAACCTGTGGAACATCAGATTTTTGCCAATCATTTTTAGATATTAACGTTTTTACCACAGGACCCAGTTGTCGTGCCTCGTGACCGGGGGAGACTGCCAGAGTGATGTGAGGTGTTGACTCATGTCCCATCCGGAACCAGTTTTCTTTGCCGGATTCAGCTGTACATGAGCCGCCACACCCTCTTAGCCAATATACAGTGCGTCTGACTCTAAAGACCATTCACCTGAGTCTTCTTTCAGGCCCTCAAAAGCCTCGCGATATGTGTCGTCATCATTTCTGTCATAGTACAACGTGCAATGGAACGGGTCAGAGGGCGGGAGATACACACCACAGGTTAGGATCCAGAGCTTCCACAGCTGGTAGGCCCCACAACTCCTTGCTGTTTGTAGTTGTTTTCCAGCAAGACTGTGTCAGCTGACGGTGTGTTGGAGACAGGTTTGATTAACCACTGACCTCCCTTGTGTCCAGTATCGCAGTCCACGGATGTTCCGTCCGGAAATTGAACTGTGAGGTCAGCCGGTCCACACAGTATGGTTGCTTGTGTTGTTATAAACGAGTCACGTCCAATGGGGCACACCGGGGTTTCGGGTGCATACACAAACTCGTGTCTCTGCTGGAGCCCGTAGCACCAGTGTCCACCAGTCCGTTCAATGATTTCTCATCCACAGTCATGGGGAGCAAGGGTTCTGCCTTGTCCTTGCCCCTTGGGCCTCCCAGGCCCCGCCCAAGGCCTGATAGTGGGCGCCGGCCTAGTCATAATCAGCATAGTACTGGCCGGCCGCTGGAGGTCCTGTGAAAGCTGGTGCTTGTGTGTTAGGTTGCCAACCTGATTGAGTGAAGGGATTTCCCCTTGTGGCCCCGCATCCCCTCTGTGGCACGGTCGCCGGTGCTTGGAAACCCGGTGCTGCTGCTGCAGGATGTGCAGGATATGGTGGCACATTCGGACGTGGCCCCAGAGGCTGCTGCTGTTGCTGGTACGGGCAATCGCGAGCCCAATGATCCGCAGCCCCTTCACAGGAAACAAGCGTCGGGGTGTTCTGCTTAGACCCCTTCCCCTTCCCCTGGGTGCTCCTCCGCCCCTGGCCCGCCACATTACTTTTGCCGACTGTTTAGTTTTTGTGGCTCGTTTGCGAGCCTCAGCCAATTAAAGTTTCACTAATTGGTCAGTAATAACATCTCTTTTTTCTTTTTCTTTTTTTTCCTCTCTTCAGTGATCTCCCGGTATCAACGCATGCGATGGGTCAGATCTTCACAGTTAGCACACTCTTCATCTTTAAATATATCTTTAAATATATTTGCAGGTCAGCGGGCGTTCCCCTCAGCACAGCCGTACGGAAGAAAGATCTAATGGTCTCGTTAGTCATTGGATTCTCACCCGTAAGTGAGGTCCAAGTGTTTAGACTTTGTGTGTAATATGTCAAAGGGTCAAAGGTCATTGCCTATTCAAGCACGGAAGGAGCTACTCCAGCTTGTCGTGGGTACTGGTGTCAAAGAAAGGCTGGGCATACATCCCAAAAGGGCAGGGTTCTTCCGCGCTTTTGAGACCTGCCGCCGCCTTGAGCATGGTCAGTTGTGTGTAAGCGGTGCAAGCTGCAGTTATGGCATGTACATCTCCCCTAGCTGATTGTACACCCGCCGTTGCTTGTAATAAAGCATCAAACCACCTGGCGCCACCTTCCGCTAACACGGGTAATTTGCTGGCTACATTTTGAGCATCTGTCAAGGACAGATGTGTATATTCGGTGACGACGCCAGTATAATCTACTTAAAACGGATATACAGTGGACTTTTTATTTGACCGTGAGCGTGTGGCCCTTGGCGTGAAGGGTTTATCCTCCCCGTCAGAGTCCCGCTCGTCCTCGGAAGAGTCCGATAACGGTACCGAGGATGGTCTTGGAGGTGAAGTGGCCGCTGACTTCATTAAAGTTGCGGCCGCCTTCTTTTTATCTTTGCTGATTTTTTGAGCCTGTCTAATTAATGCAGCATTGTCAGTCACGTTTGTTACTTTGTCAACGTTTAGGGCGGCGCGACTCGCATATGAGACTGTCTCGTCAAGTTTAAAGTCCGCCTCTCCCTGAAATTTGAGGATTGGGTACAATACAGGAGGGCCGGTACCATACGGTGGTGGTGCCGACGCCTTAGATGACTCGGGTGGAGACGACTTACAAAAATTGACCTGTCCAGCTAGTCCCAGACAGGCCAGAGCCATCCTGTGTGTTGTCATGCGCCGCTGAGCAGCCTCCTTACATTGTTTTTTAAAATTTCTCCTTCTGACTAAGGAGGCCGTCGCCATTTGGCGGCCAATTTTATTAACATCATCATGAGCAAACTTTTCAGCCTCCGTTAATTTAGCTTTTGATTCCTCTATATCCCTTTTCTTTTCTTCCTCATGTTATTCTTGTTTCATTCCACTTAACACTTGCTTTGTCAACAGCACATATATATCCGGTGGGTCCTTGATCCTTCCACATCCACCAAAACCATCACAGACCTTATCAAACTTGATGTCCATAACGACGCTGTCCTCGTATATTATCTTACAAATTGAATCCCACTGGATTTATTACTGCCTCACGACAGTGGGTTTTACTACCCGAAGTGAAAAAATGTGTAGAACGTAAACTTCCTCTTATTGTGAGTTCCAAACTCATGGACAATTTACACAGTCCCAGACTTATTCTCAAATTATCAATTCACTTCATACCATGGGATTCGAACCCGCGGAAATTTTACAGCAGTTCCAGACTGGCTGATGGCCTTTAAACCTATACGGCGTGGACTCAAACCACCCGGGGTCTTTGTAAGATCTACTCACAGGACTCCCACCCTGTATACGGCGTGGACTCGAACCACCCGGGGTCTTTGTGAGAGCTACTCACTGGACTCCAACCCAGCGCTCAGGTCCCAGACCTGATGAGTTCCAAACTCGATTTTTCAGTGTGACTCGCCAATTTGTAATACAAATACGACCACCTGTTCTTTACATATAAGTCAGTTCACCTTTTGGTAACGTCAATGGCAGAAATTTGGAAATAATCAACAGCTTTTCTGCTCACCTTTGATTGTAGTGGACCACGCGTGGATTTGTAGACCAATTCCTATGTTCGAAGAACGGCATCCTTACAAACAACGTCCAATATCATCCATCCAATATCATCCGGCAATCAACTCACCAACTCCCACCGTACCAACTTCACCAACTCCCCCTCTGCCACGTTGGGTGCCAAAAACTGTAGCAAGTTTGATCAGAGGTATGGGAGTTTAATAAATCCAAATAGAAGGAGAGATAAACACAGCTATTTATTTAAACACCAAGCCAAATAAAAACAGACGTCTGGGCTAATTACCTCTCCCTGTCAGCCAGAAACTACATGATATGACAGCAGATCAGTAAAAAGCAAAGTATCTCTACCTGCCAAGCTTTTTTATACTTTGAGGTTCCGTAGTCCGCTCCGCCTTCGCCTTGACAACAGTTCTTTGTTCGCTGTGTGCCGCGACCATCTTGCTACCCATGGAGCATTCTGCGATCGGGCCAGTCCCAGTGTTATCTTATCTGCAGCTGCGCGTCCCTCCTCTTCTCACGCTCTGCAGTTGCCGACCTCGGTGTTTCCTTGTCTTGCTTCTCATGGTAGCCGAAGATGTTGATACCTTGGGAACTTGATGTTCCAACGTTGTCCTCCTTCTTGTTGTTCTTTTTCTATGTGTGTGTGTGTCAAGCCTGTTGTGTGTGAAGTTAGTAGCTATGTGCCAAACTGCCAAGCCCTACAATAACTGTCATATTTCCTTCAGAATTGATACTGATTTTTTTGCTAATGATACTGAAATCTAAAATTGAGAGTTGGACAGTATCGGCATATCTGAAATTGGCAAAAAATCAATCCCTACTTATTATTGATCAGTTAATCAATTATCAATCAAAACACATTGAAATAGATAGTTACTTTATTAATCTTCAGGATAAATTTAGGAAACACCATATGTAGTACTGACACAAAACACTGATACATTAAATTACCTAAACACTACATAAATCCATGGTATGGCTGAGGGAAAGAGATTCTCCTCCCATTTCAAGTAGAAGTTTGATGTTTTTGGCTTCTCAAGTGTAGAAGAAATCAATTTGAGGCGAACTCTTTAGCCGCTGTCTGGACTCGCTGCGTAGTGTAGAAGTCGCAGTGTAGAAGTTGTGTGTAAACCCAGAATAATAGTGTAAAGTTGACTATATGTGTGTTATTTCATGTCTACAGGGCTCAAATAATGTTAAAAAAACATATTTAGAAAGCCATAACCAGGATTTCTGTGCTCTAACTAAGAAAATATTCCATTTATTAACATTCCATTCCATTTTCCTCTGCTTATTTGGGTCAGCAGTTTCAGTAGGGATGTCCAGACTTCCCGGTGCCCCAGCCAACTCTCCCAGTTCCACCGAGAGGATACCAATGTGTTCCCAGGCCAGATGTGAGACAAAATCTCAGTGTGTTCTAGATCTTCCCTGGTGGCCCTCGGTGGATGTTACTCTCACAATTAGGGGATCAAGGGTTCCTATCTCTGCCTGTGGAATTTAGACGCTTCTTTCCGTACGTGCAGGGGTTTTCTCTGGGTACTCCGGCTTTAGGCCAGAGACTCCAGGTCGTAGTTAGTTTATTGGTTAGTTTTTCCAATATGTGTCATGGGTGTACCCCGCCACTATGACCTCAATGAGGCCAAGGGGTACAGAAAATGGATGGCTGCATGTCTGATTAACTAGTGTTACAAACACATTTCAGTCAAATAGGACGTGGTTCTTTACAACTCAAATCAGACAATAGTGTGTGGTCCCTATTTTAACCCGGCTGCACAAGCCATTGAGAATGTTGTGGTTGAAGGAAATTGTCTCATCACTACTCTTTAGCGTATGCAAGAAGAAAAGGAAGGAGCTATCGGGATACAGCAGACATTATACATAATCATCTACTCGGTGGATGCGCATAATTAGGAGTGGCAGAGTTTGAAAGAGCATGTCGAAGTGACAAATGAAGTCTTTACGGAACAAGCTGGGGTCGTCCGATGTTACCATGTGAGGATTCCAAAGAAGCTGAGTGTTCCTCAGGGGAGGAAGCGCTGCAGTATGTACATCAGAAAGACGCTTTCTCTGGCTCCTCACCATCCAGTCTCTCCTTGTATCCCTCTGCTCTACACATTCTTGCCGATTTTCTGTAGCCATCCATCTGCACCACTGATCAGCAGCTTTCAAAACCACAGCTTTGATAAGCAGGTGCGGTTTCTTTAAAAGGATTTTTGGGTGTAATGTGTGAGATGGGACATGGGGTTGAGAGGAAAAGTATGGGTGGAAAATGTGTTTGTGAGATCGGTGAATATCACCACTACCTTCGTCATTCGTTCCAGTTCTTTTTCGGGCTTGCTGTTTCTAAAGCATGCTAGAAGTCAACCAGCTGTATCAAGTAAAGTCACATGTTTTGACCCGTCATTCAAAGACTGACCAGATCTGACAGACTTATGCCATCTTTGACAGGCTTTGAGATATTTTATTATGGAGAGATGTGGACATCTTGAAGCATGTGTCAATGTTGTGATAATTTCATATGATGATGTCCTAGAAAGTAATTGTCCCGTCCGATCCTTGACATTCTTATTTAATTCAGTGGGAACTTCTTTGGACTAGAAAAAGTGACTGAAAAAGATGTGGTCTCCAACCTCTTCTGATACAGACAAATATTGTAGTTGGACATTGCGTCTGTAAAAACTTATGCTCTGAAATCAGCGGGCACCTTAAGAACACACGTAGGTATTAAAAATAAGTTAACAAGACCAAGCTATTCAAAATTCAAACCAGCCCGGCACATTCGGTCGGTGTACAAGGTCTGTTCTATGCTCAAGTTTGGTACATGTTGCCTCTTTGGCACGATTGGAAGAAGTGGGCTAAAACATGTTACCGTGACATACCAGGGCAAACTGGCCATTGGAAACACCAATAGTTTTCCAATTGGGCTGATCAGTAATGGCCCGATGATGTTGACATCCGTTTTNACTGCCTCACGACAGTGGGTTTTACTACCCGAAGTGAAAAAATGTGTAGAACGTAAACTTCCTCTTATTGTGAGTTCCAAACTCATGGACAATTTACACAGTCCCAGACTTATTCTCAAATTATCAATTCACTTCATACCAAGGGATTCGAACCCGCGGAAATTTTACAGCAGTTCCAGACTGGCTGATGGCCTTTAAACCTATACGGCGTGGACTCAAACCACCCGGGGTCTTTGTAAGATCTACTCACAGGACTCCCACCCTGTATACGGCGTGGACTCGAACCACCCGGGGTCTTTGTGAGAGCTACTCACGGGACTCCAACCCAGCGCTCAGGTCCCAGACCTGATGAGTTCCAAACTCGATTTTTCAGTGTGACTCGCCAATTTGTAATACAAATACGACCACCTGTTCTTTACATATAAGTAAGTTCACCTTTTGGTAACGTCAATGGCAGAAATTTGGAAATAATCAACAGGTTTTCTGCTTACCTTTGATTGTAGTGGACCACGCGTGGATTTGTAGACCAATTCCTATGTTCGAAGAACGGCATCCTTACAAACAACGTCCAATATCATCCATCCAATATCATCCAGCAATCAACTCACCAACTCCCACCGTACCAACTTCACCAACTCCCCCTCTGCCACGTTGGGTGCCAAAAACTGTAGCAAGTTTGATCAGAGGTATGGGAGTTTAATAAATCCAAATAGAAGGAGAGATAAACACAGCTATTTATTTAAACACCAAGCCAAATAAAAACAGACGTCTGGGCTAATTACCTCTCCCTGTCAACCAGAAACTACATGATATGACAGCAGATCAGTAAAAAGCAAAGTATCTCTACCTGCCAAGCTTTTTTATACTTTGAGGTTCCGTAGTCCGCTCCGCCTTCGCCTTGACAACAGTTCTTTGTTCGATGTGTGCCGCGACCATCTTGCTACCCATGGAGCATTCTGCGATCGGGCCAGTCCCAGTGTTATCTTATCTGCAGCTGCGCGTCCCTCCTCTTCTCACGCTCTGCAGTTGCCGACCTCGGTGTTTCCTTGTCTTGCTTCTCATGGTAGCCGAAGATGTTGATACCTTGGGAACTTGATGTTCCAACGTTGTCCTCCTTCTTGTTGTTCTTTTTCTATGTGTGTGTGTGTCAAGCCTGTTGTGTGTGAAGTTAGTAGCTATGTGCCAAACTGCCAAGCCCTACAATAACTGTCATATTTCCTTCAGTATTGATACTGATTTTTTTGCTAATGATACTGAAATCTAAAATTGAGAGTTGGACAGTATCGGCATATCTGAAATTGGCAAAAAATCAATCCCTACTTATTATTGATCAGTTAATCAATTATCAATCAAAACACATTGAAATAGATAGTTACTTTATTAATCTTCAGGATAAATTTAGGAAACACCATATGTAGTACTGACACAAAACACTGATACATTAAATTACCTAAACACTACATAAATCCATGGTATGGCTGAGGGAAAGAGATTCTCCTCCCATTTCAAGTAGAAGTTTGATGTTTTTGGCTTCTCAAGTGTAGAAGAAATCAATTTGAGGCGAACTC
>QODF01000112.1:4149606-4275975 GCA_024372805.1 Oostethus manadensis
CACCGTCACTATGATTGCACCATAGACCTCTTGCCCGGTGCACCACTCCCGGCATCCAGACTGTATACAATTTCTCAACCCGAACAGAGGGCCCTTGAGGAGGTCTTCTTCCTCTCTGTTGACGGCAGGATTTATTTTTTGACGGCTCCTTGCGTCCATGTGTCGATTTTCGATCCCTTAATGCTATTACTGCGAAAAATAAATATTCCTTTGCCCCTCTTAGATTCCGCCTTCACAACGCCGTCATTTTTACTAAGTTGGATTTACGTAATGCTTATCACCTCATCCTCATCCGCAACGGAGATGAGTGAAAGACCGCATTTAACACGCCGTTAGGGCATTTTGAGTATTGTGTAATGCCTTCTGGGCTTACTAACACCCCTGCGTTTTTTCAGCATCTTATTAATGATGTCCTCCCCGATATGATTGGTCAGATTGTTTTTGTTTACTTGGGTGACATTCTCATTTTCTCTTCCTCTTTCAAACTTCACCGGCAGCATGTGTGTCTTGTTCTCCAGAGACTGCTGGAAAATTGGCTGTATGTCAAGCCAGAGAAATGTATCTTTCACTCACCCTCTGTGCCCTTTCTGGGATTTTTTGTTGAGAAAGGTCAACTTCGATCCGACCCTGCCAAGATCCAGGCGGTGGTGGTTTTAGTAAAGTGGCCGACCCGCTGAACAAGCTAACATCTGCTAAGGTTCCGTTTAAAAGGTTGCCGGGGGCGGATCTGGCTTTCTGGCGGCTCAAGTGTCTTTTCACCTCGGCACCTGGTCTTGTCCACCCTAATCCATCTCTCCCTTTCTTTGTTGAGGTTGATGCTTCCGAGACAGGGATTGGGGCCGTGCTCTCCCAGCATCCCAGTACCGAACAGAGTCTGCACCCCTACGTGTTTTTTCCAGGCGTCTCACGCCCACTGAACGCAATTATGATGTTGGTAATCGGGAGCTTTTGGCGGTGGTCCTTGCCCTGCAGGAGTGGAGGCACTGGTTGGAAGGAGTGGCTCATCCTTTCGTTATCTACACGGACCACAGGAACCTCTCATACATTCGTTCTGCTAGACGTGTCAACCCTCGTCAGACTCAGTGGTCCCTGTTTCCAACCAGATTTGATTTTACACTCACCTATCGCCCGGGCTCATTCAATGGCAAACCGGATGCCCTCTCCAAGATACATGCTCCACAAGCTGAGAATCCCTCCCCTGAACCCATCATTCCCCAGTCCCAAATCTTGGGTGGTCTCCAGTGGAAGGTCGAGAAACGAGTGACCGAGGCCAGTAGGGACACCCCTACCCCTGCTGGGTGCCCTACAAGGAGACTGTTCGTTCCACGGACCCTCCGTTCGGAGTAATTGACTTGGGGCCATTGCTCCAAGATTGCTTGCCATTCGGGGGCCAGACCGACCGCCTTTGTTCTCTCGCAGCGTTTTTGGTGGCCTTCCCTTCATGCTGACACCAAGAGCTATGTGGTGGCCTGCTCCGTCTGTGGAAGGAGTAAGTCATCCAACCAGCCGCCGTCGGGGTTGCTCCAGCCGCTTCCCATTCCCTCCCGCCCGTGGGCGCACATTTCCATGGACTTTGTTATGGGGCTGCCAGCGTCTAGAGGGTTCACCACTGTGCTATGGTATAATATAATGTTTTACAAGCTCGTATTATATTAGTACATTTATTTTTATACAATTTATATCTATGATCGGATTCTTCAGTTTTTAATTTAATAGATCGTTTATATAAAGTATTTTTCTTTTTGTAAGGATTTTGGGTACCCTTAGTCATCTATGGAGATTTTATAGCAATGGTATTTTTACCTCCCCTCCGTGAATCACCACCTTACCGCGGTGGAGGGGTTTGAGTGCCCGAGTGATCCTAGGAGCTATGTTGTCGGGGGCTTTATGCCCCTGGTAGGGTCTCCCAAGGCAAACAGGTTCTAGGTGACGAGCCAGACTAAGAGTGATTCAGAAGACCCATATGAAGAGAAACATGAGGAGTGACCGCACCTCGCCCGGACGTGGGATACCGGGGCCTCACCCTGGAGCCAGGCCTGGGGGAGGGGCTCGCAGGCGAGCGCCTGGTGGTCAGGTCTTCACCCGTGGGACCTGGCCGGGCCTAGCCCGAAGAAGCCGCACGGGAACTCCCCCCCGCAGACCCACCACCTGCAGGGGCAAGCATAAGGGTCCGGTGCTGTGTGATTTGGGCAGTGGTCGAGGGCGGGTGTCCGGGCGACCTGGGCTTCGGCGACCAAATCTGGTTCTTGGGACATGGAATGTCACTTCTCTGGTGGGGAAGGAGCCCGAGCTTGTGGAAGAGGCGGAGAGATTCCGACTAGATATAGTCGGACTCACCTCAACCCACAGTTTAGGCTCTGGAACCAAACTCCTTGAGAGGGGCTGGACCTTGTTCTTCTCTGGAGTTGCCGCTGGGGAGAGGCGGCGAGCTGGTGTGGGCTTATTGTTAGCCCCCCGGCTTGGTGCCTCTGTGTTGGAGTCATCCCCAGTAAACGAGAGGGTTATTTCCCTACGCCTTAGGGCTGGGGAAAGGGTCCTGACTGTGGTTTGTGCCTATGCGCCGAACGGCAGTTCAGAGTACCCAGCCTTCTTGGAGTCTATCAGAGGGGTGCTGGAGAGCACCCCAGCTGGTGACTCCATAGTTCTACTGGGAGACTTCAACGCCCATGTGGGCAATGACAGTGTGACTTGGAGGGGCGTGGTTGGGAGGAACGGCCTCCCTGACCTGAACCCGTGCGGTGTGTTGTTGCTGGACTTCTGTGCGAATTACAGTTTGTCCATAACGAACACCATGTTCGAACATAAGGATGTCCATAAGTGCACTTGGCACCAGGACACCCTAGGTCGCAGGTCTATGATCGACTTTGTGGTCGTATCATCAGACCTGCGTCCGTATGTTCTGGACACGCGGGTGAAGAGAGGGGCTGAGCTGTCAACTGACCACCACCTGGTGATGAGTTGGATTAGATGGCGGGGAAGGATGCCGGACAGACCTGGCAGACCCAAACGCGTAGTGAGGGTGTGCTGGGAACGTCTGGCAGAGTCTCCCGTTCGTCGAGTCTTCAACTCTCATCTCCGGCAGAGCTTCGCCTGCATCTCGAGGGAGGACCGGGATATTGAGTCCGAATGGGCCGTATTCCGTGCCTCTATTGCTGAGGCAGCCAGTTGTGGTTGCGGCCGCAAGGTGGTCGGTGCCAGTCGTGGTGGCAAGCCCCGAACCCGATGGTGGACACCGGGGGTTAGGGCTGCCGTCAAGCTGAAAAAGGAGTCCTATCGAGCATGGATGGCTTGCGGGACTCCCGAAGCAGCTGACAGGTACCGGCAGGCCAAGCGGCACGCGGCTTCGGCGGTGGTCGAGGCAAAAACTCGGGTGTGGGAGGAGTTCGGTGAGGCTATGGAGCACGACTTTCGGTCGGCCTCGAAGAGGTTCTGGCAAACCGTCCGACACCTCAGAAAGGGGAAGCAGCCCCCAGTTCACACTGTTTACAGTGCGGACGGGGGCTTGCTGACCACGACTGTGGATATAGTTGGTCGGTGGAAGGAATACTTCGAGGCCCTTCTCAATCCCACTGACATGCCTTCCATAGAGGAAGCAGAGTCTGAGGATACGTACGTGGACAGTTCTATCACCGTGGCTGAGGTAATTGGGGTAGTCAAATCACTCCCCAGTGGCAAGGCTCCGGGGGTAGACGAGTTCCGCTCAGAATTTCTCAAGGCTCTGGATGTTGGAGGACTGTGTTGGTTGACACGCCTCTACAACATTGCATGGAAGTCAGGAACAGTACCTCTGGACTGGCAGACCGGGGTGGTGGTCCCCATTTTTAAAAAGGGTGACCGGAGGGTGTGTTCCAACTATAGGGGGATCACACTCCTCAGCCTTCCTGGGAAAGTCTACTCCAGGGTGCTGGAGAGAAGGGTACGACCGTTAGTCGAACCTCGGTTAGAGGAGCTGCAATGTGGTTTTCGTCCCGGTCGCGGAACACTGGACCAGCTCTACACCCTTGCAAGGGTACTCGAGGGTATGTGGGAGTTTGCCCAACCAGTCTACATGTGCTTTGTAGACCTGGAAAAGGCATTCGACCGTGTCCCTCGTGGTGTCCTGTGGGGGGTGCTCCGGGAGTACGGGATTGATGGTCCGCTTCTACGTGCCATTCGGTCCTTGTACAATCGAAGCAGGAGCCTGGTTCGCATTGCCAGCAGTAAGTCGAGCTTGTTTCCGGTGAACGTTGGCCTCCGCCAAGGCTGCCCTTTGTCACCGATTCTGTTCATAATCTTCATGGACAGAATTTCTAGGCGCAGTCAAGGTGTTGAGGGAGTCCAGCTTGGTGACCTTAGGATCTCGTCTCTGCTATTTGCAGACGATGTGGTCCTTATGGCCTCATCAGGCTGTGACCTTCAGCGTTTACTGGAGCGGTTTGCAGCTGAGTGTGAAGCTTCTGGGATGAGACTCAGCACCTCCAAATCCGAGGCCATGGTTCTCAGTCGGAAACGGGTGGACTGTACCCTCCGGGTTGGGAGTGAGGTCTTGCCTCAGGTGGAGGAGTTCAAGTATCTCGGGTTCTTGTTCACGAGTGAGGGAAGGTTGGAGCGTGAGATCGACAGACGGATCGGTGCAGCATCTGCAGTAATGCGGTCGCTGTACCGGACCGTCGTGGTGAAGAGAGAGCTGAGCCGGAAGGCAAAGCTCTCTGTTTACCGATCGATCTACGTTCCCACCCTCACCTATGGTCATGAGTTATGGGTCATGACCGAAAGAATGAGATCGCGGATACAAGCGGCGGAAATGAGTTTCCTTCGTAGGGTGGCTGGACTCACCCTAAGAGATAGGGTGAGGAGCTCGGCCATCCGGGAGGAGCTCAGAGTAGAGCCGCTGCTCCTTCACATCGAGAGGAGCCAGTTGAGGTGGCTCGGGCATCTAGTCCGGATGCCTCCCGGGCGCCTCCCTGGTGAGGTGTTTCGGGCATGCCCGGTCGGCAGAAGGCCCCCGGGAAGACCTAGGACACGCTGGAGGGACTATGTCTCACAGCTGGCCTGGGAACGCCTTGGTGTCCTCCCGATGGAGCTGGAAGAGGTCGCTGGGGACCGGGAAGTCTGGACTTCCCTACTGAAGCTGCTGCCCCCGCGACCCGGACCCGAATAAGCGGTGGAAAATGGATGGATGGATGGATGGGTATTTTTACCTTATGAATCAAACAATTTTTGTCACATAAAAAACAAAAGATGTCAAATGTGTTGAAGGCACATTCTGTCACGATCGGTGTTTTGGTTTCATTCTAGTTGGTTTTCCTGTGTTGTAGTTTTCCTAGTTTCACATGTTTTCCTTGTCTTCTAGTTTTTCTCCTTTGTTAATTCCGCGCACCTGTTTCTCGTTTGTGTGCCATGCTATTTATGTTCAGGTGTTTGCGCCAGTCCTTTGTCGGCTCATTGTTGCTTTTCCCTTAGAACATGTCGCTTCTGTGTACCTTGATTAAAGATTCCTCCAACCTTACCTGCCTGATGTCTATCTCTCTACATCTTCAGGGTCGTTTCACCATACCGCAACGACGTGAACGTGACACATTCTACATCCTTCTGTGTATATGTATTCCAATCTTCCATTCCATTTTCCTCCGCTTATCCGGATCTGGGTCGCGGGGGCAGCAGCTTCAGTAGGGAAGTCCAGACTTCCCGGTCCCCAGCGACCTCTTCCAGCGCCACCGGGAGGACACCAAGGCGTTTCCAGGCCAGCTGTGAGACATAGTCCCTCCAGCGTGTCTTAGGTCTTCCCGGGGGCCTTCTCCTGACTGGGCATGTCCGAAACATCTCACCAGGGAGGCGCCCTGGAGTCGTGCTTCATAGCCTCACCGAACTCCTCCCACACCCGAGTTTTTGCCTTGACCATTGCTGAAGCTGCGTGGTGCTTGGCCTGCCGGTACCTGTCAGCTGCTTCGGGAATCCCGCAAGCCATCCATGCTTGATAGGACTCCTTTATCAGCTTGACAGCAGCACTAACCCCCGGTGTCCACCATCGGTTGAGGTTTAGAAAATGAGTAAAAAAACAATCGCGTATGGACAACGTTAGCCAGCTAACTCTCCCGCCATGACAGGAAGGTCAAAAACTGGCACAGAAATGATTCCAAAAACAGAACAACACAGTAACCTGAAGTCAAATCCTTTTTTTGGAATGTATACAATATTTTTGTGGAAATGTTGAACACTTGTATAAAAACTTATAAGAAGTGTAATAAGATTGTATAAGAGCTTAAAACACTGTCATCCCCATGTCACATGTTGACATCCCCAACTCGGCAAGCTTCCCAGGATGGCCAGAACAGGACATGAAAACAAGACACGTCCTGGGAAAAAAGGACATCTGGTCACCCTAGTCATCCTTACAGCCATGACTTGATGATTCAAACGCTGTTTCAAGTAAGTCCTGTAGGTGTGGGTAGCATGCACTATAGCAGTGGTGGTGAACCAGAGGCGAGCCAGATGTGGCTCTTTTAATGACTACATATGGCTCTCAGACATTTCTAAACACCGTAACATTTATTTTAATTTTTCTTAAAATATATGTAACATATCTTGCTTACAACAGGGGTGTTCAAAGTGCGGTCCGAGTATATATTGCTCCGCGGCACATTAGCAGTAATTTTACAAAAGTAAAATAAAAATATTGGGAAAAAAATGTAATCTAACCAATAAAAAGAAAATTAGGTTCAGGAAAAGGTTATATTAGGAGAATAATGTCAAAATATTCAAAAAATAAAGTCATAGTTACAAGAAAAGTAAAAAAAAAAGTTGGACAATAAAAAAAAACTGCAGAAAATTGAAAAAAAAAATTGTAATTTAAGGAGTAGAAAATCAAAATATTAAGAAAAAGTCACAATTTTACAAGAATAAAAAAGTACAAATTATGTAATTTTAGCAGCATAAAGTTATTTTTTATTTAAAAAAAACGTTATATGAGAAACAAACAAAACAATATAAAGTTGTAATTTTTGGACTACTCGGTTGGAAAAAAATTTATATGGAAATAAAGTTAAAATATTGTGGGTATAAAGTCATAATATTACAATTAAATATAATGTATTTTTTGCTGACATTTTAAAGTAAAACATGACAGCAGTTTATTCCATCCAATTCAGAGACTTATTACTAATTATTAAAGTAATGCACACGTTAAGTTGTAATCACTGTTAAAAAATATATGATATGGCTCTCACGGAAATACATTTGAAAATATGTGACTTTCTCGGCTATCTTAGCCCAAAAGGTTCCCGACCCCTGCACTGTGGACTGTCTGTTGCAACATGGTGATGATGTTCCTGCTACCTTGATGTGAGCCTAAAATACAAAAAAAAGTGACACAGGCTATAAAACAGCCTTAACATGTTTTGTGAATTAAGGCAACCGATTTCAGCAAACACACTGAGGGGAAAAAAGCTGCAAGTTTTTCCCCATTTGCGCTATTATTTTCTGCTACCAAACAACTGGTTTCGATTGATGGTGGTATTAAAAAAAACAAAAGACCAAAGAGTGAAGGCTCTGAATAGAGCATGCAGGCACATCAGAGTTGTAAATGAAGGATTTGACAATATGGGAAATCTGAAATGAAGGGTGGATCGGGCTAAATGAGGCAGTGTGGAGCTGTCCTTAATGAACTTTTACCAAAGCGTCATTAATTTTAACACAGGCATTGGATACTTTGGTTATTTATATCAAGTGACACCAATCTAATTCTGGAATGCACAACATCATGTTAGGTGTCCCTGCTCGCCACACTTGTTAACTAATCGCCTGTGCTGGAATGATTGAGGGCTGATTCAAAGCATGGGCGTCTCACAGATGGTAGGAACCGGTGCCAGTATTGGCCTGGGTAAGACGCGACACCAGGTACAAGGTGGGCCTAAGTGAGAGACAAACCCCACACAGCTAATCTTGCCCCTAATCTAACCTCTTGGCAACACTTGGAGGGTAAGAATTCCTGAGGCAGGGTCCTGTTAAAGCCTCTCACTTTAAATGAATGGGTATTTGGCATGATTGTCTCTCGTCCTGTTGCACTAAAAAAATAGAGCCCAGATAGACCAATATGTTCTCTCCGGAGATGTCTTACTCAAACCATCGTCAGTACATTTTGGGGAAAGTTGTTGAAGACAGACGTGTCCGGTGAAAAACACGAGCTAAAAACAACTTTTCGGCGCACAGGCGAGGTTGACTGTAATGAGGCAAAAAGGAGCTCTGTCAAAGCGGAGACAAAAGACCCCGCAGGAGTCCTTCAACACTCGCAAGGGAGAAGTGCCAGTTGTGTCCTGCGCCTCCAGGTTGGAAAGTCTGAGTGGCTGTGTTCTACTCTTAGCTACTGATCAATATGCCCCGTTCTGGTCAGCTTGTCACTCCGTCCCCTGAAGGAAATGTGAAGAAATGGCAGAGTTCCATAAAGCAGCTGCGGTCCCATCATCAGCTGCCAGGTGCATCTACCAAGCGTCTGTGTTTTGGGACGTGTTATTGCCCATTAGAAGCGGGGACAGGGGTCTTACGAGTGGATGAGGGATGTAACACAAGTGACAAGAAATAAATATTTTAATATGCATCCAGCAGCTTACTCCTAATACTGTTTGACATTTTATTTTGTCAACTTAAAAACAGAATGCAGTCGTCCCTTGTTTCTAGCGATAAACCAAACCGCAATAATTGGATTTCTGTGATATTGGTTACAATGTTAATAAATGGAATATGTTCATAGTTACAGCATAGAAAACCGCTTTCTAAATATGGTTTAAAACATTACTAGAGCCCCGTAGACATGGAATAACACCCGAATATCCATCTTTACATTCCTATTAATTAGTGTTTACACCGCATTGGGTGCTCATTGCTACTACCTAATACTTAGGTTACGGCGAATGGCAAAAAAAACTGACACTAACAAAAATGTCTATTTTTAACACACTGACGTTGATGCTCTCCTCAGAATTATTGGATTCGATTCAGATCCAGAAACTTCTCCTTCTCTTTTCAAGTGCCATTTTCACAACACAAAATTCTTGAGAACCACATCGATGACCCTCGTAGCTACAGTTTGCAGTGTGTTGAGCATGGAAGAAAATGACATATTATCACGTGTTTATGAATGAATGAATGCATTTTGAGATGTGAATCAGATGAGTTTTCTATGGAATAAACAGCCAATTGTTAGAGAAAAACATAAAAACATCAACCAAAAATCTGCTCATTTTTCAGGGTCGTGAATGCTGAATTCCGATTATGCGAGGAAACCAAACCGGTTACATTATTTAACTACTGTAGTAAGGGAAGGATGGCTCTCACTTGCTTTTCTGTCACACATTTCTAACTGAATTTCAAGACATTTTAAATACACTAACACTAAATATAGATGTAGAAAAAATAAATACAAATATTCACAACCATTTATTATAAAAGGCACCATTTTCATTTCATTCTCAGTTCTATGATTCAGTGTTGTCTTATTCCAACGTATCTATTTTCCCTTTATTTGTATTACAGTTTTTATTTTTTAATTGAACATAAATGTATTCCTCCTCCAAATGTAACCACGTGATGTTCCTTAATGTAACTTGTTAAGCGTGTCTGAAACAAATAACCCATTTCATTTTCTTTTGATCTACTTCTTATACTTTTTGACTAGCTGTACTTTTTTTTGCAAACATTGCACGCTACATGATGGAAGTAAATCTGATATCAGACCTTTGGGATGCATTTTAAAGCAAGGTGGGAATTGAAAGTCATCAAACATCATCTGCATATATACAACATCTGTGGAGCAAGCCACTGACACAAAGCAATTACATTTTTTTTTACATTGTTGGTCATCTCCATGCAAGTTTTCACATAAATCAATTCAAGCAACCGCGTGTAATTACCTTACAGTAAGTGAAAAACAGAAGTGTGAGATTTCATTTGTGGCTGTTCATCACATAGCGTGACATTGAAAAACAGAAAACCTGTGTCAGCATTCAAGTATAGTACAGGATGAGTCTCAGTAATACTGCTGTGAGGCGTAAAGCAACCATAACCATTATTTCATAGTGTGCAAATTGTTTCTCATGCTGTAAAACAAAGGCCACATGTGCAAATGATGACGTTATGTGAGTTATCATATAGTGTTTTGTTTTTTCTTTCTGTTATGGGCAGGCTCACAAACTCAGCAACACAAACACAAAGTACAAAACAAACGTCAAATAGTGGGATAGCTAGAGATACTTAGCACGTTATGATCATTTTTGCAATTCTCGCTTACACAATGAAAGATGTCAATATGTTTGCTTAAACTTTTATTTACAATTAACCACATCCATATCAGATCCACAGGCAACCGATGAGGAGGAGGAGGACGAGAAGGGAGGCGGCCAGAAGGAGGCGGTGCGACAGAGGCAGACAGGACAGTCAATATAGATCAAAATGTATGTGCTGATTCAGATAGTTACTTTAAACAGTGGTTGTTGTGATTATTATATGCATTCAAATGTGCCATTGCGGCGCGCCTCTCTTTACCAAATTACCAAACTGGCTGTGCACTGTGTTACGCCGGACGGAGTTACCACTGCGCAGCGTGCATCATGCTGCGCCACCCACAAAATGAGATCCCTCCATATGATGTCCTTCCTCCCCCACTCGAGCTTAACAAAACCTGCCAGAAACATGGTATGCACCTTGCGGTGGTGTGGCAAGCAAATAAGGTTAAATGGTTTCACAGACATTATAGACATTATATGATTTTTATCCCCCTGTCAAGACCTGCAACTCACTGAAAACGGCTTTGTGACCCACTTTTGGGTGCCAAACCACCAGTTAAAAATAACTGCTTAAAAGCACCACAGATTAATGATTGGTAGCAGATGCACTTCGCCAAAACAGGAAGTAGTGAACACTAGAATAGAGAGTAATAGGTGTCAGTCATTTTTCTGTAATGTTTGAGGAGACACACAAGTGCCATTGCAGGTTTGAACAGGCCCAATAATGCCTGTCACACATTTAACAGACGCAATTCTGAACCACCGACGTCAATTGCTGTTCACCTTCCATTCAGCTCCACTAGCACTGGAACACATTTCCAGCAACACCCACAAACCTTACATTCAAAATGGCTTAATTTATTGTATTATATCTACTTTTTTGGATGATACAAGTGTAAAGGTGGTAAAAGGGTTGTTATTTCATGTCAGAAACAGTCAGAAACCTTGGTGTCATCTTTGATCAGGACCTTTCCTTTGGTTCCCAAATACGACAAATGTCAAAAAGAGAATTCTTCCATTTATGAAACAAAGAAAATCCGACAATTCCTGCCACTACCAGGTGCAGAAAAACATGCTTTTGTGACTTCCAGGTTGGAATATTGTAACGCTTTGTTAATAGGCTGCCCTAAGAAATCTTTAAAGACCCTTAAAATTTCTGCCCACATGAGTCTTAACTGGAACCAGAAGAAGAGATCATATCTCGCCCATATTAACCTCACTGCACTGATAACCTGTACAATTTAGAATTGAGTATACAATTCTCCTTCTTACATACAGTATAACGCCCCGCACGATCAGGCACCAGAATATATTTAAGAGCTCCTAGAATTCTATCAACCCAGTAGAACCCTGCCCTCACAGAATTTACAATTACTTGTCACTCCTAGAATTTTTAGAAGTAGAAGGGGAGGTGGATCCTTTAGTTACCATGCTCCTCTGTTATGGACCCACCTCCCCGACTCAGTCCGGGCGGCAGACACCCTCTCTTTATTTAGTCAACTCAAAACCCACCTCTTTGCTAAAGTATACAGTTAGAACTGACCCTTGATATGCTGATATGTATCAGAGACAATTCTCTGAGTTGCTTGGTGTAAGACTGATCTACCAAGTATCCCTCTTATTATTTTTATATCTCAGCCCAACCGGTTGAGACAGACGGCCGCACCCTAGAGCCTGGGTTCTGTCCGCCCAAGGTTTCCTCCCCACAGGGAGTTTTTCCTTGCCTCCATCGCCAAGTGCTTGCTCATGCGGGGTTTCAGTTGGCTCTTTGACCTTCATGTGTAAAGTGCCATGAGATGACATATCAAATACAAATACATTTGTATTCGAATGTATGTATGAAGCATCGCTATAATTGTATTACAGTACAAAATCACTTATTAGAATTATATTTCTACAAATTGTTTTTTTTATCCACCGATTGTTGGGGATGCTGAATGGTGGGCATGACAAATGCTAACTGGGTGCTTCCAAGAAGGTTTCTGATTTACTAGTACAAACAAATGGAACAATTAACATACATTATGCAGTATATCTTGAGGCTTGTCTTCTACAACTGTAGTTTTTGTGCTTAAAGAAAGATGAACGTATTGTGCAGCAAACAAACCCTTAAGGGAAACATTCAGGGAGGTAAATTCAGCATAGAACAAGTCTTTCCTGTTCACATGTTTACATTATTTTGGCAGCTAAAATGCTCATATCTGACAGGCACTTTGGCTTCATATTAAGTGCTAAACTGAGGTAGGGGAAAGAGAAAGGAGAATTTGGTAAGATACGGTGTTATAAATAATCCCGTGCCCTCCCACAGCTGCATTCAGACGGTGAGAAGAGACATGGGAAGAATACGGAAGACCTGAAATAGCCTGCTGAAATAGCCTGCAGCATCATGGGAGAGAAGCCTGCCTCTGCATGCAGTTAATTCTCACCCCTTGTGCTTAAATGTGCGGTCATGTGAGCATGCATGGGAACAGATGTGTGTTTGTGGGTCTTTTCTCTCTTCCACAGCCACCCCCCTTGCTTCCTTCCTTCTCGTTTCATATAAATAAAAGCCACCCAGTTACATTGACGTGTGCATGTGAGGGAGGAATTTTCTGAATTTATATTTATTCATTTAGAACAAGGCTATAGTAATGTAAAGTAATATTTCCTTTCGCTTGCTTGCACTATTCATTAGCTGCCATATTGCCTGAGGTGCAGCCACTTACAATGGCTGAAGAGCTGTTTTGGCAGCCGGGGTTATTGAATGGATGAACATGTGGATGTTTTTTTTATTCCATATTCATCACTTCAACAACAGAGGGACGTATGCACAATGCTACGTCTTTGTGTGCATTTCCCAAGAAGAAAATCCATCTGTTGTGTGTTTGTGTGTCACAATTCAATCCTATTTATTTCAGGGGGGGATTGTTTTAGCGACAGCACCGTTTCCATCACTCACGCAGGCCAAGGTCTCAGGTGTGAAATGTTGCCATACATCAAAGCATCGTTGATCAATATTGATTGATCCGTGCATCTTGAGGGAATATCCGTGGCCATCCCTTCCGCTCATGCGCTTCTATTTATGTAATTAATATGGGCGATGGATGTTGTCAGCTGTAACTTTTTAACCTTGCACAAAGGCTTGATGAATCACAAGGAAGGAGTGAAGATGCATGGAGCTGGTGGGTAAAGCAGTCTATTACAAGCAGCGCGGAAGAGTTGAGTTTAAGGTGGTTTGTCTCCAACACGTGATGGTCACATGGTATTAGCTGGTTAGAGAGGAGAATCTGTGGGGATTTTGTGTGTGCTGGAATGCGATGAAATCTTTTGGTAAATTTTTTTTCCATATCCTTTTTCCTTGCTTAAAAAAAGGCCTTATTGGTGGCCAGAGGATCTAATATGAATGTGGTTAGTTGTAAATAAACGGTTAATTAAACGTATTGGCATCTTTGATTGTGTAACCGGGAGTTGCATAAATGGTGATAATTAATTGGGTAATACAAGTTCATCTCACATGCAAACACAAGTGACAAGGGCCAGACCACCAGCTTGGCCACGCGTCTTTTACGCACAGTTGGTTCGCAGAAGTTTGGTCGTCTTCCGCTGTCTTCATCCATATTCAACGAAACATGCAATTTGCTTCGCCAGTGGCACATTTAATTAAAGGTGAGGACAGGAACTCATTTGATTGGTGAAGGTTTGACCTGGCTGTGTCAAACACTCACGCCTTCTCTCCTCCCTCTTTGCCACTAGCGCCGGTAGAAGGGACGGAGGCGTACTTAGGAAATTGCAAAATGCGCCTAAAACATCTGCACCTGGTCTACGAAATTAGAGCACTTAGGCTTTAAACCTTGTTTGTGTTGCAAGTAAACAACAGCAGTTGAAAAGAGAAAGGGAGGGTTATGGGGCTGAATCTAATCTAATAAATACAAGTCACTTTTCTTGCAACTGTTGATCCGAATGTTATCAAGCTCAAATAAAAGGTTTGGCGGGGGTAAGCGAGCCATGTGTTGACCTTTTTCTGTGCGCATCAACCAGTTGCGTTTTTTCATCAAATAGTGAGGATAAACTAAACAAATCACCATTCTCACTCACAAATATGGATAATTTGATATAAAATGCATGTTGGACTATGCTTGGGAGAAAACCCACTAAACACAGGACAAACATGCAAGCTCCACAAAAAATACATGCAGAGATTCAAACCCAGAAGCACTTGGCTACGAGGCAGACGTACAACTCCGCTGTTAGCATTTAACCCGAAACGTATACATAATGCAAATAAGTGTATTGCAGGGACAATGAAGTTAAAACAAGATTAATGTGGTTGGTAATGGAAATGCTGAAAACGGGTGGCCCAAAATGCAGAAAGAAACAGCATAAGTAGAGCCACTTTAAAAACTTTGACGTAAAGTTTTTTTAGGTTTATCAATAAACTTTGATGACTTGAGTTTAACCCCTCCTGTGCCCCCATTAAATATGTTACTTTCCCCCTGAGTTGTCACAGACAGACACGTTACAAATTTTTAGAAACAGGAAAATCAACAGGGGAAGGGAGGGACCAAGACAAAGAGTGGCTCAAAAGACCCTAATGATGAATGATTCAATTGGACTTCGTTTTCCCTCGCCCAAACGCGGGTCACCGAGGCCCCCCTCTGGAGCCAGGCCCGGAGGCGGGGCACGATGGCGAGGGTCTGGTGGCCGGGCCTGCACCCATGGGGCCCGGTCGGGCACAGCCCGAAAAGGTAACGTGGGTCCCCCCACCCATGAGCTCACGACTCGTGGGAGGGGCCAAAGGGGTCGGGTGCAAAGAGAGCTGGGTGGCGGCCGGAGGCAGCGCCCTTGGCGGTCCGATCGTCGGCTACAGAAACTAGTTGTCGGTACGTGGAATGTCACCTCTCTGGCGGGAAGGAGCCTGAGATGGTGCGTGAGGTGGAGAAATTCCGGCTAGATATGGTCGGACTCACCTCAACGCACGGCAAGGGCTCTGGAACCAGTCCTCTCGAGAGGGGCTGGACTTCATTCCACTCTGGTGTTGTTGTTAGCAATGAGAGGCAACGAGCAGGGGTGGCAATTCTTGTTGCCCCTTGGCTCCAAGCCTGCACGTTGGAGTTTAACCCAGTAAACGAGAGGGTAGTTTCCCTACGCCTTCGGGTGGGGGGACGGGTCCTGACTGTTGTTTGCGCTTTCGCGCCAAACGGCAGTTCAGAATACCCGCCCTTTTTGGAGTACTTAGAGGAAGTACTAGAGAGTGCTCCCTTGGGGGATTCCCTTGTTCTGCTGGGTGACTTCAACGCTCATGTTGGCATCGACAGTGAGACTTAGAAAGGTGTGATTTAGAGGAACGGCCCCCCTGATCTTAACCCGAGCGGTCTCTTGTTATTAGACTTCTGTGCTCGTCACGGATTGTCTATAACGAACACCATGTTCAAGGTGTCCACATGTGCATTTGGCACCAGGACACCCTGGGCCGCAGTTCGATGATTGACTTTGTGGTTGTGTCGTCGGACTTGCGACCACACGTTTTGGACACTCGGGTGAGGAGAGGGGCGGAGCTGTCAACTGATCACCACCTGGTGGTGAGTTGGTTCCGATGGTGGGGAGGAACCCGGTCAGACCTCGCAGACCCAAATGCATTGTGAGGGTCTGCTGGGAACGCCTGGCAGAGTCCCCTGTCAGAAGGAGTTTCAACTCCCACCTGCAGGAGAACTTTGACCATGTTCCGAGGGAGGCAGCGGACATTGAATCCGAGTGGGCGATGTTTCGTGCCTCCATTGTCGATGTGGCCGATCGGAGCTGTGGCCGTAAGGTGGTCGGTGCCTGTCG
Organism: Oostethus manadensis; assembly: GCA_024372805.1. NCBI lineage: Eukaryota > Metazoa > Chordata > Actinopteri > Syngnathiformes > Syngnathidae > Oostethus > Oostethus manadensis. The sequence continues at coordinate 4,165,668 of QODF01000112.1, forward strand.
TGGCGGTAATCCCAGAACTTGGTGGACACCAGTGGTGAGGGATACCTTCAAGCTGAAGAATGAGTCATATCAGGCCGTCTTGGCCCATGGGACTCTGGAGGCAGCTGACAGGTACCGGAAGGCTAAGCGGTCTGCAGCTCTGGCGGTCGCTGAGGCAAAAACACGGACATGGGAGGAGTTCGGAGAGGCCATGGAAAACGACTTCCGGATAGCTTCAAAGAGATTCTGGACCAGCATCCGCCGTCTTCGGCGGGGGAAGCAGTGCATAGTCAACACCGTGTATGGTGGGGACAGTGTGCTGCTGAACTCGATTTGAGGTGTTGTGGACCGGTGGAGGGAATACTTTGAAGACCTCCTCAATCCCACCGACACGCCTTCCAACATGGAAGCAGTGCCTGGGGACTCTGAGTCGGGTTCGCCTATCTCTGGGGCTGAGGTCACCGAGGCGGTCAAAAAGCTCCTTGGTAGCAGGGCCCCGGAGGGGTATTGAGATCCGCCCGGAGTTCCTTAAGGCCCTGGATGCTGTGGGCGTGTCTTGGTTGACACGACTCTCAGCATTGCGTGGACGTCAGGGTCGGTGCCCCTGGACTAGCAGACCACAGTGGTGGTCCCGCTTTTCAAGAAGGGGGACCGGAGGGTGTGTTCTAACTATCGTCGGATCACACTCCTCAGCCGTCCAGGTAAGGTCTATTCATGGGTTCTGGAGAGGAGGATCCGCCGGATAGTCGAATCTCGGATTCAGGAGGAGCAGTGTGGTTTTCGTCCTGGTCGTGGAACTGTGGACCAACTCTATACTCTCAGTAGGGTCCTTGAGGGTGCATGGGAGTTTGCCCAACCAGTCTACATGTGTTTTGTGGACTTGGAGAAGGCATTCGATCGTCTTCTTCGGGGAACACTGTGGGGAGTGCTCCGGGAGTATGGGGTATCGGACCACCTAATCCAGGCGGTTCGTTCCCTGTATGACCGGTGTCAGAGTTTGGTTCGCATTTCCGGCAATAAGCCGGACCCGTTTCCAGTGAGGGTTGGACTCCGCCAGGGCTGCCCTTTGTCACCGATTCTGTTCACTACTGTCATGGACAGAATTTCTAGGTGCAGCCAGGGCGTTGAGGGGTTCCAGTTTGGTGGCTGCAGGATTCGATCTCTGCTTTTTGCAGATGATGTGGTCCTGTTGGCTTCATCGAGCAGTGACCTTCAACTCTCACTGGATCGGTTCGAAGCTGAGTGTGAAGCGGCTGGAATGAGAATCAGCACCTCCAAGTCCGAGTCAGTGGTTCTCGCCCGGGAAAGGGTGCAGTGCCATCTCCGGGTCGGGGATAAGGTCCTGCCTCAAGTGGAGGAGTTTAAGTACCTCGGGGTCTTGTTCGCAAGTGATGGAAGGATGGAGCGCGAGATGGACAGGCGGATTGGTGCAGCGTCTGCGGTGATGCGGACTCTGCACCGATCTGTCGTGGTGAAAAGAGAGCTGAGCCTAAAGACAAAGCTCTCGATGTACCGGTCGATCTACGTTCCTACCCTCACCTATGGTCATGAGCTTTGGGTAGTGACCAAAAGAACAAGATCGCGGGTACAAGCGGCCGAAATGAGTTTTCTCCGCAGGGTGGCTGGGCTCTCCCTTAGAGATAGGGTGAGAAGCACTGTCATCCGGGAGAGACTCGAAGTAGAACCGCTGCTCCTCCGCATTGAGAGGAGTCAGATGAGGTGGCTCGGGCATCTGGTTAGGATGCCTCCCGAACACCTTCCTGCGGAGGTGTTCAGGGCACGTCCAACCGGTAGGAGGCCTCAGGGAAGACCCAGGACACGTTGGAGAGACTATGTCTCTAAACTGGCCTGGGAATGCCTTGGCATCCGCTGGGAAGAGCTAGACGAAGTGGCCGGGGAGAGGGACCTCTGGGCTTCCCTTCTATGTCGCTTATCCTCATCAGGGTAACGGCGGCCAATAGTAACGTCCATAACTGATATTGAACCACTAGTTCAAGGCCAAATCGTAGGGAAACAAATACCAATGTTGAACGATACTGGAGCAAACTATACTTGTGTAGGTCCAAATTATTAAGAGACGGCTTTTTTTCGTAGTGATGGCAAAATTGAGACAGTGTTTTGGTACATACCAAAACCTAGGCAGAACTTGTGATTCAAAACATTGTTCCTAGGTCTGTATTAAAAGGAAGATGTCACGTGACTGTTTTATTACACCCCCAATTGTTTCTAAACAGCAAGTGAACAGTGATCATGTTATCCCTTTTCTAAGATTGAATAATAAATAAAATCCTACCATTTCACTACATGAAAATGCCTATTAAATGTAATATATATCCAACCTAAATATATACTTTATAAGTAAAATAGTAATTTTTTGGTGTCTTCGCCTGATTGGCTGTTGATTCATCAACCTACACGCCTCCAAATAATACTATGTAATATACTAAGTCGAGAACAGTACCTCTAGACTGGCAGACCGGGGTGGTGGTACCCATTTTTAAAAGGAGTGACCAGAGAGTGTGTTCCAACTATCGGGGGATCACACTCCTCAGCCTCCCCGGGAAAGTCTATTCCAGGGTGCTGGAGAGAAGGGTACGACCGTTAGTCAAACCTCGGTTACAGGAGGTGCAATGTGGTTTGCGTCCTGGTCGCGGAGCACTGGACCAGTTCTACACCCATGCAAGGGTACTTACTGGAGGGTATGTGGGAGTTTGCCCAACCGGTCTACATGTGCTTTGTAGACTTGGAAAAGGCATTCGACCGTGTCCCTCGTGGTGTCCTGTGGGGGGTGCTCCGGGAGTACGGGATTGGTGGTCCGCTACTACGTGCCATTTGGTCCTTGTACAATCGAAGCAGGAGCCTGGTTCTCATTGCCAGCAGTAAGTCGAGCTTGTTTTCGGTGAAGGTTGGCCTTTGTCACTGATTCTGTTCATTTCTAGGCACAGTCAAGGCGTTGAGGGAGTCCAGCTTGGTGTTCTTAGGATCTCGTCTGTGCTATTTGCAGACCATGTGGCCCTTACGGCCTCATCACGCTGTGACCTTCTGCGTTTACTGGAGCAGTTTGCAGCTGAGTGTGAAGCTTCTGGGATGATACTCAGCACCTCCAAATCCAAGGCCATGGTCCTCAGTCGGAAACGGGTGGACTTTACCCTCCGGGTTGGGAGTGAGATCTTGCCCCAGGTGGAGGAGTTCAAGTATCTTGGGGTCTTGTTCACAAATGAGGGACGGGTTGGAGCGTGAGGACAGTGCAGCGTCTTCAGTAATGCGGTCGCTGTACCAGACCGTTGTGGTGAAGAATTGATCTATGTTCCCACCCTTACCTATGGTCATGAGTTATGGGTCATGACCGAAAGCGGCGGGAATGAGTTTCTGGAAACGCCTTGGCCTGGGAACGCCTTGGTGTCCTCCCGGTGGAGTTGGAAGAAGTCGCCGGAGACTTGGAAGTCTGGACTTCCCTAATGAAACTGCTGCCCCCGCGACCTGGACCTGGATAAGCGGAAGAAAATGGAATGGAATGGTTTGTACAGAATATCTGACTCCTTTTATAGTCAGTGCCTGACCAATCACACTCCACTGTAGTACACGCCTCATAAATCTTCCACGACAAGGGTCTCAAACTTGTGCCACGGAGGGCTGAGACACTGCAGGTTTTCTCTTCAACCAGTTTTCTTTTCAACCAGCTCCTTCAACCAAATTGAAGGAGGTGTTGATCATTAAAATCACCTGCTTTAGTGACGGCTGGAAAGAAAACCTGCAGGGTCCCGACCGTACATTGCATAAGTTTGAGACCCCTGTTTCTAGAAAGTCTTCTCAGAAGACGGCTGTGGCAACAAATAGGAGAAGAAACTAATATTTTCTTCCATTGTGTAATGGCCAGGTATCCCAATACTTTTGTCCATGTAGTTCTTATTATATGATCATATTTGACATAACCAGCTGGAAAAATGTCAAGCTCAATATTGAATTCATAAAGCATCACACATTTCCAAAATTACCTCATCAGTGGCACAGACGCCGACAGGAAAAGGACAGCAAGTAGGCACAACAAAACAGGAGCGCTCTTATTTTAAACCCATCGAAGTCTGCAAAAAGTCAGTTTTCTTCCTTAGCGACAGACAGCGTGATGGACATTGAACTGCGTTGACGGCAACAGTTTTTTTCTCACCATCGCTTTGGTAAGCGCTGCAATGTATTTATCATAATAAAGGCTCGTAATGTTGTTGTTCTCCTGCGGGCAGGATAATAATCGACCGTCTAATGCAAAGCATGCATGGCAGAATGATGCTAAGTATAAATAGAATCTGTCCGACTTCGTTCCAACAACACCTGCTCAGCCCATTTCCAGCACCCATTGCTTCGGTACGCACCACAAAGTAATTCCACGCCAGCCTTTCCTGTAAGTGGAGGAAGAGCAGAGTTAGGATGCAAGCATTTTGTTTGTACTAGTTTTCTATATTCCAGATGTTTTACTTATGTATCCACAGGAAAACGATAAATGATTACTCTGGAAATGTGTCTTTATATCCTTAATTTACCTTTTGCTAAAGATATGACGTATATGATCATGACCAGGGGTCTGCAACGCGCGGCTCTCTCATGCTTCTGTTGTGGCTCCAGCTGATTTATGTTTCTGTCTACGCACTACACCGTCCCATCTGACGCGGCCATGAGCTTTTCAAAGTTCTGCACTGGAGTCTAGCGTGTGCCATGCATTTCTCCACAAAAGTGCTAGGGGTAGTGTTTATTGGTTTGTCAACTTGGTAAGAAACAATGACGCAACTGTTGTGCCATTGTTGTTGTTAGGTTACTTTGTCGATTCGGAGAGACGTACTAGAACTGAAATTATGTTCAGAATCAGCTTTATTGGCCAAGTATGTTTCCACAAACAAGGACTTTGATTCCAAAATTGGTAAAGAAGGCTTAAGAACAGAAAAGAAGACAGAAAAGGTACATGACAATACTTTTAAGCGCACTATCTAAGAGCGTTACCTTCAGTTTAGAGGTCAAATACCTTTTGTGGCTCCGAGTGGGTTTTCATTTGGTGGAAACGGGCCAGTATGGCTCTTTTGATGCTAAAGGTTGCTGACTCCTGATCAAGGCAGTAAAAATCAGGTTTCATGAATATCACCATCAATCTCCTCATTCCTGGTTTGCTATATCATAGGAAATCTGAAGGTGAGTAATTACCGGTATATGAAAGCTAAGAAACATTTGCAGCCCATAGCTATTTATTGATTGACTTGTGGCATATTCCAAAAATATAATTTAACAAGAAGATTAAAATAAATATAAAAAATGTATTTTAAAAAAATTGCAGTATTTAGGAGAAACACACAAAACAATGAATACAATTGTTGCAGTGAACTGTCAGAGAGGCAGGGAGTACTTTTAATGTTAGTGCAGACTTGCCAACATGTACCCATTTATTGTACTCAACATGCAATTTGTATTCTTCATATGCTCTCCATTTTGTTGCATTTTCCTGGTTTCACTTTTGAGTTCTGTCGCAGTACAGATGAATGAATAAATCGTATCAGTTGGTCAGTAGTATTTCAAATCAGGGGGGGCGTGAAAAAAATGTATGTCCATTTGGGGGGCATGCCAGAAAATAATTAAGAACCACTGCTGTGGCACGTTGGCATTTCAATTCAGCTTCTGCAGTCACATCCAGTTTCTCCTGCAATGGTTATCAGTGGTTAAATTGAATAAGTAGTAGAAAATTAATCAACGATTTCACTTAAAATGGTAATTAAAATCATGGAGTTAATACTGTTTTATGACAGGTACTAATTTTCATTATTTGTTTTGCAAAAAAGATAAAATTACATCAGACTTTGTTAGTTTACACATTTGAGATAATAACTCCTGAAAAAAAAAAGTGTCCTGTCCAAAGCATTTCTTCTGCATCTGGCGGCTAATCATGCGTGGCATCTACACCAGCAGCATGCGTGCAAGGCTTGTTTACTTTAAAAAATAAACTCATCTTCAGAGCATTTTCCAGCTCCACAATGTTGGCGCTATGCAATATAAAAATCCTTTCACAGCAGCTATTAATGAGTAGAGGCTGAGTTAAATGTGCATTATTTATAGAAATAGTGTACGGTATCTGTGCCCTGTAGAATATTTCTCTATCGACGCATGCATTTACAGTGCAACACAGCCAAGTTTGGTCTACTTGTATAAATGATTCATAAGGACCAAGACACCACATACATTGCCTTCCACAGAGACATTGGCATTTAGGAAGAGGAGAATTGCCGTATGTTATCTACGGATGTACAGTATATATAAGGGGGACAACATCAAATAACGACTTTTGCATGAACTGTTACAACACTACACTTCATTCATCCTCACTCCAGGTTGAGCAAATCCAATTTATGGCAGCATATTTGTTTGGACCTTTTGCAACACTACTGACAATCGCAACACAAAGAACTGTCGACGACGCTGATCAAACAACAGAAAAAACAACAACCCGTGTGTTACGAATATATTGTCACCTGGCAACCTTGACAGCTGCCTGCAATCTGCCACAACAGCCTGTGAAAGTGAATCCAGCATTTTTGATTGAATTGTTGCAACCTATCCAGCACTGGCAGCACCACCGTAGACTGGCAGCTCATTGGACTCTATCACTCATCATGTCTTTTATTTATTTTCTGGTTAAATGCAATATATTTTTCCATCCATCCATTTTCTATCCCGCTTATCCTCATTAGGGTCGCGGGTATGCTGTAGCATATCCCAGATGACTTTGGGCGAGAGGCGGGGAACACCCTGGACTGGTCACCAGGCAATCACAGACATATGAACATTCACCTAAGGACAATTTAGGTTTGCCAATTAACCTAACATGCATGTTTTTGGAATGTGGGAGGAAACCAGAGTACCCGGAGAAGACCCACACACGCACGGGGAGAACATGCAAAATCCACACAGAGATGCCCAACGGAAATTCGAACCCCTAACCTCCTGACTGTGAGGCCAACATGCAACCTACTCATCCACCGTGCAGCCTGCAATATATTTGTATTTTCTCAAAATCATAAACCATTTTGTTTTGAAAGAATTCCTTTGTGATCAACAAGCTGCCAAAAGAGGGTGACATTTAAATGCCACCTCCCTGCATTGACGATTTAATGCTCATTAATTGTCAAAATAGCGTATGAACCACTTTATTTAAAAAAATTACAAATAAATACAAAAAAATCTAAAATGTACAGATGTCCTTCATTAATCACGGTAAATTGGTGCCAGTACCAGATGCAAAGTTGAACTCAACATTAATAAATGGAATATTTTAGCAGTTAGATAATAGAAAACGATTGTTAACATGATTAGAGCCCTGTAGATATTGAATAACACTCCTACAATCACCTTTGTATTCGTATTACCTAATAAAGTGGACGTGGTACTGTAAGGCATGTAATAATAATGACAAGTCATAACTCACCGATAGCAATGGGAAAGTTCTTTGTTGTTGTAGTATCGCAAATGTAATTTGGGTCAATCGCATGGGTTTAAAATAAGACACATCAGCCAATCATTACATAGCCATACATAAACAGACAATACAGCTTTGTTTACACCACATTGCACATGGCTTATGGGCAGGTTATGGGATCTCTGAAGTGACACAAGAGATCAGCAATCTACTGACTAAACTAGTTAGCCACCAATTCATGTATTCTAAACTAAAAAAGAAGTCAAAAATGTAACACTTCCACAATGAATGGGAGAATGACTTCCTTTCACTCCATCTATGGCTGACTCAAAGGAAAACTGTTTTTCCTTTGTGTTTTAAAGCTGGCTTTTTAGGCGGAATTGATGTGTCCAATTATCATCCCATTAATTACCTTTTTAATTAGTCTTTTTTCAGCTGTTATGATATCTTTAGAACGCACAGAAAAAAGGAAGACACGTACAGGTATGTTCGTGTCTCACATAAGGATTGCAGATGATGGCAAAGTTCCAAAAAAAGCGCAGTTTTCGGTTAATGCGGGTACATCTCATAAATGTAAAATTACTGGCACCTTGTAGTGACCAGAATAATACATATAACTTGTGTTTCAATAGTTTTTTTTAACAATAATAGGCCATGCTCAACCATAACGTAGTGACAATTAATTAATGGCAGTTTAATAGCAAATTAATTATTTTTTTAAAAAGGGGGTAGAGCAGGGGATGACTGTAATATACCCTATTGCAAAATAAACTACAAAATTACTAAATAGTAATAGCAATACATTATGAATACAGCAATAAATAACAAATACTGTGATTTCAATAGCCGCACCATATAAGCAACATTTATAATAAATAACTACATTAAATAACTGAATACAACAACTAACAAAAGCTATATCCAATCTGTACACATATGCAACATTATATACCATTATATACCAAAAAATAACCTTACTTTTTTCTGTTATTTTGACTTAATATCATAATTGCATCTATGTAAAAAATTCTTCATTCATTCATTCATTCATTCATTTTCTATGCCACTTATCCTCATTTGGGTCGCGGGTATGCTGGAGCCTATCCCAGCTGACTTTTTTCTATTTGTTTTAATTTCATTATAATATCTTTCATCTCCACCCAGGACTGCTTGACAGTCGGTGACAGTTTACATATCTACCTAAAATCATAACATAAAGCCTCATATTGGGTTACAGTACAGGTTTATGTCACATGAAAACATGTAAATAATCTGGATAATCATGGTCATTCATCACCATCTAAACAAGAGCTGACCAGTGGTCTTGTGTTGCACTCAGGGGAAGATCAGAATTGATCAGTTTGGGCACTAATCTACCGTCCAGTGCACTTACACCTCTTCTTCCCTTAACAGAAACCTCAGCCAACATCAACAGAGACAATCCAGTCACCTGGCAGCATCTCCAAGCACAACGGCTCCCAGTCTCAGGCCAATCATCCCAACTCAGTATTGCAAAAAGACAATTTATGAAAGTAAATCGGCCAGCTGCTCTTGCGATATTCAAATATTTTTGAAGCACACATCCATATTTCCCTGAAAAGCAATTTGTAATACTCAAATCCATCCAGTTTTCTACATGAATGGTACCAGTGTGGGTGCTGGAATAAAACCTTGTTTGGTTCTAGCAAAAGGATGGGAAAACATTTTGACTTGGGGTGCACATTGGTGTAGGGGCCGTTTATATGTGTTGGTCATCAAACACAACAACTTACTTGCAACGAAACGAAAACATCACACCCATAGAAAGTTAACATATCACATAAATCAACTACCAATACTACCTGGGTGATAAACAACTAAGTGCTAAACAAAACATGAAACTTAAAACTGCTGTTTCCTAATACCTGCAAGGCATGCTGAGTAGCCCAGTGGCCACAACAATGTGAGCAATCAAACATTGGATATGAAGAGTATGTTAACTTCCCTCCTTGTTTACTTCTGACAACCCCTCATCAACATATTTTGCAATCGAGCAAAAATGCGACAAACATGGGAAAATGTTGGGAGAAAGAGTACCACAAGCTACCCAGCATGCCTTGTGGCACAAATACTGTATATGGGTGGGGGGTTTTTACGCATGGTATAGATATTTACTTGTATGCCCACATAGTGCAGTTGTGTGTTGTCTGTGTGTTGACGACACAAGTGTGCCAAAATAGCACTGCAAGTCATGTTGCCAGCTATAGTTTAGAAGTTAACGTTTTATTTTTATTTTGGAAATGCCTGGCCACCCCTGGATTAGGATCCTTGGCGGGCCTGATGTGGCCCATGGGCCGCAGTTTGCCCAACCCTGGTATAGCACCTTAACAAATCCGACTGTGTTGCTAAGATTTTGGCTTTTAAAGACTATGGTCTTAAACTTTTGGTCAGATGACAAACATTCTATTTCACTTTGATGCTTGTTTGCAATAAAATTGTTTCTATGTAGAGTTTGCATTTTTTCCCCCGTGCATGCGTGGGTTTTGTCCGGGTTCTCCGGTTTCCTCCCACATTCCAAAAACATGCAAGTTAGGTTAATTGGCGACTAAATTGTCCATAGGTATGAATGTGAGTATGAATGTTTGTTTGTCTACCCTGTGATTAACTGGCGACTAGTCCAGGGTGTACCCCGCCTCTCGCCCAAAGTCAGCTGGAATAGGCTCCAGCATACCCACGACCCTAATGAAGATACGCGGCATAAAGAATGGATGGATGGATGGCTGTTTAGTCAAAATTTGTTGCCTCACTCCCATTTCTGCTTTTTTTTGCATTTTGAAGCTGTCCTTATAGCCTCACTACTCCCTTCTTTACAAAATGTAAATTCCTGCAATTTTTCAACTTGTCCTAAAATTCTGATGAAGAGTGAATCTGTGCGGCAATCTGCAATCATGCGCCATTCACAATATTTTCATTCTTCAAAAAAGGCTAAAACATTTGGAATAAACTGTGTGCTCTCCTGCAAACAGTCAACAGAACCATACTGTTAAATCGCTGAGCAAACTAGGGTAATTAGAAGGCGTGGACTCTCACTGCCCTCATATTGTCAGAAAAGACTGTTGTTTAACTGGAAGAGACTCTTAAATGCTTACAATTTAACAAGAGATTTTTCAACATAGTTGCGAACAATTTGAACTTTTCCCTGAACAATTTTCTCAGCACATTAAGAAAATGTGTGCAAAAGTTCTTGCAAAAGGCTTGCATATGATAAACATACATTTATGTGATAGACATCAGCATTTAATATAGTTGTTAGTTTTTTCTTCTTTTTTCTTTTTGCCGGGCCACAAAGAAAAATAAAATGTTAAGTACTACAGCATTAGAATAATATCGATTTCCGTCTTCCTTCCTGCTGTATGTTAATACCCACTGTGTTGTTGTTCAGAATAATGGCAGGATTTGCATTAGTAAGGCGAAGTGACAATCAAAAAAGCCCTTGAATAAGCAAATCAACATGAAGGCATTTGCCAGAAATCAATGCTGCGCCCACTCGGCTGTTCATGAACTGATGAGCTCGTCAAGGTACAATATGAAGTTCCTTGTGTCCTGCAGCCACCACAGCGCATCCAAAACAACATTTGCATTTATGGATTTTCGCCCAGCGCCGCGTTTTTATGTGTCATGCTTTGGGGGAAAGGGATCCCTATTCATAGTCTTTATCCGTTTCATCTGCCACACAGTTTCAAATGAAAGCCTTTGGAATAACCCAGCAGAAACAGTTCTATGTCGGAGAGAGGCAGGGTGCACGGGGGCTTTGCAGCAGTTACCTCAGGGCACCTTTTTAAAGAGCGGCTACAGGGCCATGCTTCTCGTATTCTGTATTTATATGTTGCACATATAATTCACTGTCTTGCAAAACAGTTATCAAACACAATACACGGCACACTTGTCATCAAGTCATTGTTAAAAAAAATCAAGCTAATGAAAAGAAACATTTTTACTCTAGTCAAATCTTGGTTTTTGTCAAAAATTTTTGCAAAAATGTATGTTTTACAACTTCATGTCAAAAAATCATATCTACCCCTTTAACAATGGCTGGTTTAAGACCAGCAATGCGGCTAATATTAGTGGGTTGTTTATCCTCTCTCTGGAGCTTTTTATAATTTTTCACTTCTATGGTGATGGATTTCCTTTTCCTTGGCGGATTTCCACCAGAATAGCCCGTCTTATACCTGGAAGACATAATGAAGTGCAAAAAGGAAACTAATAATTGATGTTATCCGTACGTTGTGTAGTTTATTGACCAAAATTAAGTTTTTATTTATGGGAGCACATTGTAACCAGAGGACCAACCAGAGGACCAACCAGAGGACCAACCATAGGACGATTTGAGTCGATTTAAGCAGCACATGGTTATCTACGAGTCATTGGAAACCATACAGTATTTCATAGCACCATGATGTAATAAATGTGAATTTCTACAGACATTAATGATATGCCATCCAACACAATTATGTCCAAATTCCAAAGTTTTCTTTGATATTAGCTTCTGCTAACTTACTCTGCCTCATTATAGAGACAAATGGCTCACGAAGGCCTAGTGTTGACTTTCATGATGTGTCATGGCAATATATTTTTTTTATGGTACTCTCGCTTTTTTGCAGCCCATACATTTTAATTGCAACCAACCTCACAGGGCTGCATCTGTTGTGGTCATCTGAGAGAAAAAAGGCACAATCACCTGGATAAAACCGTTCCCCGGGTGTTTCTGCCATGTTACTTACTCCAAGGCCACAGGCTGGCCTCCAGTAGCCTCACAGCGTTTTCAATGCACAGCCAAAAAAGCTTGCATCCCAGTTGCCTTATCGTGTGACTCATACTTCAATGCTGGCACTGCTACCATTCTCCTGTCTGTCCTGCCCTCAGGCCGTGCACCTGAGATCCCCTGCTTCACCACCCTCGATGCCACAGAATGTCCATTTGGGATACTCTATCAGGCTGTCCTCCAACACCAGGCTGTCAGCCTTAGGTCTCCAACTCCTGAGAGTCTCACTTCAGTATCCTCGTACTATCCTGCTCCCCAGCAATTTGCCTCTCAAACAACGTTCTTGTATTTTTCTGCTTTATATAAAATATGAACCACTGACTTGAACATCAGTCACTCTGTACTGCAGTGGTACTGCCTGTTCATTTTATGTCGTGAATGAAGCTGCAGAACCAAAACCACCAGCGAACACAGAGACAATAGATGACGTAGACAAAAATGTTATGGATTATGAAACTGAATCAGTTCGAGGTTCATTGTGCCATATTGTGTCATCATACTGGAGTGGACTATTTTTCATCTCCTAGCAGAGGGTGCATTTAAACAGGCCGCTACAAAAAAGAAGAAAAAACATGTTTTGTTGTCCCAACAGTTCAAACAATATGTAACACTTGAAAAGAAGTTATACATACATATGATTAGTTGATATAAGACATAAAAACAGTACAGCCTTTTTTTTACCAGTATAGCATTTTGCTATTTAATACAAAAACTGAAGCATGTGTTCCCATAGAAAATATTAAACCAATTAATAATTTCTATGGATGAAAAAAAAAATGTTATAGACATTATTGATAGCTTTACAGGCAGAAAACCAAAGTAAATTATAAATGAAATAAATAACTAAACATTTAACATCAATTTTGAAGTGGAAAGGAAGTTACATGGGAGTTCAGAGTTGAGTTTTACCTTCGCGTAGGTTACAGGCCCTACAGTAACCCATGTTAGGGATTATTGTGCCTGTTGTAAGAAAATTTAAATGGATGCACTAAAAGCCTACATTACAATAACATTGATGACACCTAGTGGAATACTACATATGTCAGCAATTTTCAACGGGTCTTTCGAATGCCTTATTTTTGTATTTTAGTTTAGTTTAGTTTAGCTTTTTTTATACTGGAACATTCCTAATTTAGGCAAGTGAAAATGTTCTTAAAAATGCATTTTATTTTTACAAATAGGCCGTATTCAAACACAAAACAGCCTGATTCATTAACATATTTTGAAAAAATTATATTAAATGAAGCTCCAAAATGTGAAGCGCAAAGTGGTGAGGGGATACTTTATTCTGAAATAAATCTTCAAATAAACTGATTTCTTGCACATGAAAATGCATCGCTTTGAATGATTTTACTTGTGTGACTGTACAGTATAGCTGCAATTCCGTGCAATTACACATCGGAGGTGAGCAGCAGATGGGGAAGAGAAGCAAGCCGCCTTTTTTTCTAATTGATCTCAGGTGCTGATTCGACTTGCCGCTGCCTTTCAGTGCACAATCGCGGTGTATGAACTGATCAGCTCTACAAGCACGTTCCCATTTCAGTTTCTAGTTATTCGCTGCTTGCATGGAAGTCATGAAGTGCAAGTGTTTGTGCTATAGAGAGGGGACAGGTTGCTTTTCCATGCAAATCCTTTCCCGCCTGCCAGTCAGCAGCAGCTCGGCTGATGCTCTGGCATATTAGCAAGAGAGACGGGCGGGTCGATAAGGATTTTAACTGCATTTTAAAACGGGTAATGGTGGCCTTTATGTGTGTCATTGTCACTTACCCAAAAGTCACGGCTCCTAAGCGTCGTCATCCATCACCTGCTTACCTGCCACATACCTCCCTCTGCCCAAGTGATTCACTTAAGCTCTGTTTGTTTGTTTGCTCTCAAAGTCACTTTCATTTATGATTAAACTGGACACAGGGCTGCACAGCATAGGATAGACGTTGCATGATGCTATTTTTTCTGGCTTTCCGCAGAACAAATTGACTCCCCTTATTATGCTGTATGTATTGTTTGCCTTTTATACAGTACAAGAAGTTGTACTACATTTTTATGACTCCTCTAAAACACTTTGGTAACCTTTGGTAAACTATGACACTAAAGCGGTAATTAAAGGAAAAAGTAAACCCCTGAGAGATAATGCAACAATTAAGTAAGTAAGGTTTTTACCATAAGGCTTTAATGACCAGGAGGGTACAGTAAGTGTGATAAAAGTGTGTTGTTGCTCCGTAATAGAAAACATAATTTGCCGTTTGGGCATTTTGCCATCTGGATGGGATATTGTGTGTAAAGTCAGTCGTAAAAATGCAGTTCCAATCATCAAAATATTTATTATTATAGCTCAACAAATCACCCAAAGGTTTAGGATTAGTCATAGCTCAGGTGCCTACCAGTAAACTTTCAAAGAAATAATATCTTAGCCATAACAATAATCAACAACAGCAAATAAGCACCACATGAAACACCATTAGCCTCGCGATAATCGCTCAGCTGTAAATTTATAACATACGTAGAATACAATAGGATACAAGCAAGCAACAACACATTTTTCACTATTTGGTTTATATCGTAAAAAAGCCTTTGTTCGCGGTGTGCAATTATTTCCAAGTTTCACCTTTGAATAGCAAATAAGCAATTTCCTTATCATAATTTCCGAACTATACAGTAAGTCACTACTTAAACACTGATGCTGCTAATTTAAGACAAAAAGAACTGCAGTTCTCATGATGCTTATAGTGCAGACTCAAGAAGTAGCAATTTGGAGTAGTGAAGTGAAAGCTAATATCACGTTTTGAAGTTTTTTGCAGGAATCGTGTTTTCATCTGACAAATGTTAAGTAAGTTTAATCAAGAATATTTAGATTCAGAAGGCACACAGGCAATACAATGATATGAAGTATTCTACACTAGTCATTAAGTGTCATTAATTTTATTGTAATGATCGGTGAGGCACAACAAGCACCAGAATTTTTTTTTTATTTTTTTTTAAGTGACAGGCTTTTATTGCAAGTTTGAATAATCTCACACTCCCTATGCCAAACAAAAACTGACCTCTAAACCTCAATGGCACTTCCTATTTGAGAAGAACAACAGCAAAGCAATTTCCCAATGCTAACATGTGTGTCTACATTTGTTGGATGTCTTCTTTTTAATAAACTTTAATAAAGACAGTAAGAAGAGAAAAACATAGCTATGAACGTACGAAAGTAATGTGCTGATGCCTGCTAAAATCACATTCGTAACAGCTGCATCTTTGAAAGAGAACAAACAGTACGTATGGACGGATAGTATATCTTATCATCGGTGACTCCCAGGGAACGATTGGAATGTGCTGACCGCTGGAGAGAAACAACTCCTTATATGAAGTGATGTTTTATTATGTCTTAAATGGCTTATTTTCTCTTGATATGTCTACTACATTAGTGAGTAATTGCGTAATTGAGTGTAATTGTGCCTATAGTGATGCTATTTCATGCCTGGAGGGCTCTAATAATGTTAAAAACCATATTTTGAAGGTCATAAACAGTTTTTTTAATGTTCTAATTGCAAATATATTTGATTAATAAATAATAAATCCTACTCTGTGAAAATACAGGGGCTTTGAACCAATTAACCATTATGAACAAGGGATTCTTGTCTTTTTCAACAATATCAGCTGTGATAACGTTTCTTAGTCTTGGAATGCCAGTTTATATGTTTGTAGTTTATTGCAGAATTCTGATACAGGTTTTCAGAAATGTTTTACAAAAGTAATTTTAAGGTAATGTTTGGAAGCAGGATTCCATTCCAAGCCTGCAGAGTCGGAATATTATTCCAGACCTAATAATTTTGTTATGAAAAGACATATTTTTCTAAGGTCACTAGCAGGCTGGAAGTGAGTACCACACATGCTGGGCAGCTGGGCAGCATCACACTTTGTTTCTGTTGGCAAAAAAAATGAGGATATGAATGCTTCATTAAAGTTGAATTCCCAGTGTATGAGTGTGTGATGAATGGAGCTGTTTCATCTTTGTGTATAATTACACAGCTTTGGCACTCATTCTTGTGGTGGAGGGAGCCTATGAGATTATTTAGTGAAGTCACAACAAAAAAGATTGTTTGGACTAAGTTGCGTCATGATTAGTTATTGTATATTTCCCCCACATTACAATTGTGTGCCAGTTAAAATGTTGGCCTGTGCGGTAAATACAAGTTTATGACCACCAATTCTTATGGGGACAGTTAATTTATTAAATTAATAAATAAATTATTAATTAGTAATTAATAAAACAAATCAAAAGTCAATCAGTGACCTGGAAGGAACTGTGCTTAAATTTAGTCATCCCGCTGACTTGAAGATTTGATTTGCATAAGGGATAAACACACATTGTTAGCACCGAACACGTAGACAGAGACCACTTGAAAAGGTGGTCTCAGATGGTCGTGATGAAGCAAATGTGATATGTCAATGGAAGAGACAATGACTAGTCCCAATGCAGATGAGTGTATCTGCAACCATAGTTTAAATTTATTTACATACTGCTGGTGTTGGTAAAGTCTCTGGGTCAGTCCAAAACAATGGAATGAAAGAAAATGTCCCAGTGGAGGTCAATGTCAATCAAAAAGGGTTTGCCAAGCGTTCGGGACTGCTAATCGATAGCCCCACATTTATCCATTGACCGTCCAGGAACAACCCGTTCTATGCTTTCCGATCAAAGTCAGTAGATGCTCCGCGTAAAAGGAAGTTGTGTCAGTTACCTGTGATAAGTACAGTAGCTGATTCTGAACAAAAGATGGTAGAAACAATCTAGCGCATATTTAGTCAATGAAATGTACACAGAGTGGTACATATTTCAGGAATTTAACATTACATTTTAGGGGAAGCTGTGCTTCGCTTGCCATTTTAGAGCAATCACCACTGGTAGGCTGTCTCTTGGCTGCCTTGCTTCCAGTAGTGTATGTGTGTTAGACTCTTATGTCCAATCAGATTTCAGCTTCTGTTTGAATGTAATCTTCCTAGGAGAATTGGTAGTGCTGGCCTATGTCACTTAAACACTATTAAGTATGCGGCCGTTTCTTTAACCAATCAGAGTTCAGATTCATGCCACATAGCCAACTAGCAGGCGTACAGTAACTTTTTGGTCCTCTGATTGGTTGATGTCTGAAAGCCTATGTCTAATACTCAAAGTGCACTTATCCACCTTATTCCTAACCCCCATGAGCCTTTGCGTTAATTATAGGCGAAATTTCCAGTAGACACCAGAACCGGCATTTATTTCCATTACAACTGTTGAACCGATCGCGCAATTCTACTTGTTTTGGATCGATAACTACATAAAATGTGGGCACCCCAGCTGTCATGTCTTAAACGAGGGGATGTAACAATTCCATTGCCTACTAAAATTGAGGGATGGGAGGATGACCTGAAAAAGTGTCCAAACCAATAGTAATTTAGCTACTTTCTCAAATCTATTGCGGCAGATGGCGAGGCTATGAACGATCTTAGAAGCTCTGAGGCATATCAATACCTTCATAGCAATAAGGTTGGTTGGGTTTTGTTGAAAGATGTTGGGCACAATCTTATGTATCTAAAAGCAGATGTTGAGCCAATAATGCCAATAATCCGTGCTCTGGATAATTTAAAGGTAACTGAGCAAGTAGGTAAATTCACAACATTAACTTTATTCACCTACCGGTTATTTAGTATAAAATGTTTTTTCCATAGGATTTCCTCTCTGCTAATTGCAGATTACGTGGTCCTGATGGCCTCATCAAACAGTGACTTTCATCGTCTTCTGGGGCGATTTTCCTCCTTGCTGAGGTGTTCAGAGCATGCCAAGCTGGAAGATGGTCGCAGGCAGGTTTAGGAGGGTTTATAATCTCACAGGTGCCCGAGAATGTTTCTTGGTGGAACTGGAAGTGGTGGCCATACACCTGGAAGTCTGGACTGGTCCGATAGCGGAAAAAAATCGATGGATGTATGTTTTTTGTCGCTTTATTAGAGTTTTATACCGAACTGATCCAGATTATGTTGTAGTGTAGCGGTTTGGGGTTATTTAGAGATGATGTAGTTAGTAAATACATTACTGTACTTTTAAAAGGTGTTTTGTATGTAATTGATGGTAATGTAATGTAATTGATTGTCTTTACTTGATAGTGGTGGCATTAAAAGTGGGGTGGCTTAAGTCCTTGTTGAAGTCCTTGGTACCAAATGCACATCCTGCCACTGCACAGCCATCGCAAAGGGGTGATTTCTTTAACCAATCGGAGTTCAGATTTACCTAACACAGCCAGATAGCTCGCCCACAATCAAATAGCATCATCCTTTTTCTTTTCTCTGATTACTTGTTCAGAGCAAAACTCAGGTTAGGTTACACTCACAATGGCTGACTCAGGAACAGGCAATATTTTTATCATCCATCCATTTTCCATGCTGGTTATTCTCCTTAGGGTCACAGGGGTTGCTGGAGCCTATCCCAGCTGACTTTGGGTGGGAGTCAATTGCAGGGCAGACAAACAAGCATTCACATTCACATTCTTACCTATGGACAATTTAGAGTCGCCAATTGACCTAACATGTATGTTTTTGGAAACCCACGCACGCACGGGGAGAACATGCAAACTTCCCGCAGAGATGCCAAGCGGAGATTCGAAACTTGGTTTTCCGAATCCACCTGGCAGTTATGCGTCGTGTCAAAGTTTGTCTTTTCCGACTGTCTGTGCACATGACAGGCTAGGCCCTTACTTTTTTCCCCACACTTATTGGTTTTGAGAAACCAAAAATCTGCTTTGATAAGCAGAGCTGAACCCCAAACAATGAAAAGCTTTGCTTTTCCAAACAAGTCAAATGACTTGCTGGATATATTAGCGGCTTGGCAAACCCTGTGTTATTCAACTGTTTGTGTGTCATTGTTGAGTGGAGAAAAGGAACGGGGAACAAAGGCACCGCACTTGAAGGGCGGATGAACTTGCATCCAACTCATCGGAGGAAAGAACTTCAATTGAGTTCTTTGTTTTAATCAGCAAGACACGGCCACACTCGCTTGGAGATTGTGTGACTTCAGGCATGTAAAGCCTCAGTGTGAGTAAAAACCATAAAGACAGAACACTACAAGTACGTGTGCATGCATCTCTCATTTCCATATAGAGCACCAAGCCCAAAGGTAGTAAGTGGACTTTAACAGTGAGCTAGCTCAGCTATTTATTGCTTTTCATGCTGCAGTGGATGCTTGAGAGCTGCAGCTTCTCAAATTGTGGCAGTGAAATCTATGTAGAAAGAACCAACAGCCATTACTCCCCTCAAGTAGCCTTTCTCACTCAAGGCTCTACTCTGAATAATCTCTATAAAGGCACTTTATAAAGGATTGCATTCCGCCATATGTAAAGGTTTGCCCTTCAAATTGTTTCCCAAAGTGAGAGAACAGTTCCACACTTGACATTTAGTGCCTCCAACTATTTAAGAAGCAGCCCACCCACACAATAAACTAATGTCAAATTGTTACCCAAATGACAAATAAAGTTAGTTTGCATTTTTAGGTGACGGCGATACAATCCATCAATGTCAGGCTAATCTGAATTGGAAATTATTTACAAACCCAGAATGAACCATTTTGTCCCTTTCAGGGAGAAGCACAGAAGATTTATGGCGATGCCATTATTCTAAACATAATCTTAGTTTTCGCTGTGTTATTTATTAGTGATTTATGGTTGGACAATTTACGTGTAAACCATAGCAGAAACTGGCAGAAAAGGACTTACATTTGGGAAGATTTTAGCAATGCAACGATGTCATTTAACCGCAGCTGCAGCCTTGTCAACTCTAATCAGCATGTATATACACTGATTACATGGAAACATTTGCATCAGTGGATGGGAAACCTGGGAAAAGTCACTGACTTAATCACTTCTCTCAAGTCATTAAAAAAATCACAATTATTAGGCTATTTTATTACTATCATCATTTTGATAATCAAGACCATGCTTAGGGGACTACAGTAAAGTTGCACTAATTGGAGGCCTTGCGCTCGGTAGGACTGTCATGTAACATAAACGCAATACAGAAACGCCCTAAGGGCCATCAGGAAGACACCTGTGAGTACCTTGGTTTGATTCAAATAAGTGAAGCAGTCACACTGTAAGATGAGACACTTTTTACTCGTCAAGATGAAACACATCTTTGCTTTTCTTTGGCTTAAGTGAATATAGTTTGAACTGAAATTTTGCCCTATGTCTCACAGAACTGTAGAAACACTTTACTACGTGTGAACTGCAATCATAGATTGTAAGTAAGCCTTCCAATTTGCCAGTGGCAACTCATCTAATCATGGGAGTGAAACTCCAACATTCAGTCACACCAAGACCTTACTGATTCCACCCCCTACTCTTGCCAGATGAAACATTTCTATTTCTGTTTCTCTTATTGTATTAAATCCATGACATTCCGTCATTCCATTCCATGACCATTGTGAGGTCGACAGACGGATCGGTGCAGGGACTGCAGTAATACGGTTCCCGTACTAGACCATCGTGGTCAGGCGATAGAAAAACCTAAGCTCTTACGGTGAGCCCAGCCACCAGATGTAAGTAAGTCACTATCCAAAGCTCATGACCAGGTGAGGGTAGGAACACGCTCCAGCCTTCACTGACTTTTGAACCAAGCCCCGAGATACTTGAACTCTTCCACTTAGGGCCAAGACCTCACTCCCAACCGCTAGGATGCAATCCACTCTTTTTACAGCTGAGAGCCATGCCCTCAGATTTGGAGGTGCTGGGTCTCATTCCAGAAGCTTCACACTCAGCTGCTAACTGCCACAGGTCACAGCCTGATGAGGCTATCAGGACCACATCACCTGCGAATAGCAGTGGGGGTAACTGCAAATAACAGAAGTCCTATTATTTGTAAAAAATTTTCATTTGCTTCTGCAGTCAGTGCACTTAGAATTCTATCAATTAATTGCTCTCATCTGCTATAGAGGCTATTCACTTTGTCCTTTAAAGAAGATGTAGAGGAAGTATTGCTTCTGAAAACAGTCAGTCAGCATTATAGACCATAATGTGTTTGACCTTGTTACAGTGGCAGGGCTCCAGCTGAATAACTGTGTAACTTTATGTACTTTCCTCTATATCTCTGTCGGAAATGTTACAATAGCACAAAGAATGACACCCTTACTGTGACGTCTTCTCACAAGCGTTAAAAAACTACCTCACAACGGCTAACCTTCTGTAAACAAGCATACCTTCTACAAGGAAAGTGCCAAGACACAGTAAACAAGCATCGGGTCACCCAAACCTTTCAGGTAAAAATAAAGCGGCTAAGACATTGTTGGAAATGCAAACATCTGACAGGGTTTCAGTTTTTTCCTGAGTGACATAAATACAGACTGCAAAGATTTCCACTTGCCATCTTGGAATTGTTGGATCTCTCAGCTATGTTTGACACAGAACACCATTCAGCCAGTCAATTGATGAAGTCTTCTGCCCCTTGGAAGACCATAAAAGTCAACAGAATCTTCGCCGTTTCCCTGCGTTTCATCTTTCCAGTGGCTTTAGGGGTGTTGACAAAATGGTTTTACCCCAAAACACAGATCTGCAGATCTGATGTTGATTATGCAAATTACACACTTTTCACATCATCTGGGGCAGGTTAGCTTTTTGTCGGAGGAGTTGAAATGAATTGAGGATATGCGGTCTTTTAGTTTTTATGCCCCATATATCTGGAAATAACTACTAGCAAGCTTGAGGTTTGCTGCTATGGTTTCTCTTTTTTTTGCTTGTTCTCCTTCCAAGCGCCTTTACTTGGAAGCACTTTTGTGACAAATTCATATTTATCACTGTGCCCTAAACTGTACTCTCCTTTTAATATATTCCATCGTATTTTCTCATTCCCATTTTATGTGTCTTATATGGAAAGTCGAGCATTGCTGCCTTTCAACTTTTATGTAAAGCGCTTTGAATTGCTTTGTTGTTGAGCGCTGTATTATTGGAAAATGTTGCTTTTCCGCGGGAAGTGTTTTGTTGCTCATTCATCATGCTAACTTGCAGAGTAAGGTGTGTAAACATGTTTGTGAGAAGACTTCAGTAGGGAAATGAATGTGCTTTGTTGTGCCGGGTCTGTAATCTCTTCTGATGTGTTGCAGCTCATGTCTTGTTTAGTGAGACCAATTGCTCTGTGAGTGGTGCAAGACAATGTGCAAG
The DNA here is from genome assembly GCA_024372805.1 of Oostethus manadensis. Taxonomy (NCBI): domain Eukaryota; kingdom Metazoa; phylum Chordata; class Actinopteri; order Syngnathiformes; family Syngnathidae; genus Oostethus; species Oostethus manadensis. The sequence continues at coordinate 4,188,055 of QODF01000112.1, forward strand.
ATTTGATTGACGATACAAAATGTAAATTGCAATGAACAATGAACGGTATTACAGATGTTTTCCATCAGATGAACCCAAATCAAGCGTGAGCTCTCTGTGAATACAAAATGGACACGTCCAGCTGTTTAATGTTTCCATACTTTTTGCACAACTTGTGGTTCATTAACAAGGAGTTGAACGGGTGGTTGGTGGTACCATCCTTCCATAGAGAGGAAATCCAATGTGTTTTTTTTTGACAGCACCAGCTACCGCTAAGTTTAGCAACAATTTAAATGCATTATTGATATCCTACAATGAATGAATGAATGATTTTGACTGACAAGATAGAAGCCTTCCTATCCAAGCTCATCAGAAAATGATTTTTACAACAAAGTATTAGAGCTTTTCCTGGAGATGAATAGGTCACATGCACTTCATACACAAATAAAAGGTTTTTAAGTTTATTAACAAAAAAACGTGACCTCGAAAAGCGTGTTCTTCGGTTAGAGTAAAATTATGGGATGTGTTATTAATATACTCCATGACTCCAACTGTGTTCCTAATGTATCTTTTATCACAAAACCTCATATTGGCATCCTTAGCTTGCAAACAAAATGGCAACTGAAACCAGAAGGCAGCTATGTTGCCCATCTATCATGTAACCAGCGGTTGATTCTCAAAAATGTTAACACCTTTTTATAGTTTTACAATTGCAATGCATTAAGCAATTATAAATGCATTGAAAGGATGAATGAAAGGGGAAAATTAACATTTAAGCTTATTTTGAGCTTCATCCACAGACACGATGTTTCAGCAAGATCAGCAGCTTCCTCTTCAACACTACCTTCCTGTTTTGCCATGAATTCTTTCTTGAATTCAGTTGTGTTTCTTCCCTTTTTTTAATCCACATTCTGGCACTTGCAACTTAGTTTGGCTCCATTTAGGGTTACTGAAACACTGCTGAATTCAAGAGATAAAACACAATGGAAGAGGAAGGTGTTGATCTCGGCGACTCTAAATTGCTTCAGTATATGTTCCCTGTGATTGATTGGTGACTGGTCCAGGGAGTACCCTGCCTCTTGCCCGAAGTCAGCTGTGATAGGCTCCGGCATACCCCTGCAACACAAGTGAGGATAAGTGGCATAGAAAATGGGTGGATGGGTGGGACAAATATATTTGGTTAACGCTCCATTATGGTTAGAGTCGGACTTTCTAGAACGAATTAATGACGTTAACCAAGCCTTGTGGAATGCATGTATGACTACTATTGTGCATCTCTAAATCCAAATACATCCACCAGTCCTTAACTTTATAACAACAACAGATAAATGGAATTGACCTTGGAACTTAAAGCCCCATTGATAATTTCCCTGAGAATCCTGTGCTTTTATTAATGCTGGGCTTTGGGGACTCCTCATGGCCATTGACTAAGAGGAGTCACTCACACAGATTAGCCTTTAGCCTTGGAAGAATACACCCTGCACCTTTAACTAGTTATTGCTTCCTGCTGCACAGATCATATATCTGTTGTATTGATTGGCCTTGCCTGCTCCACAGCACTAATTGTACAGAGGGCCTCGCATTTCATGGACAGTAATATGTTACACTGAAGAATAAAGATGCAGTCACTAGATATTGATGAAAAGGAATCCACACCTCCAGCAAAATTAACGAGACAATGCATATGGATCAATACTGCTTTCCTCACACTTGGCAATAGATGTCATTTTTTTCCCCTTTTGTGCTGCTTGTTTGTATTCCACCTGATAATGACAATTTGTTCTTTCAGATGATGTATACGTATAGGCATATATTGAACACAATCCTTACGTTATCAAATACTCTTAACAAAAATATGAACAAAACACTTTCTGTTCCAGTTTTCATGAGCTGAACTCAAAGATGTAAAACTTGTCTAAGAATGTGTTATTGTTAATGTAGGTGTGGCATATGAGGATGCAGAAGGCCACCCCAAAATGTGCTGTTTAACTGTCTTGGATTAGGTTGATCCAATACAACTTTCCACTTCCAATACAATTTCAATACAGCACTACATCCTTGGGTATTGGCGATTACAGTTATAGAACAGATATCAGCACAAATCATGCATACTTTTATTACCTATTTTCCAGTGTGGGATGGCTTGATCAACGTAACAATAGTCAGCAACAGGGGGTATGGGAAAAACTGAACCCTTTACTTCTTTATGCATCTGGGTTATATTGTCTATAAGCAGCAGGTTTCCACATGGATAAGATGGATATTTGGTACACAGAAGGATTTTTTTAAACTAAAATAAATATTTTCCAAACAGTGCCAAACTGTGCATGTAATACGACTAGTACACAATAGCCCACCAGAAAAGCCATTCATCACTGTCCTCATCCTCCCCCTGGGAAATAAAACCACTAAAGTCATCCTCTTCAAGTGTTGGAGCCGAACAACCCCACAGTTGCCTTGGTGCAAACACTGGCATTTTTACCCTTTCGTTGTCGCTACCAACATCATCCCAATACTTGTTTTTTTGTTGTTGCTGATATTCAATATCAATATTGGATTAGGACACCAAAAAAAACGTATTTATAGGGTCCACATTTTTTAAACCTGTCCCCAACCTTTGCTACACACATGCACACTCTTCCACTTCCTCCTTGCTATCAAGTGTGCTTTTATATTGACATGAACTCTCTTGGGCTCTTATCAAATGCACTTACGGCACCTTGCTCTAAAAGTGACATCAATTAATGGGATGTTGTGTCATCAACAATCTTCGTTCCTCTCGTGCAAGGAACATATGAATACGTTGTTGGGATTGGGTGCTCGAGTTCATAAAAACATATAGTTATTTCAGTTTTTTATGAGTTAATACAAAAACAGTAGGATAGGACCACTAGCCAGAAACGAGCTTCCCACACTAACAATTACCTCACTGTATAAAGAAAGGCATTGTGACAGCACAATGCGTAACCGGTCGATAAAACACACACATGGCTACTACTACTGGGGAATAATAAACAACTAATACGATAAAAAGAAGTAATTCTATCAAGTATACTAAAACAGTGCCGCAAGGCATGCTGGGAAGTAAACCATCAAACCCCCCCCCCCAACGCCGCCAGGCTACAATATATGCTACAATATATTTCACATGCAAGGGCGTTCCATCCTACTAATTCAACCAGTTACAACTTTAACCGCTTAGCAGCTAAAATTAGGAGTAAGAATAGGAAAGTCTGTACGAGAGAAATACACAGCAGCTGGCACATTCCAGAAGACAACAGCAATAAATTATGAGAACAAGCAATGTTGCAGTATGCTATAATCAATGCTAGATTCCTGCAGTTAGTATATATGAGACACGGACTGAAACAATAGGAATGTGGTTTGGCCATGAGTGTGTGTTGTTTGTGTGATGGTCTAAGGGGGTTATTATGAAGTGGATTCTTCGAAGCCACAGGGCAGTAAAGCGCTCAAACACTTAATTAGTCACACTCCATGCCGGCCCTCCCAGGGCGAGACAACCGTGCAGGGGTTTCGGGTGTCAAGCGTCTCGCTGCCTGTTTTCTCTCTGCTGGCTCAGCAACAGATCGGAACAGTTTCATCGTTAGCTCCTCTGATCTGTCATGACCACACACTCGCACACGCACACACGTGCACAGTTGCTCGCCGGCTCATGACCGCCAAGCGCGCAGGATACTCTTAAGTGAAAGGTCGGAGAAGGTGAGCTTTCACAGTTGGTAATTAAGGTTGTTAGGAGTGTAAAATGCTAACCATAAAATGTGCTCCTCGCTGGATCAATGTGCTCCTGCACCTGAAGGGAGCATTTGGAATTCAACTAAACTGATCTGGGAGATCATTAGGATCGTCAGCCTAGCATTTTAGCTTTTACACGTTCAACCTACTGGGGAAATCACTGCAGATTTGTTCTGTGCACTGATGGTGACTAAAACGGGTTGTTCGTTTGTGCATTTTGCTGTGTAGCTTCCCTGCTGTGCTTTGTATATATCTATACAGTATGTTTTTAAAGTCCAGTCCACAGACTGTTGCGGGGTTACCCCAAAACCACGCGACCATAACCAATCCCTCAGTACCTGCAAACAGCGCACCTGTGTCACGGCGCGTAAAGGAGATGGGGAAGACGCATAAAAAGGCGACAAGACTCAGAAGGAGGAGGAGCCAGGCGACGGCCCACGAGGCAGCGGGAGCCGACGACGGGAGAGCAGTAGCGCACCAGCATGGCATCTATCCGGAGGCCGACCGAGAGGACCAGGCACCACCCAGTTACTACTCTACTCCTGTCTGGTGATATCGAGTATTTTAAGTTGCCTCTGCTAGGGACATTTTAACTTTTGAATCTTTTAATCTTGGTTTTATTTTTATTTGTTAACTTTTGTAATAAACATTTTTAAACCTTTTAACTGTTTGTCTATTTGGTAACATCGCAACTGCTCATCTTTTTCAACGATAACTTTTAATTGGCCACTTGTATTGTTTTGAACTACAATGACATCCATAGCCCCAACATCCCCTCCTTACAATGGCTTCTTGCATTTAAAATAGTGTGTTAGAGTTAGCGGGAAATGAATCAATCTCATCTTGCTTATCCTTTGGTGATGGTGGTGATGACACTGATGTAAGTCAGACTTAAGATGGAGAGTCAAAGTTCCACACTGCACAGACCAAGAACAACAACAGCTGCAAGGTCAGCTTGGTGCAGTTCTTATGGAAGCCTGTAGATGGCGGTGGTGGACATTTCCAACTATTGCAAGTTGTCACGTTCCAAATGAACTGAAACAACTAGTCTGGAGCTCCCAATTGCACTTCTCTCCCTCAAGCAATTCCCACTGAGAATGGCGTATAATAAATACATACGCAACAAAAACAAACGCAACACTTTTGCTCACATTTTTTCATGAGCTGAACTGAAAAAACTTTTTCTATGTGCACAAAATGCCCATTTCACTCATATATTGTTTACAAAGCTGTCTAAAGCTGTGTTCATAATTCAGCCACCTCTTCCACAAAAGCATTCTGCTGTATGTGATCACTGCAAGGCTGACTTTTTGAAGTTGTGTGCCAAAAAGCCAATTAAGTTGCAAGATATATCCACAGATTTAATTAAAGTCTCCTAAAATTGGGGAAGTCATGCACGTGATGGTTCATACAGTATTGTCAAGTTTAACCTCAGGTTCCTCAGTCATTCTGTGTTTGGAAGCATTTTCATTACGTTTTTTTTAAAAAGGTCATTTATATTTTGTCTTTGGTTGGCTTACAAATAATATTTAGTAATACAGTCATCCCTCGTTTATTGTGTTTAATTGGTTTGATTAATTGGATTAAGTTAATTAGGATTAAATATTATTAATAAATAAAATACAGTGTGTTCATAATTAGCATGGAAACCTGTTTATGACTTTCTAAATACATTTTTTGTACCATTATTAGATCTCTGTAGACATTAACTAACACCCATATAGTCACCTTAGACACTTAGTGACCAAAATACTACAAATGACTTATCTTTCAATATCTTTTGACCGATAATACGCCAATATCATAAATTAATGAATTCATTTTTGAAAATGGGCAACACGGTCTGGGAACGATGTTCAAACCTTGAAGTGGCCGACTGTAAAACAATTTCCAGCCCATACATAGGAGGCATAATTAATATGTACTGAAATTATAAGGCATCTTTTGACACACCTAGTCATTTGGTTGGATCCCAAAGATGCTGAAAGCAGGTAGATGAGTACAACAAATATTTTAATGGCCCTTATGCTTATACAGCAACCATGGTGATAAATAAAACTCAATAACAAAAAACTACAGAGCAAAAATAACGACCAAAACCAAAATTACCACGAGAAAGACTCAAAATAAACTAGACACCGGTAGTAGACCAGGTGAAACCCCCGGACTGGCAGGAGGATTACAAGAATAGAAAAAAGTGGCAACCTACCACAAACCCCCCCCCCAAAAAAAGGTCTGGAAAGAAAACAAAACACAACGAGTAAGCGAGGAGTCACCAAACCAAAACAAACACAGAGACTAATGGACTACTCCCTGGCAGCAGCTACCTGGTGTCACTGAAAGGCGTGTCATCTTTGGGTAAACTTTGAGTATCATTTGAGTGTCCGGGTTCTCTAGACTCAAAATATGTTCACCCTACCCAAAACAGACTCCATGGGTGACATGTTCGTGAATATGCAAGAATTGCATTATCAGGCTGCAACACAATGTGATACTTGCGAATGGATGGCAACACAAAAAGGGCCTCATGATCTCGTCATGACATCTCCGGGACCTTGATAAGATCCTGAGGCCCATTTTTCATACACAGCAGTAATAAGGTTGAGTACAGATTTTTTAAAATATAGAGGTTAACTTTTTTTTTACATTTGCATGGCAGGTAAGAATGTTAAGAAGCGTGAAAGTTAAGACGTCGACTTGCATTCACCCCCTCTTGTTATGCCTCCATAAAGTCATCAAAAGCATGTTTTGTTGTTTTTAGCTTGCTTGAACAATTATAAAGATATGATTGAAATAGTTTGACCTTTAAGCTGATTATTTCCATGGGAAATGTTGCTGCCTAGTGTTCTGGAACGGACACTATGAACCACAAAAAGGACAATATTGGCTACACTGCCATATTTAGGGTATTAAGACAGGGAGTCTTTCTCACAATGATAGCATAACCTTCTCATGAACTCTTAATAAACATGAAAAATGACGTCCAATTTTATTAAGAGGAGAGAGAGAGAGAGATTGTACTCCAAGGATGAAATACTGCACAACTTTAGCTAAACATCAGCCAAATCATTGTCAAACTGGAAGTGCAATCATCGAGGGTATGCAGCTACCAGGGACAACGGCCAACTCCATTATATGCAAAACGGCCTTGAAGACCATCATATGTCGGAACATTCTCAGACTCAATATGAAAGGTCACTACAATATTTCCAGTCGAAGACGACAAGAAAAATAAGAATAATCATTTTCAAAAGGCTTAAATCTTAAAACTACATTATTCTAATCAAATCGGTGTAACTTCAAATGTTGTTTTTCAACACATCTCACATACATTCCAAGGTTCTTTTGATCTATTATCTACAAAAAAGCAATTAGAACAAGTAAAAATTAGATCTCTGAGCTGTTCCACGGAAGTGTTGGATGTTCCGTCTCTTCTCTCTTGAATTTTTTTCACTGGCCCCCCAGGGCACTTAAAGTGAAGATGAGAAATGGTCACCAACAAGGTGGTTTTATAGATGGTGCTGACATTTGCAGTTACACCTATCAAGTACTTGTGAATATCAGTTTTCTATCCACTGTGCTCTCCTCCTTTCCATTTTCTCGCCGTCTTGATTTAGTTCATCTCTGCTCCTTTGTCTCCCTCGCTGTCAGACGAGAGTAATTCCATATTCCCGATCTGGTTGCCGTTGCTTACCCCTCGCTCTGCATGCATTATAGCATCTATCTGCATAGAGAAAGGGCCAGCTCTATTAAAAAGAATCCACAGGGGGGAGGCGCAGGTACCTGCCCACCTTGTCCTCCCATAGTGCTGGTGATTAATGATGTCAGTCCTATCAGGGGGGTCCTTATCAGACATGGACGCTTCTACCAAACAAAGCCAGGGTTAGAAACTCGCTGTTTAACTGATGAAGTGGGACCGATGGCGATAGGAAGTCGAGAGCTGTGAATGCTAACGAGCCCCGGTGTTGATTGTTCGCCGAACACACGGGAACATTAACTGTTCACCTCCACAGATTGAGCAGAGGTGCATTCGGGACTTGCATGATCGCCTCGCATTGTTTGATACCAAGCACGTCCAGGAATGTCTGACGTAAACAAAAATTCATCCTCAGTTAATCAGTCTGATTGCGGCTGCAGTTTGCCCTTGGTTTACGATACACTCAGTTCTGTAGACTGTAATGTAAGTCGGACTCATACATAAGAACAAAGAATACAGTAATAAAAAGATTAAATACAATAAGGACTGCACGGTGGCTGAGTGGTTAGCACATTGGCCACACAGTCAGGAGATCTGGAAGACCTGGGTTCAAATCTCCGTTGGGCATCTCTGTGTGGAGTTTGCATGTTCTCCCCGTGCGTGTGTGGGTTTTCTCCGGGTACTCCGGTTTCCTCCCACATTCCAAAAACATGCATGTTAGGTTAATTGGCGACTCTAAAATTGTCAATAGGTATGAGTGTGAATGGTTGTTTGTCTATATGTGCGACTGGTCGCGATTGACTGGCGACCAGTCCAGGGTGTACCCCGCCTCTCGCCCAAAGCCAGCTGGGATAGGCTCCAGCATCCCCGTGACCCTAATGAGGATAAGCGGTATAGAAAATGAATGAATGAATGAAATACAATAAGTAAAATACTGATAAAAGAGTGGCAAATATTAGTGGGTGCGCCTTATGATGTCGATTTTCACTTCCATGATGATAGTTTTCCTTTTCTTTAGCACACTGCCGCTCGAGTGGACTAACAAGTGGACTTCCTCAGTGTGGCCGAGCAGGCACACGTTGTATTCTTCCGCCCAGCACGAGGTACATGAAGGGCTGTGCATGGCGCATATCCTTCATCCAAAACTAGTTCTCCAGTGATTCTCGCGCTTACAGACCAATATTACGTTTTTTATTTACTTGTAAGAGTGTGTGTGTAACCATTAAACACTGTAACATGGATCATCGGAAACCGAGTCCACCAGTATCATACCGTGGAACCTCATTTAGCGTATGCCTCAGCAAGCGTGTTAATGCAACTGTGTTCTTCATGTACTTTTATCACAAAATTTCCTTGATAGCAGCCTACTGTATTAGCTCCTTAATACTTGGAAAAAGAAAATGGAAATCAGCTCCTTCGCCCGATGTAATCAGTGGATGACTGATCTGTAGTTCTTTGCTAAGTAAGTTATGCCATGTCTCAAAGATATTAACAAAAAATGTTTTTATAGTTTTGCAATTATAGTTTTTACATGCAGTTTTTACATGCTTAACTCTTAGAGGGATAAATAAACATTGCGTGAACACTATTTATATGCATTTGAAACTGTTTTCTGAATGTAAAACTACACAATCTTTACTGACTACATCGCAACCTCTGTCGCAGTTTTTCCTCTAACTCATGGTATGACACAAATTCTCCATCTACATCAATTTAAGTGAACGCATCTGAAATGTAATCTTTCAATTCATTCACCGTGTGGGGATTTCTCTCATAAACCTTGTTCTTGACTACACCCCAGAAAACCCCCTACCTTAGGCCCACCCTCTAAATGTAGTGTCATATTTGTGATGTGTGTGCCTTTAAGAGGCGGGGCCTGGGAAGGGAATTGATGGTATGACATCAGAGTTGCTGAGTGTTAGCATGGTTAGCAATGTGGAGAGTGCCAGTGACTGCCGGGAGTTGTGGCTGACAGCAGTTCCTGTGTTAATGTTCACAGCTCTGCACCGCTGCAGTAAACTTCTCCTACACAGGCCTCATGGTGTCAGGGGCGTTAGACTGACAAGACAATAGTCACCAAGTATGCTCTCCTACGCACGTCTCCTTATAGCAACTGACTAGTTTCACTAACTAAAAATGCATAATTTGCCAAAATATTGACTGTGTACACTCAAAAAAAACCAAACTGGGTGTCTGTTACATCCACCTAAGTCTGACATGTAGGTTTTGATATATAAAATCATGTTTTGTTCCTGCACATTTTTAAAACATGTTTTTTTTTAGCATAATATGCAACAATTTTACATTTACGAGAATAATTTATGCTAATACAACATAATTCTAATAAATTCAGATTGCAAATCACTTTTGTTTGCAACTCCAAAACAGAAGGTGGCAGTAATGAGCACATTCTCGGCGCCTCTCTGAGAGCTTTGAAGGTCTTTGTCGACTGGGCAACGGGCTTCAAAGTGGATGAAGGTAAGTGTAATGTTGATCATCTGTGAAAGAGAAAGCAATAGTGTGCAGAAATATTAACAGCTAGCTTTTTCACTCCCTGACATTTTTGATGCGTTTTGTTACCGGGTGTTTTATTGGACTGCATTTACAAATATTTACTGCCATGTGCTTAGTTAGCTAGGCGCCTAAGCTAGCATCCTGAGGTCCATGGCGTTTAAAAGCGCGGACTTCTTTACCAAACCCCTGAAACCAAATTATACTAAATTTATACTCTATATACCTGCAGGCTTTATTATGACTTGTAGACGTTAAGCCACAGTGGTGGTGTTACGGGTTTATTCCAAATCATGCAGTTAGTCTGCATGCATGGTTCTTGTAGTCATTATTTCTCTTTTACATTTTATTTGGCCTACTGAAATAGAATGTGTCTGGGAATTATGTCAGAATACGTTTTAAGATGGAGAATCCTCTGGCTCCGAGCATTTATTCATTTTCTATGCCGCTTATCCTCACTAGGGTCGTGGGTATGCTGGAGCCTATCCCAGTAATGCCCTGTAAAAACTGCTTTTTGTTTTTTTTATTTTTATTTTTGTGGCATGAAGTAAGGATTAATTATTTATCATACAATACATATTCTTGGATAATTTGGATTATCCTAAAGTTTACAACAAAGATTGCCTGATTGCATATATGTATCACTGTACCTTTTTAGTAGTATTGTACTATAAAATATTTGTGTATGTGCTGAACTATTACTACAGGGAGTATGTTTGTTCTTTATTCTGTTGCTGTTAATCTTTAACATTTGTAGCTCCCTTGCTAACAATGTGTAGTCACCACATTAACAAGAACTGAAGGACAAATGCAGTCCTGCTTATGGTGTGAAGAAGCCCAGAAAGGCTGGATTAAACTACTGTCCCACCTACCCATCTGGTGAATCTGCAGAGACGCTTGAAAAGAGAAGAGAGACCCTTCTTAGAGAAGTAAAGAAAAGGAACAATGAGGGCACAGTGGCAGCAATGATGGAGAGGACCTTTGCACACAGAAGACAAGTAGTTATTCGTGATGCAGCCCTGATCGCTGATTTCAAACCAGTTGGCCGGGTCTCTCTGGTGTACATGAGGTAGGTGCATTGTGCATATCTACTTTAGAATATGTTTTCATGTCTTCATTTAATAAGAACAGTATTTCAACAACCCATTGATGTTACTTGTAAGCAACTAGTGGATCATTTTAATGCTATGACAGTCAAAATTGTTTGTGTGTACCCTTTTTTGTTTAAGAACTGCTGAATTTAAGAGGATTACAACTGTCAGTTTGCTGTCAAAGTTCTTCTCGATGCTGGATGCTAACTCTTCAAACCTGTTGAAGGTGTTTGGCAAGAAAAGTGGCATGCAAGGAAAATAGCATAATGATGCCTATAACTCAGGTATGATGAAGAAAAATTAGAAACTGTTTTAAACTAGGTTTCATTCAACACATTTCAATTATTAAATGTCTTGCCACCTATTGCTGTGCTATTAACCAACATTATACAAGGTTTCTTTTGTTGATATTTAAAGGCTACATAATATGCATAATATGCATTAGATAATATAATAACTACCTATTTTTTTTGTTTTAGTCTGGCTTACATACTTAGACTGATGCAGTTGATGTCAGAAGAGAGTGTATCATCAAAGCCCTGCACGTGTACCTGAATGGAGAGCATAAAACCTCGTGAAAGAGTACATGGCATGTTTGAATTATTCTGTCATTTGTAAACTAACCAGCTATGTACTTACAAAAGACAATGTAATTGTATAATCTTTCACAACATAAATGTAATGATGGCTGTTTTACAAATGTTCATATGTGAGTTCAAATGGGACTGTATTTTTTTTTTTAATTCTCTATTTCCCTCCTTTTTTCTGTGAAGTACACTGATGAGGCTACGGCCGCTGCAGTGACGGAGACGATGTTTGGAATCTATGTCATTCGCAAATAAGGTGCAGAGCTAGATGATCCAGAAGATGTAGGTATCATTCTGGAGGGAGTGCAAGTTCCGGATGCGTTGGGAAATGTACAACTTGCTGTGGTAATGCTGTTCGCTCTTGTATACGCTCTTAACCTAAGCTAACCTCAAGAGCTGAGATACACCTTTGAAGCGTTGCAGAAGATCATCATGGAGCTTGATGGAAACTGACTAAAAAAAAATCAAGCCCTGAAAACTGTACTTGCACGTTTGTCATCATCAGTATTGACTTACAACTCCTACAGGAAGGCATTTGAAGCCATTTGCTTTAAAAAAAAAAATTGGTAAGAAGTTTGTGTTCTAATGCCTTCTGTTGCCATTTTGGGGTGAAAATAAGGAAGCAAGTGTTCTTTTCTTGTCAGCTTAGTCAACCAAGCTATTGGCCTTAGTTTCTGTATTTGTTTTACTGACATAAATACAGTTTATGTTGATGTTGAATACGAGCAGTGGGCTCCAATTTCAGTTTGTTTTTGCCTGTCCTTTATACTGACATAATGCATAATCTGTTTAACCGAATTGCAGTATTTTCACAATATGTTTTCAAGCCAGTGTTACCTTTTCTGGTAAAGTTTTATTGCAAACAAATCCCCTTTCTTTTGTGTCTTTTTCCAAACTTGACACCCGCTGGGGGTAAACTAAATGGTTTTTAAATTGCTCTATATATGTACTATATATGAATGTTAGTATTATGCTTATTTTCATATATTGAAAAGGTAATCTCATATCCTAAAACATTTATTCAGAATCAACTTAACTATGTGTTGTTGGAAGGCACAATTAATTCATGTAGTGGTAGTTGTAGCTGTAGCTACTCTATTAAATGAAGTAGTGTCTAATCAAATCATACTAGTTTAAACAGCCCAAGAAAATTAGGTCTGATATTACAATGGTGCATATGTTACATTTACACTTACAAATCTGGTTGGATTGAACAATAATAATTAGGTAACAGTAACACCGTGATCTCATGTTGCGTAGACATATTTACATCTAGGTCGCTCAACAACATTGTTTCTCGCTAAATGAACGTATTTCATTTAGATGGAAATTCTTTCCATAATTTTATTACGTTCAGCGAACACTATTTTTTTCAGTGAGACATTGTTCAGAAAAACAGCGTACTTTGATTAAAAAGTTGATTGGAGAGGCGAAATCTTATAAAGAGGTGCAAAAAGTTTTGGCTGTTCAGCTAGAATGATCTCCAATGCCTTAAAATGGAGAGCCAAAACAGAAACACGTGGCAGAAAATGGAAAACGACTATCAAAATGGATAACCAGAATGGCAAAGGCTCAGTCAATGATCAAAGACAGTCTGGAGTTACATGTAAGTACTGTGACAGTTAGAGGACATCTGTGTGAAGCTGATCTATTTGCAAGAAAATGTGGCGGCGAGCGGTAATGAACAGCTGACCCAAAAGGAAGTGTTCAGGGTACCTTGATTTTAACCAATCAGAATTTTGCTCCGCCAAGGACACAGGTTTGTTGAACTGAGAGGGATGACAGACAAAACAATAAATTTAAATTACATTGATTTATAATTTAGAAAAGTTAAACTTTATTTTGTTACTCTAAAATACCCATTTACAACTGTCTTAAACGTCACACGCACAACTTTCACACAAAGGAAAATCCCCCCCCAAAAAAATTATAAAATTTGCAACGGCCTCGTTAACGGACCCGCAGCAGCAGACCTGTTTATCCAGCAGGATCCCAGAAGGGGAGACTCGTCACTGTAAGCCCAACAAATAAGGGCAAAATTAGACCCATTAGTAATACATTTAAATTTGAATAAGAATGCAAAAGCCCCATGTCACTCACCCACGGGCGCTTCAGCTGGAAACGCAGGAAGCCGGAGACCGGGCATGCGCAACCCAGCGGCCAATGACTGCGACGCGCAACAAAACGGAAATCCTTAATAGTGATATCCTAAAATTATGAGATGTAGTTAATACTTACCCCGCAGCATTTTACACAGAACGATTAAGGCGCAGGATAACACCCTCGCCACTAGCCTAAAGAAAGCGCGGGTTAGATACGCAACACATTTTTATGAATGAACCTCATGTAGACGCTTATTCACCAGGGCGGTGCAAAAAGACGAGCGCATATGACAGGTAGAGGCAGCGCATACGTGCACGCAAAGCTTACAGATAAGGTGATCTAACGCCAATTGAAAGATTGTCAAACGGCTTTCTTAGGATGCTGTTGTTGGTACAAACACCAGAATAAAGTGACTGCCTGTTGGGCGCTACACCCGAACACCAAGAGGTGAGACGAGAGGCCACGCAGGTGAACTGTGTTAACCTAATCAAAAGCGCTGATGCAGCGCGATTGGCCAACAGGAGGGGCGTGCCACTACAAAAAGAAAATGTGCAAAGTCCGTCTGTTAAAAAAAAGGCATGTGCAGAACAGGTTACAATTTGCCAAAGAGCACATCAACTGGCCTAGAGAGAAAAAGCGGAGCATTTTGTGGACTGACAAAAAGTAAAAAAAAAATTAATGGTTTGTCAGGAAGTTTGTGAACTCTGAATTCAAGCCACAGTACACAGTGAAGACAGTATAGCAAGGTGGTGCAAGCATCATGACAAGGGCATGTTTCTCCTACTATGGTGTCGGGCTTATTTATCCCATAGCGGGGATCATGGATCAGTTTGGTTATGTCAAAATACCTCAAGAGGTCATGTTGCCTTATGCTGAAGAGAACATGCTCTTGAAATGGGTGTTTCAACAAGACAATGAACCCAAACACACTAGTAAACCAGCAAAATCTTGTTATGTTGTGATGTTATGGAGTGACAGGCCCAATACCCGGACCTTAATCCAATCGATCATTTGTGGGGTGACATCAAAAATGCTGTTCCTGAAGCAAAACCAAGAAATGTTAATGAATTGTGGAATGTTGTTAAAGAATCTTGGAGTGGAATAACATCTGGAAGGTGCCACAAGTTGGTTGACTCCATGCCACACAGATATGAAGCAGTTATAAAAAACGGTCATCATACAACTAAATATTAGTTTAATGTTCACAGTATTGTCAATGGCAGACACTGATTTTTTTTTAACATACCCTTTTCAACTAATTGCCCAATTGCACAGCCTTAAGAGCGTGCATATCATGAATGCTGGGTCTTGTTCGTTTTCTGAGAATCTACTGCACCTACTGGTAACTTGTTTGCCGTGTAGCAATAAAAACTTACCAGTGATTCATCTGGCGAGTCACATTGGACTGCTATTATGTTGAACACTAGTGTATGAAATATCACCACAACAGAGGTTCCTATTTTTCTGTTCAAAGTATATTACAAGGAAGGTAACTGAAACCCAATTAAAAAAAACAACAACCTAATTGGCTGTGCACGACATGCTGAGTGCGCCTTTTTGTGCAGCAAGGTTACACCGCGTAATGGGACGCTTTTGAGTTCCTGATTTTATCACATGTGATGGAAGCACCGAGATCAATAAAACAATCTCTGGGTCTAATCTACTTGAATCTTTGTTACGAGTCATGCCAGTTATACCCTGGTTATGAGATATCTGCACCGATACACTTCCTTTCAACTTGCTCCATGCCTCGTGTACTCTGCAAAAGGAAGTTGACGAATCCCTCCGCGTGCGATACATCAGTTCTATTTGTCCCCAGCTGAGAGAAATGGAGAGCGAAGGAGAAAGATTGGATTTCGCCTCGCTGACGATGTGCCACTACAAAGGCGATATCTCTCCTCTGTGCTTAGATTGCTATCTCCTGTGGGACTGAGGCGGAATACTGTATGAGATAGAAGAGGGAGCCTGCATAGTCATTATTACAGCTGGAAGTGGGATCTCAGAAACATATTAAACACACTTGTCCATTAAGTGTTTAATTGTTTTCATTCTTATTGCTGCAGTCTTAATTCATTTGTTTGGGGAAATAGTGTGGAGTACACAAGAGAAGCTGCAGCTTTATATCTTTCTGGTTAATAAGATAAAGCAACTGGGCAACTGATTTTTTTACTTATAAAATATGTTACATGTGCGGCTGATTGATATGAGGGTTTTGAGTAAACACTTGCAATAGGAAATTATTCTGTTATGCTATAGAAGAAAGGGCTGACTTAATGTAAATTGAATGTGCGCACGGTGTATAACGCAACCTGCAGAGCAGTGATTGCTAATTTATTTACTAGATGCACATCATTTGCTTGAAAAGAACGGACAGAAATGATTAAAACCTGGAAATAACGCTGTAATGACTTTCAATTGTAATCTAGTTCACAATTGCCGGTTACCATGAGAGAAATATTTATTAGTGCCGTTTGTGGGGTATTTTTCATTATTGCTGTCAAGCATGAAAGCAAAAGTGTAAATAGTTGTGGTGATTGCTCGAAGACTGCAAGGGAAGCTCCGCTTTCCCTAAAATGTACAAAAAAAAAAAAAGCGGTGAAACATGTCCTGCTGTGTGTGTATTTCATTGACTGAATATGCGCTAGGATACATTGATCTTTTGTTCAGATTCAGCTACTTCACAGGTAACTGACACCACTTCCTTGTCATTCATCCGCACAGCGCCACAGTGTTTTTACACGTCAAACGCTGAGCGTCTACTGACTTTGATTGGGAAGCGTAGAGTGGGGTTGTTCCACTGCCCAAAACTGGACGGTCATTGGATAAAGGCTGGAATTTGTCCTGCTCCAATGGACGCTCAGGGGGTCTATTGTGCAGTGGGCCTGTCCGGACGCTCGGCTTCTGCATGTTGGTTGGATGATCTGTCCGAGGTGGAATCAACTTTTGATTGACAGTGACATGAGCATATTAGCAATCTTGAAGTATAAACCTCCACTAGAGCATTTTAGAAGTTTTTCATTCTGCTGTTATTAACTTATGTGGAGACTTTACTGATCCCCAGCAACTTTGTCAGCATCTAGGAATGGAGGGTAGAATTTACATATAAATAAGAATGGCGACCAGTCCAGGGTGTACCAGACCTCTTGCCCGAAATCAGCTGGGATAGGCTCCAGCATACCCGTGACCCTAATGAGGATAAGCGGCATAGAAAATAAATGATTGAATGAATATTCTAAGATTGGTAGAATATATCTAGCATAGAACTTACAGTCAACTCGACACATTTTTTCACAGCAGAATGTCTTCTGGGTTTTTGTTGGCATTGGTATATAGTTGGCACAGCTGATGGTAGAATTACACCCCAGTAATACACACTCAGTCCCAAACTTTCCTTTAAGTGAGGATTACTATCAAAATAATTCTCCTTGAAGTGTGCAGATCATAGTACACACAAATTTGATGGTGTTAATTTTGCTTGCGTTCTTTGTACTTGCCTGGTCCATTAATCACAGCGAACTGTGTTTTTTGGAAAATTGATTAAGCTTATCCCATCTTTTTGAGTGTTTGCGCAAAAGCCTGTCACACAATGATCAGGCATAATACCCCAAAAATTTGTATAACAACAACAGAAATTCAACAAAGAATGAGCCATCACTACACAGAAGCAATGTTGGCGGCGTCCTGGGGCTGACGTCACTTCCGCATTCTGCGCCGGAAGATCTGGGACTTTCTTTAGTAACAAAACCTTAACAAAAGCACACATCTAACATAGTCAATATGCCGGTCAATGTAGAGAAAATAATAGGATCTGTTTTGGTGTCATGAGCACTTTATATGAAAATGTTTGGTCAGCAAGAGCATGGATCATGACAAGCTGTATTTCTAAAATGAGCATTTGGCTCAGCCTAATTTTAACTTGAACTCCTCTCAGACTCAGACATTTATTTAAAGTCCTATTATTAGTTTTGTGAGGTTAAAATAATTTATTTTTACTCCTCACAGTTACAGTCCACTTGCAAAGGGGAAGGTGGGGCTCCACGTACATGGCACAGTACAGCATTGAAAATATCCCGTCCTCCAACTGTACCAGTTACTGGTACCAGCGTTGTTCAAGAATGAATAAAGGCACTATTAAAATGAAATGAAGACATCTTATGAATATTTGAGAAGCACTGCATTACAGTAATACTCTTGTTGTTGGATTAACTAGAAACACAATTGCAACCGTACTCTCAGGATTG
Source organism: Oostethus manadensis (assembly GCA_024372805.1). Taxonomy (NCBI): domain Eukaryota; kingdom Metazoa; phylum Chordata; class Actinopteri; order Syngnathiformes; family Syngnathidae; genus Oostethus; species Oostethus manadensis. The sequence continues at coordinate 4,206,017 of QODF01000112.1, forward strand.
CCACAATTGTGAAGCTGCTCATTTCTGTTCAAATAGTGCAGTGTGTACTTAAAGTACAGTAACATCTTGGAATTTTAGCTCACATGTCAAAAAAATTCCATCCAAATCAAAAGATATTTTGATTTTGGACAAAATGTGTATGGTTTTCCATTTTTTCAGCACCACTTTGTGCACAGTTTAAAAAGTAACTGGTATCGGATAGTATGTAAATTATACCCAACCCTAATGTTATTGGGTTCAGTTACTTTTGGATGTGTCGAAGTGAAGTGTATCACTTGTGTATCACTGTATTGAAGTGTATCACTTCAATGCCTGGCAAAATGTGTGAGATTACAGATGGGATCCAGCTGCCTTGCAAGGTAGACGTCGTCCTGCCAACAGGACCACTCCTGTTTACATATGGTCCTATAAAATCGGTTTATTTTTTCTCAAACTAAACATTTTACAAATTTAAAAATGTTCTAAACTAAGATAACCCAGCCAGTTTACACTGGCCATTGCTGTAGGTGAGGTCATGCTCACGCACCCACTGACTTACTTCAGGAGATGTATGCTGGGGAAGTATTTCCCCACACAGAAGTTCCTTCTCCTCACAATTACGACATTTCATTCACAATATGTCAATATCCGACAGATTCCGTGTTTAAAACTAGGTTCCGTTGTCATTGGCCAATCCTGCGATTCCGTGAAGGTGGAAATTGTAGGGCACTGTTTCCAATTTTGAGCCATATTTGACTTTATGAATACCAGAATTAATTCTAACAAATTCTAAAGAAATAAGGACACATGTTCCGAAAAACAGCAACAGAAAAAATAATTGAAATTCCAACATTGCCTTAACATTAATTTTAAGGTGAATGAATCTAAACCTCGGACCACAACTGCATGCAGACAAGCTCTGATATGCTTGGCAGCATTTGCAAGCTGCGATTCAACCTGTGTTGGAGAGGTCCGAGAGACTCATTAGCACCCGCCTCGGAGTTCACCCCAGCGGCATTTCTAGCACCATTAGCTCAGGCAGCAGGTTTTCAGAATGCCGAGGCAGACGGATGCCTTCTAAACCAAAGTGTGCTCCTTTCTTTAATTAGCATTTTCAAACATATTTCCCTCTGGCCTCGCAGGACCAAAACTCTGCCGAATTAATTATTAACGGCCTTGCTGTCTTCCCCTTTCATTTTCCCCTCCTTTGAAAACTCTGATAGTTTCCAAGCTTCAGCCTCCAGTCGGACTTGAAAGCAGGTAGGACATTCAACGACAGTTCTCCCCTCAGGTGGGCTTTAATAGCAAACATTTGTGTGTACAATGATTAATTTGAACCCAATTCATGCTATATTTATGTTCACAAATGCTGGGGTGTAAGGGCCTTTGTAGCCCACAGGTTAGTTTGTAATGATGTTTACTTTACTGTCGTTGTTTGCAGATGGATTTTTAGTATTCACCCTACGATTTTCAGAACGCGGTCAAAAGTAGAATTACCTGCTGAAAATTGGATGACTTCCCCCCAGAATTTCCTCTGGTGAGGAGAACAGAGTGATGTCTACTGTATTTGTATCTGTCATAAAAAGCAGCTAAAGTGAGGCCAGCGACTCGAAAGGAATTGAATTGGAGGCACAATAGGGTTGAAGAGATAAAGTTGCAAGTGGGCAAAATGATCCTTTATCCTCCTCTGGCCTTGGCCTGCCTTTGTGACAGAAGTGTGGGAATAACAACGCTCACAATGACCACTGCTTTTACATCAGTTCATTTCAGACACAGCACCTTGTGAATGCACAGATATTAAACATACACTACATTGTAAAAAATACAATCGTATGGCTACACAAGACCATATGCAAATGGAGAAAAACTGGAAGTACTCTCTTTTCTGGACTATACATCTCTCTGGAAGATAAAACATTTTGGTAATTTTCCAAAATGTACATCTTTATTGATTGTTTTGTTTCTATCACTTTAAAAAATAATATTTTTTACTGAACATTTCAACACTATGCTACTAAAACAAAATTAGTTTTACCTCATATTGTGATGTTATTCTTGCAAACATACAACATTTTCCTGTTTATGTTTTGACTTTATTCTTGTAAAGTTACTGCTGATTTTTCCGGGTTCGCTATTGTCTTAATTTTTGGATTTCTTGTTATTATTAAATACTAAGTAAATTATATTTTTAGAATGTGCCCTGGGCCACAATTTGGGCCACCTTGTGCTAATAGCACTGTTGAAAATAAGCCTTACTGAAATGTACAGTATATATACAGAGTTTCAGTTTAAGCAGACTACTGCGGGAGGTTGTTTAAAGTGTTACTCGGCTACTTTCTGCCTCAACAACATAACGTGTCAAAATCAAAATATATGTAACTTCCACCTACGCACTTAGATGACTAAAGTATAATGTCATCATGAAACCAGCAGTAGTAAGTATACAGTGTACAGTAGTGTTAAAAATAATACCAGAGCGATGAAACTAACCAGAATAATCACTGTTATTAGTATATTTTTATTGTACATGGCAAACAAGTAGGTGCAGTAGATTCTCAAAAAACAAACAAGATCCAGCATTCATGATAAGCACGCTCCTAAGGCTGTACAATTGGGCAATTAGTTGAAAGGGGTGTGTTCAAAAAAGAGCAGCGTCTGCCGTTGACCTTACAAACTCAAAACTGTTGTGTACAAACTTTTTTGTTTCTTTGGCATTCCCGTGAAGCACTAAACTAATATTTAGTTGTAAGAGCACAGTTTTTTATAACTGCTTCACATCTGTGTGGCAAGGATTCAACCAACTTGTGGCACCTTTCAGTTGTTTTTCCACTCCAAGATTATTTAACAACATTCCACAATTCATTAACATTTCTTGGTTTTGCTTCAGAAACAGCATTTTTGATGTCACCCGACAAGTTCTCCACTGTATTAAGGTCCGGGTGTTGGGCTGGTCACTCCATAACATAACAACATAACAAGATTTTGCTGGTTTAGGGACATTGTCTTGATGAAAAACAAATTTCAAGGGCATGTTCTCTTCAGCATAAGGAAACATGACCTCTTCAAGTATTTTGACACATGCAAACTGATCCATGATCCCTGCTATGTGATAAATAGGCCCAACACCATAGTAGGAGAAACATGCCCATGTCATGATGCTTGCACCACCATGCTTCACTGTCCTCACTGTGTACTGTGGCTTGAATTCAGAGTTAGGAGGTCGTCTCACAAACCATTACATCTTTTTTACTTTTTTATCAGTCCACAAAATATTCCTCCATTTATCTTTAGGCCAGTTGTGTTCTGTGGCAAATTGAAACCTCTTCTGCACATGCCTTTTTTTTAAAAAGAGGAATTGCAGGGGATTCCTGCAAATAGGTTAGCTTTACACAGGCGAATTCTAAATGTCACAGTACTTTGAGGTAACTCCAGAATGTATTTGATCATCCTGGAGCTGATCATTGGCTGAGCCTTTGCCATTATGGTTATTATTTTATTCATTTTGATAGTTGTCTTCCTTTTTCTGTCATGTGTCTATGGTTTTGCTCTCCATTTTAAGGCATTGGACATCATTTTAGTTGAACAGCCAAACGTTTTTTGCACCTCTTCATATGTTTTCCGCTCTCCAATCAACTTCTTAATAAAAATATGCTGTTCTTCTGAACACTGTCTTGAACGACCCATTTTCCTCAAGCTTTCAAAGAGAAATGCATGTTTATTTTTTTAAATACCTTACCAAACCACCGTAAGATGGTGTGAGTGACAACAATGCACCTCCTGGTAATTGTATATGAGTTATATGTATATATTAGGCGTTGCACAACTCTGGTTGTGTTGAGTGTGAGTATATCATGTCCCCCTGAAGGTCCTAATGGGGTTATTTGCACTGAGCTATTACACTGTAGTGTCATGTCTAACAGCATATTATGCTGTATGTGTCCTGTGAATTTTATTATCGTGTATTTTGATATTATTACCAAGTTAGAGTGAATGGGATATTTTTTTGGACAAAACTTCCTATCCACATTTTAAAAAAATTAAAAAAATTGCAAATATGTGGGCATTCACCGTATTAAAGCAAATGGTGCTAATGTCTTTCCATTCAGAGCATGTCAGTCATGACTGTTATGCACAAAATAGAAAAAAGAATGCATTATTTGACATTCACTACAAAGTAGGTTATAATAAAAAGCCTCAGCTGCATCACCATCTGTTTTATTCCAAGCAAGAAACAAATTCAAGCAGAGCACGCAAAGATGCATTAAATCACAGCTTAGTTTTAATCAAAACTTTTATATTCCTCATCTAATGCTCAGAATGTCACCATCCATCAACCAGACACCAATTTCATTTAATGTCTCTGTTAACCCTAACAACATAATTATGCTGTGCTCATATGCTGAATTGCTTTGAGTGATCACATTTAAAACTCTTTGATATGTTAATAGTGTTTCCCATTATAAATCACTGCTGATGTCTTCTGAGGATCCCAAATGGGTATTGTTCATTTGTGTTAAAAGAACACACACACACACACACACACACACACACACACACGTGCACACATACACACAGAGACAAACAGTTTAATGCAGAAGTTAAATCTACACATTAAATCTGCTCTGCAACAAATTATCTTCAAATGATAATATTTTTGAAGCAGTTAGCACTAAATGATACAGTACATAAGGCACAGCAACCTTGTCTCGTATTCAAAATAAATATGTATTTGTATTTTTCTCATAATACAACATACATAAAAGAAAAATCTAATAATATATTAATTATGTTAATAAATTGTTGACGTTTATTATTTCAGACTGTAAATGTCTACATCAGCTGAGATGAGTGGTGAACTATTTGCATATGTATTTAATCTGCATAGGTTTGCATTAAATGAAGATGAGGCTGGACTTTTATTCCTTTTAGCCTTAGAGTTCAGGAAAGCTTTGTCATTCAAATCATCCCTAAATCACCAGAAAGGGGCAGATTAAATGCGTTCTGATTTATACTTATTCTAACTTGACCTTTATCAAAATGGTATTTTATGGAATGTGAAAAATCAGTCTGTACTGTCGTAACACCACAAATTACAGTTTTTACTGTTTTTTTTCAGTGAATAAATTGCATTCTGTTCTGATAAAGCTGCTTTCATTCCGCAAATCTGCTAATCTTTTTCCATTCCATTTCACAAAATCCAAACTATGCCCGATGCTGTCATCTCTGTGTACAAGTCAGGGGATTGTTTGGGGAGTTTTACACTGGCCACAGCCATAAGACCGATAAACCTAACATTCCCAAGCTGCGCTGTGAGACTGCATCACTGTATTTTCACTGGCCTATCTGCCTTTCTGAGGTTAACATGTAATGTGGTACTTTATATGAAGTACCTTGAACCAGACTTTCTGCTAAGCTGTATCGCGTCTCCATTGAATATTTTGTCCACCACATTCATAAAATTGATCGTTTCAATCTACAGGAATTTCCATTACTTTCCGGACAATTTGCCCTTATTTTCAAATGCAAATGTTAACACCTATGTTATGTTTTTGATGTTTGCCTGTTAATATTAAATTCAATTCAATTCAAATGTATTTGTATAGCACCAAATCACAACAGCAGTCATCTCATGGCACTTTACACATACAGGTCACAGAGGGCCAAATGCGTTGAAGAGAGTTTGTCACAAAAGAAAGTCATACATTCATATCACAAATTGATCTATAATGATGTCCTACCCTAAATGGATTCTAATGGCAGGTGAATAATTCAGCGTCAGAGTGGCTGTAATTCAGTTGTCCGTTTATTTGCATGTATACACAGAGTACTCAGTTCTTCCAGCAGTGCAAGTTCCTAGTTTTCTTATTACACGCACTTGACTCCAAACGTTTGCTCTTACCAGCATGCTATACACCACTGCTCTCTATAGCTCCTGCACTCTATTGTGTGGTTTAAACATTTTTTTTATTAATAAATGATCACTGTTTCGTGGTTGACTATGGACAATTATTAGTAAAAAAAAAAAAAAAAAAGCCAAGTCATATATAGTACTCTGGTTACTAGGGGTCAGTAATGTTACATTGAGGAGACATGACGCTATATTACATTACCTTCATGGAGTCACCCATGACATGTCAGGCATGACAGAGTGAAAAAAAAAGTTCTCCTCCCATTTGTTGTGGAAGTGGACGTTTTTGGCATGTTGCTTTGTCCTTCTTACCCGCTTCGTTCGAAACACTTTCTCTAAGTTAGTAATTACTAGTAATTACTCTAAGTTTAGTAAGTAATTGGAGATATCAAGTTAGCTTGGTAGCTTGCTATGCTGAGTGTAGGATATTCCCTAATGTCTACACGGCTCTAATAATGGTAAAAAACCATATTTAGAAAGTGATAAACAGATTTTCTGTGCTCTAACTACAAAAATGTTGCGTTTATTAAAACTGAATCCCACTTTTCCCTTATCAGAGTTGGGTCTGGAACCAATTAATCACGATAAGCAAGGGGCTATTGTATATTTTGACCTGTTATTCTAACTTTATGATAAAGTAGTTTATTTGATTAATGACTCACACTTTTTGGAATGTAAATATTTTTATGCAAAGGTTTTCATACAATATGAAAATAATTAACAATAATGCAATTCATGTTGTTTGAGATAGTGGATTAAGTGGATACAGAAGTTCCACACTAGTTTAATAATTAACTAAGAAACTGGGATTTGGCTACGGTGGAAAAGTTGCCTGGCTGGCTGGCATGGTAGAGAGTTAACAGACATGAGAATGTGACAGTTTGACATTTAATTTGACATTTTTGAGCGTTTTGGATAGAATGAGCACACCAAACAGCTGAAGGGGTAACAAGAAATCTTCCGTTGAGCGCAAGCTTACGATGACAAACACAGATGCGCTTTTTGTGGCGACTCATTTTCATTTTGTGTAACTACTACATTAGTGTGTGTAAAAACACACAAAAGAGAAAACCTATTCTTCCTCATCCAACTTCCTACACAAAATTCTGCTAAATTGGATATGGCAGGAAAAATAAAACAATTTATTTCCTGAGTTGATGAAGTAGGGCCACACGGTGGCTGAGTGGGTAGCATGTTGGCCTCACAGTCAGGAGGTTCAGGGTTCGAATCTCCGCCCAAAGTCAGCTGGGATAGGCTCCAGCATACCCGCGACCCTAATGAGGATAAGCAGTATAGAAAATGGATGGATGGATGGAGTTGATGAAGTAGTTGCTTCGAAGTGAAGTGGAAATTTGACTTTGTCTTTTTATCTTCTGTTATTTCACCATTGCGCTGATTTGCTTTGAAAGGTGGAAGTGTAATCTGCTCGTACAGCCACGCTGCGCTCCGGTGTTCTCTTTGATGCCATGTGAATGGGGAACTTATGGCTCACAGGCACTTTTGTCAGCACACAGTGTCTGGTATTCCCAACCATCTGCGTCATCAACAATATTGCTTTCAATATTGTAGATGGGAATATAATTTGACAAGCTCCAAATCTTTTTGCCTTAGGAAATATAAGATGTGAAAGTAATGTAATTGCTTTCTCCGCCTTTGCTGCTGACTACATGTGAATGGGAAGAGACTCACGGTGCATTTGACAGGTTTGGTTCAGTTGTAATAAATTGTGGTGTAATTTTTCTGGACTCTATCATCTGAACCCAAGTGCACCAAGTGTGAGGGAAGAGACAGCGTGGAGCTCAGTCTGCCTACATACTTGGGGGTAAGATGATGATGATTGGGAGGGCCACATGTTTTTTCTGTAAAACCATATTATGCATTGCCATACGCAGCCTTTGCATATTACAGAGTAGGGATGTCCGATTCAATGTTTTTAATAGTCTTGCCGATCAGATCCCAATTTATTTATTTATTTTTTAATAATACGATTTTATTACCCACTCTAACTAGCTTAAAAGGTTGTAGCTTGAAAATAGGTACGGATAAAGACATACCATAAATAAGAAAAAATCATAAGTATGACTCGTTTGTGATGAGTGTAAATTCACTAACCTAATTCTCGTAGTAAGACATCACCAGGGGCTGCACGGTGCCTGAGTGGTTAGCATGTTGGCCTTACAGTAAGGAGATCTGGGTTTGAATCTCGGCTTGGCATCTCTGTGTGGAGTTTTTCCCGTGCTTGCGTGGGTTTTTGCCCGGTACTCTGGTTTACTCCCACATTCCAAAAACATGCATGTTAAGTTAATTGGAGACTCAAAGTTGTCCATAGGTATGAATGTGAGTGTGAATGTTTGTTTGTCTGCCCTGCGATTAACTGGTTCCAGTCAAGGGTGTACCTCACCTCAGGCCCAAAGTCAGCTGGGATCCAGCATATCCTAATGAGGATAAGCGGCACAGAAAACGAATGGATGATGTCACCAGGCTCAGAATTTGGGAGATCCCTGTCTCAATGATACAAAATCATATTAGTGTCTGATCCACTTATGATACTCTTCCTCACCTCTCAAGCAAACACAGTCATCATCATCATCATTTACAGTGAGATCTGGCTGTGACTCTTATTTAAAAGTCACATTTATCTGAAGGTGAGGGTATTTTTGCAAGTTTTAATCCTCTTCCAAGTAGGTCTACTTTATTCTGGAGAGCACACTGGCTGCCTCCAATTAACTCCTACTGAAGCTACAGAGATAACTTCATTTTTTACTACTGGAGCATTAGACAGAGATACATTCACAGTAAATCACTCTCTTTTTAAACATTAAAGTCATTCACACCCATCCCTAGAAGAAGTTTAGTTACTTGTGTAGCTCTAAGTTCAAATATTGCCATCTCCAGAGTTGTCCATTCATCTCACCTCACCAGGGTCGCGGGGGTATGCTGGAGCCTATCCCAGCTGACTTCAGGTGAGAGTCTGTAGACACTTAAGTAGTTTTGTTTTCCTACAAGCGTAATTCTTATTTATAATAAGGCTATCAAAAATAGCACATCAAGAGCGGTAACTTTTTAAATTAATTCCAAGCCATGCCTCTCCGTTATGATGACAGACGGTGGGACAGAGTAGTTCCCCACCGAGTCCGCTGCTCTTTTATAACTTTATTCAGAACACATCAACAGCAGTGTAATTCCAACACCATATACTGTATGTATCACCAACTCTTCTCTAGTCCGTTCCGTCTGACCACGTCCTCGCTACCACGAGATGCATTCATTGCCATTCCAAACATCACCACAACCTATTTAGGATGTGTGTTTGCGTACCCAGGGTAATTTAGACTAGTTTACTATTGTGTTACTGTTTCTTTAAACATACCAAGTACAGTGGAACCCCGGGATAAGAATGCCCCGTTACTTAGAAATTTTGGCAATTCCTCGCATGGAATAGTCTACATTTCCAAGAACAAGAAGAGACTGTCAAGTTTCACATGAAAGTTGTCTTTTTCTGGCCATTTTGAGCATTTAATCGACCCCACAAATGTTGATGCTCCAGATACTCAACCTGCTCAAAGGAAGGTGGGTTTTATATCTTCTTTCAGCAGCTAAACTGTTTTCAGCTGTGCTAACATGATTGCACAAGGCTTTTCTAATCATTAATTAGCCTTCTGACACAATGAGCAAACACATTGTACCAGTACAACACTAGAGTGATGGTTGCTGGAAATGAGCCTCTATACACCTAGGTAGATATTGCACCCAAAACCAGACATTTGCAGCTAGAATAGTCATTTACCACATTAACAATGTATAGAGTGTATTTCTCATTAGTTTAAAGTTATCCTCATTGGAAAAAAAACTGTGCCACAAACTTTTGAACAGTAGTCTATATATACATATGAATGCAAATATTAACAGGCATAATATGCCCTGCTTCGCACTGCCTAGGCTAGGGCGCTGACCACTCGACTAAAAGCCTAGACCGTCAGGCGCGTGTTCAGCGCATCTCTTAAGGCAGATAGAGTGAGGTTTACCAACGTACACTGGCATCCGTTACACATATATATGTGTATATATATATATATATATTACTATACGATATAATACTCCTGGTTTAAAGTATTACCTACACGAGGCATCATATTACAGCAATGGCTTGTTAAATTCATAGCAATGTTGCTTGTCGCACTTTTGTGACTTTGGTGCTTAAAAGGCTAAAGGTAATGCAACCAAAGTATTGTTGAATTTTGATTACACGACCAACAATATTGTAGCAATCCGGGCACGGTAAGGGAGAACTACCACTGTAGCTTTGGAGCCGAATGTACAGCATCCAACATGACACTAACTTCACCATTGTATGCCGTAGACATGTCTGCATAATGGTGTGGCGACTCCTTCTTCCGGGTGGCAGAAGTCAAGTGGCAACCAGTTTTGAGGCGCATTACTGCACCAACCGTGTTGGAGTGTTGGCCCAGAGTTATGACAACCAAATCAGCCCAATGTTGTGCCAGAAGCTGATTTTAGCCGGTTTTCAAAATACAGTGGATCGGCCAATCTCAATCTTGAAGATTGGATTTGCAGATCCCTACTACCGAGTGGATGATCTAGTAATCCACCTTCAATTTGCACCAATTAACGAATGAACCAATTAGGTGAGACCCTAAACAGCAGTATAGTGATGTAAAATATGGGATGTGGACAAGAAAAAGCAAACACTAGGTAGGTTGATCTCCCTGTGGCATATCTCTGCAACAGAATAATTGCTGTTGGTGTTTTTGACTAATTTATTCAAACATTCTGCTAATATTAAAAAGACGATTCATCCATCCATCCATCCATACATTTTCTTCCGCTTAATCCGAGGTTGGGTCGCGGGGGCAGCCGCCTAAACAGGAAAGCCCAGGCCCAGGACATGGCACTCGAGGACCAAAGACTCGGACTTAGAGGTGCTGATTCTCATCCCAGCCGCTTCACACTCACAGAGTTGAAAGTCAAGGCTTGATGAAGCCAACAGGACCACATCAACTGCAAAAAGCAGAGATCCAATCCTGCGGCCACCAAACCGGAACCCCTCGACGGTCTAGCTGCACCTAAAAATTCTGTCCATAAAAGTAATGAACCGAATAGGTGACAAAAGGCGGCCCTGGCATAGTCCAACCCTCACAGGAAATGAGTCCGCCTTATTGCCAACAATGCGAACCAAACTCTGACACCGGTCTTACAGGGAACAAACCGCCTAAATTAGGTGGTCCAAAACCTCATATTTCTGGGGCACTTACCACAGTACTCCCCGAGGAACACGGTTGAATGTCTTCTTTAAGTCTACAAAACACATGTAGACTGGTTGGGCAAACTCCCAGCAAGAACACTGCAGAGAGTATAAAGCCGGTCCACGGTTCAACCAGGACAAAAACCACACTGCTCCTCCCGAATCCGAGATTCTATCCGGTGATCCACCTCTCCAGAACCCCTGAAAAACCTTACCAGGACAGTTGAGGAGTGTGATCCCACAGTAGTCAGAATACACCCTCCAGTCCCTCTTCTTAAAAACCACCACCCTGGTCTACAAATCCAGGGGCACGACCCCCGATGTCATCCTGTAGGATGTTCTGTACTGACTTTTTTACATACCAAAGTCAGCTGGGATAGGCTCCAGCATACCCGCGACCCTAATGAGGGTAAGAGATATAGAAAATGAATGAAAACATGTAGCCCTAATAAAGCTCCATAAAGAACTACTTCAGTGTGCCAAATAAGATCAATCATCCTGTGTCATTACCGCTAGGATATCAGTCCAATTCCAATTCAAGTCTTGTTCTTGCTGTGACACAAATCAACAATCCATCAATTTATGACTGCTTGGAGAAAACTGCTGAAAACAACATCAGTGTGCTGAAAAGGAACTGTAACTGCTGTATGAAACTTTGTTAAAAATGACTTTGCTTTACTCAATCATGTTGTGTTTTGGTCCTGTTGTTGGTGTGACTTCGTCACACAACCAAATCAACAAAATCAGACTTCTACAAATAAGGGGAAAAAAGCTTTTTCATAGCCCCTCGGGTTTGCTGCTCACCTGATATTTTTGATATTATAAATCATGCAATATAAATACAAGCCTATGACACACATGACAGTCTGGGATGTTAGTAGCCAAGTAGCAGAAACTGCACCTACCGTAATGATGAATAAAGCAAATGGACACCTTTTCTTCCTGCCATGTTTGTGTACATATTTTTTATATATGGAACTAATTCATTCATTTTCTATACCGCTTATCATTATTAGGGTCGCGGGTAAGCTGATTGTAATGATTAATTAATGAATTGTTCAGGAGACCTGGAAGAGCTGGCTTTCATATTTCTCTTTGGCCGTCTCTGTGTGAAGCTTGCATGTTCTCCCTATGCATGGGTTTTTCTCGGGTACTTCAGCTTCCTCCTACATTCCAAAAAATGCATGTTAGGTTAACCCAGAAGACTTTGTAAATGTTTTTTTTTTTACATACCTAGGTCCCAAACAGTGCCTATAAGACAGCAGTAGCACATCTCAGCCTTTAGAAATCATTTAGTGAATGCCGTCGCGGCTGCCCGGGTGAAAGAGCAACCGTGCTTCACTGCGCCCTGCTGCCCCGAAGTCCCATCCCGGGTCGGTGCCCGGTGAGGAAGGCGGGAGAGCCCGTGGGCTGAGCCGGCTAAGGGTGCGTTGAACAACATACACAAGGAAACATAGGAGCGTTGCTGGAGCACTTGCACTAAGTCCGTAGACTTGCTGTGTTGTGCACCGCACATGCATGTAAGGAGAAAGATCAGTGTCAGGAGGTCTCTTACCCGAGACCATTGAGGTTTTTCTGAAAACAATCAGGCTAATATCTGTTCCCACAACTAGTTGCAATGTGTTTTTGTCAGTGTTGACTGAGATATCGCCTCACAAAATAAATTTTTGTACTCATTTATCATTCATTCATTTTCTATACCGCTTATCCTCATTATGGTCGTGGGTATGCTGGAGCCTATCCCAGCTGACTTTGGGCAGGAGGCGGGATACACCCTGGACTGGTCGCCAGTCAATCGGAGGGCACATATTGACAAACAAACATTCACACTCACATTTATACCTATGGACAATTTTTAGAGTCGCCAATTAACCTAACATGCATGTTTTTGGAATGTGGGAGGAAACCGGAGTACCCAGAGAAAACCCACACACGCACGGGGAGAACATGCAAACTCCACATAGATATGCCCAACGGAGATTTGAACCCTAATCTTCCAGATCTCCTGACTGTGTGGCCAATGTGCTAACCACTCAGCTACCGTGCGGTACTCATTTATCCCATCTTTAAAAAATATGAATTATAAAACAAGGGCAATAAGTTTCTGATATTTTCATTTGTTGAAAATGCTTGTGAAACTCAATAGCAACGGGTGTGACAATATCCACCAGTTGTGACCTTTCCAACAACATCTAAATTCCGAAGACACACAGGCTGGCCTTTTATTCTGAGCAAAGTTAAGCAGAGAAACCCTCCCCCTGGTCTGAAATGTACTGTAAGTGAGTGAACTAGCATTGAAGTTACAACACGGAAGTACACTTACTGGCTAGAGCAGGGGTCACCAAAATTTTCTCTGTAATACAACTCACTCATTTTGTAATACAGTACTCTAGCTAAAATGCAACTCCATTCCATTCTATTTTCTTCCGCTTATCCGGGTCCGGGTCGCGGGGGCAGCAGTCTCAGTAGGAAAGTCCAGACTTCCCAGTCTCCGGCGACCTCTTCCAGCTCCACCGGGAGGACACCAAGGCGTTCCCAGGCCAGCTGTGAGACATAGTCCCTCCAGCGTGACCTAGGTCGTCCCCGGGGCCTTCTCCCGGCTGGGCATGCCCGAAACACCTCACCAGGGAGGCGCCTGGGAGTCATCCGGAGTAGATGCCCAAGCCACCTCAGCTGGCTCTTTCGATGTGAAGGAGCAGCGGCTCTACTCTGAGCTCCTCCCGGATGGCCGAGCTCCTCACCCTATTTTCCGGCTCAGCTCTCCCTTCACCATGACGGTCCGGTACAGCGACTGCATTACTGCTGACGTTGCACCGATCCGTCTGTCAACCTCATGCCCCAACCGTCCCTCACTCTTGAACAAGACCCCGAGATACTTAAACTCCTCCACTTGAGGCAAGACCTCAATCCCAACCCGGAGGGTACAGTCCACCCGCTTCCGACTGAGAACCCAGAATCTCTTCGAGGCCGACCGAAAGTCGTGCTCCACAGCCTCACCGAACTCCTCCCACACCCGAGTTTTTGCCTTGACGACCGCCGAAGCCGCGTGCCGCTCGGTCTTCCGGTACCTGTCAGCTGCTTCAGGAGTCACGCAAGCCATCCATGCTATAATAGGACTCCTTCTTCGGCTTGACAGCAGCCCTAGACCATCGGGTTCGGGGCTTGCCGCCACGACTGGCACCAACCATCTTGCGGCCGCAACTAGGACTGGCTGCCTCAGCAATGGAGGCACGGAATACGGCCCATTCGGACGAAACATACCATCTGCATTCGGATGAGAGTTGATGACTCGACAAACAGGAGACTCTGCCAGACGTTCCTCGCACACCATCGCTACGCGTTTGGGTCCACCGAGTCTGTCCGGTATCCTTCCCTGCTATCTAATCCAACTCATCACCAGGTGGTGGTCAGTTGACAGCTCAGCCCCTCTCTTCACCTGCGTGTCCAGAACATGCGGACGCAGATCTGATGATACAACCATAAACTGAATCCCAAAATGTAATTTCCTGTCCATATGTCCGGAAGACATTTATTGAAACAGACACAAGCACAAGTCTTATTTATATCTTAAACGCATTATTTCCTCTGATTATATCTGTTATATTGATTCATATGAGTGTCAGGGTGATTAGAGGCGTGTTATTTCATGTCTAGAGGGCTCTAATAATGTTAAAAATCTTATTTAAAACGTCATAAACAGGTTTTCTAACTACAAAAAAATTTCATTTTTTTTGACAATTAATCCTACTGTACTTGGTTGGGTCTAGAACCAATTAAATGTGATAAATGAGGGATTACTGTACAACTAAACCATATAACTAAAGACACAGTTAACATAAAAAGTTGTCTTCTTTTCACATTTGACGGCCAACATTCATTATTTTACATGTACAGTGCAGCGGTAAATGCTACTGCTGTCACATGATTAAAATTAGTCTGAAATATGCCCAGTCTGTCTTTTATTAACAGAGAAATAAATGGCAGCACAGGATTATATATAGTTGTATGTATTAACAGCTCTGTAAAAAACCAAAAGTAATATAACCAGTGTGTAACGTTCCACAAAACCTTTGTTTTTATTTTTATATAAAAAAAATGTTTTTAATTAAAATAGTCTAGATCAGGGGTCTCAAACTCATGCCAAGCATGTTTTCCTTCCAGCCGGTAATCAAAGCAGGTGATTTTAATGATCAACACCTCCTTCGATTTGGAGGAGCTCGCCAATTAAAATCATCTGCTGGAGAAAGTAGTTGAAAAGAAAACCGGCAATGTCTCGGCCCTCCATGGCACGAGTTTGAGAGCCCTGGTCTAGATCCTCTCATTATATATCCTTCACATTACCATGCCAGACATCGTTCCAAGGGTTCACTGTTATCAAAATATTTTACTCTGACATGCAGGCTTGACAAGGATGGTTCAAGCCTTACATTTGTGACCTCATAACAATAAAACTAACAACTATTTATTTTGTTATTATTTATATTTAATATTAATGGTGTTATTTACACATTTTGTTATATCTTTAACAATTCACTTTATTTGATACTTTTTTTTTTTTACAAAATACTGAAAAGAAAAAAATCCCAACTCAGCGCTATCCTCATTCATCCTACAGTAACCGATTTGAGCAACTCGATTCTGGTTACATCTCGTTCATAGCACAGAAACAGCCCTGGCAAAAATCAATAATCATCTTATCATGGCAGAGGCTGTAAAGTATTCTCATCCATCTTGATCTGAGTGCGGCCCATGACACCATTTCTGATAACATTCTCCTTTACAGTACAACTGAGCATCAATTGGCTTCACTCAGCCCAGACTGTTTTTTACTGACCACACAAGTTTATTCGAATTAAATTCCAAATTTCCTGTCTATAATGGTGTTCTTCTGGGTTCCGTCTTTGGTCCTATTATATTTATCACATACTTACACTAACTTTTGATTTCTACATGGATTACATTTGTGGATGACTACTTGTCAACAAAACCAAACTGCCATGTCCCACCCACAATCAAATTTTTTTTTTGTCCAACAATTTCTCAAAAACTGGAATCTGTCCCACTGGGACTAAACTCACCCAATCACAATCAGGAAGTTTTTATTCCACCTCACTCCATCGTTTATCCGTCCCCCCTAGGTTGAGTCATTCTTAAAAGCACATTATCTCTCTTCTCATTCCAAATACTTCCATCCACGCAACATTAATTCCCTCTGTCCGTCCCTCACACTGCCACTCTCCTTGTTCACTTCTGTGTTATATCCCGTGAAGACTACTTTACCTTTGGTCTCCCACACAAATCCGTCCATAAACTTAAACTACTCTCTTGCTGGCGCCAGAAGCCCATCCATGAATCACACCACTCCTGTTTTTCATCAGTTTCATTGGGTTCTGATCAACAATCAACCATTTTAATACTCTACTTCTCACCTTTAATAATTTTCCTGAAAAAAAGAGTGTTTGTATCAAAATATCCACACACATATGTATATACAGTATATATATATTTTTTTCAGTTCATGTATTTGAATCACGGATTGTGATTAGTGTTGGGCAAATTACCTTCGGAAAAGTACAGTGGAACCTTGGTTTGGGTCAATAAGTTCCAGAAGGTCAAACTCTAACAGAAACATACGCTAACCCAGTGGTTCCCAAACTTTTTTGCCGCGCTCCTTTTTTGGAGATAAAATTATTTTCAGTTCCCCAGTTTAAAAACCACTGCTCTAACCGAATACATTTTTCCCACTAAGAATAATGCATATCTATTAATCTATTCCAGACAGCAAACACAAACAAGTTTTCATGGTTTTACATGCAGAAAACAACTACTAATGCAGATAAACGACAAATAAAAGGAATACATTCACATTCAACCATTTTTGACTGTACTTAGTACCTTTTGCCGGAATGGGTCCTCCATTTTTATTTCAAGCTGAACAGAGAAGATGAACAGGATTTGGATTTGTTATAATAAGCTTTGATAGTTAGCAGGACCGAATCAGTATATCAAAACTGAAATTGCTGATTGCTGCAGCAGTGTAAGTGACAATATGAATGTAGAATGCATACAAAAACGATCAACAAAATCTACGGCTTTCCCAGCTTTTCCTCTCCCCTCCTCTCCTGCACCAGCAAGTGCATGCCTTCTGTGGCGTCTGTATGCGTAAACACTCGCCTGTGACCACACGCCCCCGCCCTTTTACCCTGTGCAGCCTAAACACACAATCCTATAACCTGTTTCCTACATTGACAAAGATGGCAATGTGGCAGTGACATCAACACGGAAACCACTTTCGAGTTTTGCTATAAGTTATTTCTTAAATACAGTCGTGCTTTTTCAACTTTTTTTGGCTCCACAGCGGGTTATTTTGCAGCCGTGATCAATTAGAAAAGCAGAGACGAGTGACTTCCGTTTCACATGTAATGACACATTTCGCCTTTTTAAGTAATAGCTGCTTATCAGGCCATCTGTCTCAACACTCAACACTCTCAACACTTATCTACAGCTGTGAATGCTTTATAGCGTAGATATGTAAAAACTCATCAGACTTCCATATTTGGTGTTTGCAAAGAATCACTTGGAAAGACTGCATGGCACCATCCTGCAAAGATGTTGGCTATGTGGCAGAGTGACAATGCTACTCAAATGAAAGCCACAATTTTATACACATCCCGGACAACCACCTTTCAAAAATCGTGAATTTGAGGGATGTTGCTGTCCCTGCGGAGCCCTACTGGAACGATACAGAAGCCATTTGAAGATGACAATAACAGACAGCGTAGTATCCCTCATTAAGTAGCAGAGCAGTTTAAGCAAATTTGAATCCTCAACCATTTTGATGAAAAAAAAAACCAACTCCTCACACTTGCACAATCGGTGGAAGAAAATGTGGGTCAAGAATTGGCCCCTTCTCACACAGAAGAATGTTGTCATCCCGACAGACTGCCTTGAGCAAAAGTGATAAAAATACATTAAGAACACAGCTGGACTCACGCAGTGTATTAATAACGCGATAAGATGCTCGCCATACTGTACACTGACCCAAAAATGTATGCAAACAGAGGCAAAAAACAGACTAATTTGGGTGTACGCTAACCAAGGTTGCACTGCAATTAGTTATCGTTACTAGTTACTTTACCATACAAAATTGAATAAATAATGGAATCAATCTAAATAATAAATTAGTCTAAATAAATACATCTAATTAGTTACCAGGGAAAGTAGTTATTGCGTTAAAACTAGGGATGTCCAATATTGGCTTTTTTGCCAATATCCGAAAGGCCCATATTGTCCATCCATCCATCTTCTTCCGCTTATTCGGGTCTGGGTCGTGGGGGCAGCAGTTTTAATAGGGAAGTCCAGACTTCCCGGTCCTGAGCCACCTCTTCGAGTTCCACACAAAGGTGTTCCCAGACCAACTGTGAGACATAATCACTCCAGTGTGTCCTAGGTTTTACCAGGGGACTTCTCCCGGCCTGGCATGCCTGGAACACCTCTGCAGGAAGGTGTACGGGAGGCACCTTGACTAATTCCCCGAGTCACCTCAACTGGCTCCTCTCCATGTGAATGATGAAAGAGCTTTCAGCAGAAAAATACTGTAGATCCACCGGTAAATTAGTGCTTTGCCTTCTGGCTCAGTTCAGATGCTGCACCGATATGCCTGTTGACCTCATGCTCCAACCTTTCCTCACTCGGGAACAAGACTCTGAGATATGTGAACTCCTCCACCTGGGGCAAGACCTTGCTCCCAACCCAAAGGGTGCAATCCACCCTTTATAGACTGAGAACCATGGCCTTGTATTTGGAGGTGCGGAGTCTCGTACCAGAAGCTTTGAACCAATACCAATGTGTACCACCACATATCTCCTCTAGTGGAATTAACACATACTACTTACCAAGTGTACTTCTGTTCCCGGGTCATGAGGTTGTTGTAGCCACTTAGCTGTTGCTTGAGTGGAGAGTAAACTGATTGGTGCCACCTGCCTCGACTCCTGTTTCTCCACATTTGGGGACACTCAGTGTGGGTAAAAATGTTGACGGACGGCAGTGACAACACAAGGCCGTAAGGGGGCCGCTACAAGTTGGCTAGTGTCGATGCTGTCTACACCCACGCCCGAGGTTTCAACATATTGAAGCCCAGTTCCTACTGCCAGGAATAACCCAAGTATTTCCGCTTAGTGACCGCACAAGGATGCCTTGACGACAGCCAGTACAGAAGCCCATAGGCCAATATACAGCAGTTTTTCAAATCGGTTTTCATTATCGGGGAAAACCTGATACCGATATCTGCCAATAATAAATTTGTATGCCAATATCGAGCCAATCCCTAGCAAAGACATCAGTGCATGACAAGGTGCCACATTTCACTGTCAGTCAGAGCGTTAGTAACGGTGTCACTCCCAACACTGATAGTGACAAAAATACTGTACGGTATGTGTTAGTACTGCTGACCCTCCTTTCTTATTTGTGCCTTCATCCGTGACATCGCCATAAAACTGCTCTGTGTTTCATGTGAAGCACAATATGCACTCCACTTAATTAAATGAAGTGCAAGGCTGACCACTCGGATGCTGGCTTTTCAGCCTTCGCATTACAGGCCTCAGTAAATTAATTGGGAGAATCCCTCATTCCCTTCAGTTGGTTCGGCGACAGTCAAAAGAGAGATAAAAGTCCTTGGATCTTGTAAGCCTAAAACATGTCTGAGGCAGAGTACAAGCTTCTATCACACATTTTGCTCTCTGATTTGTTTTATAAAAATACCCTTTTCACAGCCTTCAGTTATCATGAGAGTAAAAACCGCTTATGTTAACTCTCAGGTCAGGTCTTTGTGGGCTGCTACATGGTTGCCATAGGACAAAACTATTATGATATGCAGCACTTTACGCTTTGTACATATTCACCCCTGTGGTTACAACTTAGTATGTACATCAAACGAGGGCACCTTGAGGGAGGAAGGGGAGCGAGAGAGATATAACTATTCTACTCAGCTTCCTATTTGAGTAACAGTGAGTTTGCTTCATAAACAAACCCCCGAGTTGAAGGTGAGTGGCTGGCTGCTGCCCCTTGAAATGTATTGCACAATCAGTGAAGCTTGGTGTTCAGAGATCAACCTGCAATATTTCAGGCCAGCTTATACAAGCAGGGACACCATATCAAGCCTCAGATCAGAGGGTTCAATAATGGCTTCGTCTCAGCCTCTCGAATGAAACTGTGGAGATGGAAAGAAAATCTTGCCCTTTAAACTTTGAGGACACACATGACCTAGAAGATTTCTTATTGAAAAACCAAAAGAATGACAGGTAAGAACTATTACTTGGGCTTGCTGGCAATTTAACCTTGTCTACTGTATTTTCTTGCACTTGAAGTTGAATCTCAATTATTTGTGACATTTGTACATTAGGATGCTCCACACAACAGCTGTTGGAGAAGGAAAGGAAAGAGACAGACATGTATAGGAATTTATACCTTCCTTTTAAATCTCTCACAGGGTTTGCGCACCAAAAAGTGACGAGACGTTGCAAGGGACATATTCATAGCAATAAGATACACATTATCCTAATCCTCATACCTTCTGATTTGATAAGCCCCTTCTTGAACCAGATAAATAACATTCATTCATTCATTCATTTTCTATACTGATTATCCTCATTAGGGTCGCGGGTATGCTGGAGCCTATCCCAGCTGACTTTGGGCGAGAGACGGGGTACACCCAGGACTGGTCGCCAGTCAATCGCAGGGCCAGATGAATAACAACTTTCATAAAAATTTCAACAAAAAATAAATAAATATCAACAATATTACACAATGATATTTCTCTAATGCAGATGCTGTGTTTGATCAAATTTAGCTCATGTTATAAAAACATAGGCCAACAACATTCAGTCCCCTAAAGCTGTATTCGATGCCTGATAAACCCTCAAAGTTATACTTTTTACCCTCAGGTCCCAAAACGGTCCCTCTCATAAAAGTGAGATATATAGAAAAAAAAACAAAATCCACTTTCACTGCATCAAATCTTTTCAACAACTTCAGACCTAACCATAGCCTTTTTTAAAGTTATATTTTAAAATGAATATATTTAAAAGTTTTAATTTTAGAATTTATTTTCCATAGAAAAAAACTCAAAAATATACAATATTTACCAAAAATCTTGTTATGGGTTTGCAGGAGCGAACCCTCGGACGTGGACAGAGGAGGCAGGTTGGAGGCGGTGTATTTTGTCTTTAATGTAGACAACAGAAAATAACAAAAAACAATAGGTGGTCGCACAGGAATGAGAAGTGAGCACCATGAGCAGTGGAACACACACGAGCCTTGGGGTAGCCAACCTGGCAGACCGGGTCACGGGACGTACCGTCTGGAAGAAGCTCGAGCGAAGCTGGATGGGAGTCTGGAACTGCAGGAACAAACAGGTGGTTTGGAAAAAAGAAAACGTGCAAGTTCGTACGTGATCCTTCCCGAGTGGAAGAGAATAATCCAGCGTCTCCCAGGTGCGAACCCTCTGCTTAAAAAAGGTGTCCGCTCATTACGTGCAGGTGCGTCCCGTGGCCCGCCTCCAGTTGCCGTGGCAGCTCCTGCAACCAAAAAGCACACTCCCAGGAGAAGGCAAGGAAAAAACAAAAGGCAACGCAAGTGAACATAACAGTACCCCCCCTCTTTACGGACGCCCGCTGGCGGCCTACCCGGCTTCTCCGGAAAGCGGGTGTAGAAATCAGAGAGGAGGGCAGGATGCAGAATGAGAGCGCGAGATACCCACGAACGGTCCTCTGGGCCGTACCCCTCCCAGTCGACCAGGAACTGGTAACCCCTGCCCCTTCTTCTTACGTCCAAGATGGCCTTGACCGTAAACGCTGGGTGCCCATCAATCAGCCTAGGTGGAGGAGGAGGCACTTCGGGAGGGCAGAGGTCACTGGAGGCGACTGGCTTGAGGAAGGAGACGTGGCACGTAGGGTGCATCCTGAGGGAGTCTGGGAGACGCAGTTGGACCGCCGATGGACTGAAAAGCCTCTCGATGGGGTATGGACCGATGAACTGCGGTTAGAGTTTTCTTGAGATACAGTGGAGAGGAAGGTCGGGGGCCGGCTTGTATTCGGGCGCCGCCAAACGATGATGATTAGCCAGTCGCTGGTTCCGTTCCGCCGTGCGAGAAAGCGCTGCCCGTGTATTGCGCCAGGCCCGACGGGCACGCCGTAGATGGGCGGACTCCGAGGGTACGGCCGACCCTGACTCGAGAGATGGAAAGGCCGGAGGTTGGTATCCATAGGCAGCATGGAACGGAGAGATGCCCGTTGCGGAGCTGGTAAGAGTGTTGTGGGAGTATTCGATCCACGGAAGGTTCATGGACCACGATACTGCTGATGGCACACGCAGCGGATAGCTGGCCTCCAGGTACTGATTTGCACGCTCCGTCTGGCCGTTGGTATGTGGATGGTATCCAGAGGACAGACTGGGAGAAGCGCTCAATGCCCCACAAAAGGCCTTCCATACCTCAGAGGTGAACTGCGGACCCCTGTCCGAAACCACGTCCATGGGGATGCCATGTAGCGGAAACACATGTGTCACAAGTAGCTCCGCCGTCTCGAGGGCCCAGGGCAGATTGGGGAGAGCGATGAATTGGACCATCTTGGAGAATCTGTCGACAATCGTGAGCACCACCGTGTTGCCGTTGGAAGGGGGAAGTCCCGAGACAAAATAGAGTGCCCAAACAAATCCAAGCATTCGTCTTGGTATGCTTTTTGGAACAAATTAATAACAAAAATCAAGGTATGGTAAGGTAAGGTAATGGTTGTAATATACAATATACAAGGCATTATGTAAAAGCGCACGGGCTTTCAAGGAGACACTGAAGTACAACACAATCAATACTGTCCAGCCAACATACTACAAAACCCATTGATGCACAATGTGATACAATTGTAGGTGTTTGATTAGTTGTCCTTGTGTTGTCCACTGTTGCTCCCTCCCTTGTGCTTTTTGTTCTTTTACTGTATGCTTGATTACCCGAGTGTGTGTGCAAGTGTCTGTTTTATTCGCAGTTCTCTGGGTGCTTCTTCAGATTAACAAATGTAATGTGATTGTTGATTATCCACATCTGCAAGTGTCCTGATATGTGTTCAATTAAGCAATCTGTAGACAAATATGACATGTGTTACAGATATTTCAAGGATTTAGGAAATAACAAAAACATCTGAACGCCCCATTATGATACCAGTCTAATTTCATGAATTTAGAGAAAAGTATGTATACTTTGTTTACCATTACCTCCAATGAAGTTGAGCAGATGCACTCACAAGATATTTGGCCAGTTTTTAGCTCAACTGTGATGTTGAGCAGGTGCCTTTTCAATCGAAGCTGTCATTGTTCACGTTTTTTGTGCAGTGGCGAAGAAGTGTGATTGACAGCTCGTGACCAGTGAGTTGAATTCCTGACGTGAACAAAATCTGGCCGGCCGTGACAGCGACCGCACACAGTTGAAGCACAGTTAAGGCTTCACAATCCTGAGACTTTCCTACTCACGGCAAGCACAAATCTTAGAATAAGGTGATGATGCTCTGTGTCCAAATGTGCTGGCATCCCTTGGGTTTTATTTGATGTAATTACGTCTTATCTTTTGGGAATTACATTCTAAAACTACGAAAAGGCCCGGACACATTATTCAGTGTTCTTTTTGGGATTGTTAAATGAAATATTTACCCACATTTCAGTCAATGCAGAGTCAAACCAATCTATTTATAATGAGTTACATTACTGATTATATGACAATATGTACACGGGATGCAATGATTAGACAGACTACAAAATCATGGGTACCGTACCAGACAACTTTATGTCAAGCTCGGGTCATGTCAAAAATCACTACTTCATTTCACTCCTACTTCATACGTAGTTCTTTATTGATCCATGACAGGATTATGACAAAAATGATTCATGATCTTAATTGTTCTTCAGAAACCAGAAATTGCCCTGCACATTACCAATCAGACAGACAAATGCAAAAAATGTCATAGGTATGTATTTTATTCAAAAATTTCAAACATTTTATACAAAACAATAAGGATACTCAATGCTTCAATGCCAGTTCAACACTATGTGCAAATTCACCCAATGACTGGTCAATTTTAAAACTTAGTGTACAGTATTTTAAATCACAGCATAAAGAATACAAAACATCATTCATTGATTTATATTAAATGTGAAATATATTGAGGTAGTGGGGTAATTTACATCAGAAACATCAGAAAAAAAATACAAAATCATATACCTGAAGTACCAAAAGTATCACTTTTTATTTCAGAATTGACTTTTGAGCATGTAGAGCTGGTATCGGAGATATCGACATTTCAGTTTTGAGCTGCACGTTATCCATAATGCTCCCCTTAAAGCGTTTGTGGCAATGTTATGGATTATGTGCAATGGGAGTCAATATTTTCTCAACCAAATGATTCCGTGAACAAGATTAAGAAGAAAAATGACAAGACATTTGAATGTAAGTTTGTAAACAACTTGTTGCCACGTCTGTTCCACGGTGCGTGTGGGTAGAGTGGCGAGGCATTACCGAGAGCTGCTTCACTAACCCCTTATAAAAATACATTTCGGATGAGAAGCACTTTTTCCTTTATTCAAGTCCTGCATGATAACCGTCTTTCCTGCCTGCCTGCCTTTCGACAATGTATATGTTGTTCATACTGCACTTGCATTGCATACATATCCAAGTTATATCCGCATACAAATGAGACCTGAATCGCATTTAAAAAAAATAAATCGGAATTGTGCTGTTCGCACTGACAAGAAAAATCAGCTGCAGATCAAATATGAGCAAAGGAAATAGAATTGACTTGCAGTGTGAGTATAGCCTCTGTGAAACACTTGGCAGTAAAAATTGGTTGGTCTATATTAATCCAAAAATATCGTAGGGTGACCAAATGCCCTGTTTTTTCAGGACATGCCCTGTTTACACGTCCTGTCCTGGCCATTTTTTTTAACAGAAGGTGATTGCATGTTCTCTCTCTAGTGGATTTTCTGCGGGTACTCAGGTTTCCTCCCGCATTCCAAAATCATGCATGTTAGGTTTATTGGAGATTCTAAATTGTCCATAGGTATGAATATGAGTGAATGGTTGTATGTGTGCCCTGTGATTGACTGGCGACTAGTCCAGCGATTACCCCGCCTCTCGCCCGATGGCAGCTGGGATAGGCTTCAGCATACCCCTGCACCCTACTGAGGATAAGCGGCATAGAAAATGGATGGATGGGTGATGAAAATGTCCTGTTTTTCATTAGGGCATTAAATTGAGGAGAAGAGTCACTCTGCTTCATATGACATAACCCCTGAAAGGCTGCCATGTGGGACGCTTTTTGAATTACGTTAGTCTGGCCAAAAAGCCAAAGAAAAAGCAAAGAAAGCATAGCGTAAATCCTTTAATGCTTGCTGAGTTGACGTCTTGTAAAATTCAAGACGTGATGCACAACGTCAGTTCAAGTTCCCATGTTTTTGCAGCTTGAGAGGGCACATTTTTTATAACAATATTCGTTACATTCCAAAACGTAATATGCATTTAACCTCAATTTCCTATGCCGTTCTATTTTTCTTAAGTTTTTTCTTTGTAAAATGTGCGTTTGGTTATAGATAGTATTTTGTAACACAACATTTTTCTATCCATACTTTAAATACAGGGTTTTTTCAACATTTAATTGACCACTACAAAATCCACCTTAATTTAAACTGTTGTAAACAATTTTAAATAATATACTGTATGCATATCGACCAAAACTGGTTGTATGGGTGCCCTGCGATTACCTGGCGACCAGTCCAGGGTGTACCCCGCCTCCCGCCCAAAGTCAGCTGGGATAGGCTCCAGCATACCCGTGACCCTAATGAGGATAAGCAGTATAGAAAATGAATGAATGGTTTGAAAACAATTTAAAATATCAACTAGAAAAGTACTTGGAGAGCGTAGACCTCCGCCAAGTGCTACAGTTCTCTTTCGTACTGTGATTCACAGCAAACTAATGATGCTACATTTTTTGGATCTGGATTTGGTTTATGGTATTTTGTAGAATTTGTTGGAAATGTGTCCAGTATTTTTTTACAAGTGCTCTGACCATTGTTTTGAGAGTTATATGCACAAATACCAAAAATAGTCCTATCTCGCAATGTTTAGGAGTCCTTTAAGAAAAATCCTAGATCAAGAGGCTGGCCCGAATCACCACCAAAACTTAAATAGTTCTTCTATATCTCATTGTAGACTAGAATTCCTCAAAATTTCACCCAAATCCACTGAGAGCTTTTCAAGTTATTTTGAACACAAATCAACTGGCTCAACTGGAGACAGCTTGTCACATGCATGTGTAGCCCACAATTAATAAGGCATCTGAAACCAAGTGCGGTTTGTAGAGATCTAGATGTCTAGGTTCTAACAGCAGCCTGCAGTATGGTGCTCTAGGTAAGCACAAAATGACTTAAAATGACTCAAACCAACACCGAGCAACTTTCAATTTAGCGGGATTATTAAATTCCTTGTTTGTTGATGAAGTAGTCACTCTTGGTTCTTTACAATCCCATTATTTGGTAATAAAACGTCTATTTTGATGGAGAAAACACATCATTTCAAAGACTGAACACTCAATATATGTCCACCCATCACCCTTGTCCACAAAATCGTACAATATATAATTGCAATCAATTTTGATTTTAAATCACAAAATCTCAGTCTTTAACGGTATCCAATACCAACAGTTCAGTCAACATGAGTTCCTACCACCTTTTTGCATGAAAATCGTTCATCTAGTTGCTGGTCGATGTAGCTGGCGATTGTGCTGAAGATCCAGCAGGGGAAGATGATGATGATGATGATAATGGTGAACATCCAGCAGAGATGAAACGATGAGACAATGATAGGGAACTCAACAGTGACCGTAATCCTCGCAAAAAAAAAAAAAACGTAGTGCGGAACACGTCTTATTAGCAAGGAACGGCAGGTCTCCTTCAGCACTGTGGCTAATGCAGCTCTCAGGCATGTGTCTACGTCAATCTTCGTTCTAACATCGAGTTGCAGGAAGTAAAAAAGCGCACTTCCCCATTTCTCATTACACCACATGAGGGCGCAATTCAGCAACTACATACTACTCTCTCCTTCACAATTAGGCCATTGCGACTTATAGTTAGTATTAACAATCACTGTTTTAACCAGTGGCTACTAATGTCGTGGTTCCTTTTACAGAGGTTAGTGCAGCTAAATAAATTCATATCAGGTTCTCAGTAGTATTTCAATTCAGGGAAAGCATGAAACCATTTTCAGCCTGGGGGTGTATGACATAAAATAATTGATAACCACTGGGTTAACTGGAGAAAAAAAAGTGCAGCATATGCTTAGCCTAAAGTCATTTGTAGGTTGAAGCAAACAAACAACAGCTATTGATGTTTCTGTACATCTCACTTTTTCTGGTAGATTGTCAACTTAAAAAGCATAAGGAGGAAAAATATTAATTTCCTTCTGCTTAACAATCTCACGGGAGGCAGACCAACGGGCAGCATATTAGAGCCCAAATGTGTTTGATGGTGCAAACAGTTGAAATTCAAGGAACAAAGTTGTGCGTGCGTTATCTGTCTCGACTTATCCAGGTTAGTGGAAAAGAGCCAGGTGACTAAATGTGAGAGATCAAAGTTCTCATCACGTGTGCACAGAGTGGAAGCCTGGGCGGTTGTTACCAAGACTCAGGATTTGTGTCCATCAATGTAAGCCTCAGCTGCTTTAGTGCCTCAAAGGCCTTTGAAAACAGACTTTGTGCTCTTCCATTATGTTACTACCATAGAATTCATTTTTATCGATGATGGAGCTGGCCTTCACTAAAAAGGATGAGCTTAAGAATAGCTTGTCCCGGAGAATCAAATTCTTATTTTTAAAGAATATAACATCTGTCTTGGACAGAGTGTAACCCGTCTGGTTTCCACCTGCACACGCCCGGGGGATCCAACCACAGTCCAACGAATGAGAGTCAAGAGCGCAAGGTAGGTCTGTCACAATAACCAATAAGTTATTTAATCGAACGAAATTGACATGTGCATACATGCATGCGTATTTGATTTCCTCTTTTTACCGCACAGGCTGAATGACAAGAGGGTTCACTCTGCGTCTGTCTGTGCATGTTGGTTTCTACAGTGGAATTACCGCAGGTAGTGAACCACCTACTTTTTGTCCTCGTAAGTGGAGGAAGAACTACTAGTGAGTGGATCCACAGAGCTAGCAGCAAGTTAGCTCCATAGGCAAGCATCACATGAATGAAGGCAAAAAAGTAATAGTCACTAAGGTGCAAGGCACAGCCCCAATGTGAGAATATTTCTTTTTTAAACCCAATGAACAAGGTGAGCAAAAGTTCAAAATCAGTGACGAGGAAGAAGGGCAATATGACCAACTTGTATTCACAAAAAAAAATCTACAGAAGGAGGTAAAGCGGAACCTTCGTCCCGACAGTCAACGCTTGCTGAGGCGTTTGGCCGGCAAAGCAAATATAAACAAAACAGTGCAAAATGGGGTCCAAACACAGACAGTTTCACTTGCTACACTGCAAAAGAAACCTTGCAACCTTTCAATATGGTGGAAAAGCCAACAAATGTTAGAAATGTTTAACAGACTGTAGGAATTATCCAGGAAAACTTACATGTGTATGCCACTAACAGAAATCCCTAACTGTACGACCAATTGAACATGTTGAAGGACATCAGAAACATTTTACTCTGCCACCACCTCGTCCAGCTTAAATATGAATCCTTGCACAACTGCATGTGTGTATGTGGTTTTTATTGGAGTTTTTTTTTCTTAACAGAGATAGAGGTCCCGTTGCACAAAAGTAGGATTTAAATATCCATCCATCCATCCATCCATTTTCTATACCACCTATCCTCATTAGAGTTGCGGGTATGCTGGAGCCTATCCCAGCTGACTTAGGGCGGAAGGCGGGGTACACCCGGGACTGGTCGCCAGTCAATTGCACGGCAGACATACAACCATTTACACTCACATTCACACTCTCTTTAGAGTCGGCAATTAACCGACATGCATGTTTTTGGAATGTGGGAGGAAACCAGAGTACCCGTAGAAAACCCACGCATGCACTGGGAGAACTTGCAAACTCCACACAGAGATGCCCATCGGAGATTCGAACCTTGAACCTCCTGACTGTGAGCCCAACATGCTAACCACTCATACACCATGCGGCCTGACCTCATTATTATTTGGAAAAAAAGCATTTATTTTGTTAAAAAAAATATTTTTTTTTTGTGTAATGTCTTTTATTGCACTAAATATCTGATTTTATGACATTGACAATTTATGGTACTTTTCCCTCATATAGTAGGTCTTTAATTAGACGACACTGCATTTTTTGATTTGTCAATATAAATGTTTAATTACACAGCCAGTGCTTTTCAGTCAGGATTTCCCGATTAGCACCCAAAATAGGTAGATTTTTAATAGGTTGCTTTTGGAGTATAACGTTCGAATAAGATATTAATCATCAATCAGGCAAACAATTCCTTGGGGAAGAGCTTCTAGTAGTAGTAATAGGTGTCCTTGTCAGTCATGAGGTTTCCAAGCATGGTACTGTTTTCCTTACTCATCCTTACGTTTGCATTGTGTGCATGTAAAAGGACAGGTAGATTTGTGCTGCCACAAATATACAGTATGTGAGTTGTTCCATGTGCCGAATGAACTCACTTCTTCATTCTTGAGTAAATTTGATGAAAGGGGACATATAATGTAAATTGTATAATTAACTCATTCATAGAATATAATACCTCCTCCTCTGAGCCACCACCTTATCGTGGTGGAGGAGTTTGCATGTCCCAATGATCCTAAGTTGTCGGGGACTGTCATGCCCCTGGTAGGGTCACCCATGACAAACAGGTCCTAAGGGAGGGGCAAGACAGAGAGTGGCTCAAAAGACCCTGATGATGATAAAAAATATTGGACTTACTTTTCCCTCAACCGGACGCGGGTCACCCGGGTCTCCCTCTGGAGCCAGGCCTGGAGGTGGGGCACAATGGCGAGCATCTGGTGGCCAGGCCTGCACCAATGGGGCCCGGTCGGGCACAGCCCGAAAAGGTAACGTGGGTTCCCCCTCCAATGAGCTCACCACTCGTAGGAGGGGCCAAAGGGGTCGGGTGCTAAGTGAGCAGGATGGCGGCCGGAGGCGGGGGCCTTGGCGGTCCAATCCTCGGCTACAGAAGCTTGTTGTTGGTACGTGGAATGTCACCTCTCTGGCAGGGAAGGAGCCTGAGCTGGTGTGTGAGGTGGAGAAATTCCGGCTAGATATAGTCGGACTCACCTCAACGCACAGCAAGAGCTCTGGAACCAGTCCTCTCGAGAGGGGCTGGACTTCATTCCACTCTGGTGTTGCCAGAAATGAGAGGCGACGGGCAGGGGTGGCAATTCTTGTTGCCCCCCGGCTCCAAGCCTGCACGTTGGAGTTTAACTCGGTAAGCGAGAGGGTAGTTTCCCTACGCCTTCGGGTGGGGGGACAGGTCCTGACTGTTGTATGTGCTTATGCGCCAAACAGCAGTTCAGAATACCAGCCCTTTTTGGAGTCCTTAGAGGAAGTACTAGAAAGTGTTTCCTCGGGGGATTCCCTTTTCTACTGGGTGACTTAATCGCTCATGTTGGCTGCGACAGTGAGACCTGGAGAGGTGTGATTGGGTGGAACAGCCCTCCTGATCTTAACCCGAGTGGTGTCTTGTTATTGGACTTCTGTGCTCATCACGGATTGTCTATAACAAACACTATGTTCAAGCATAAGGGTGTCCACGTGTGCACTTGGCACCAGGACACCCTGGCCCGCAGTTCGATGATTGACTTTGTGGTTGTGTCGTCGGACTTGCGGCCACATGTTTTGTACACTCGGGTGAAGAGAGGGGCGGAGCTGTCAACCGATGACCACCCGGTGGTGAGTTGGTTCCGATGGTGGGGGAGGATGCCGGTCAGACCTGGCAGACCCAAACGCGTTGCGAGGGTCTGCTGGGAACGCCTGGCAGAGTCCCCTGTAAGAAGGAGTTTCAACTCCCACCTGCGGGAGAGCTTTGACCAAGTTCCGAAGGAGGCAGCGGACATTGAGTTCGAGTGGGCGATGTTTTGTACCTCCATTGTCGATGCGGCTGATCGGAGCTGTGGCTGTAAGGTGGTCTGTGCCTGTCGTGGCGGTAATCCCAGAACCCTGTTGGTGGACACCAGTGGTGAGGGATGCCGTCAAGCTGAAGAAAGAGTCCTATAATGCCGTTTTGGTCCATGGGACTCTAGAGGCAGCTGACAGGTACCGGCAGGCCAAGCGGTCTGCAATCGCTGAGACAAAAACTCGGACATGGGAGGAGTTTGGAGAGGCCATGGAAAACAACTTCCGGATGGCTTCAAAAAGATTCTGGTCCACCATCCGCCGTCTCAGGAAGGAGAAGCAGTGCACATTCAACACCGTGTATGGTGGGGATGGTGTGCTGCTGACCTCGACTAGAGATGTTGTGGACCGGTGGGGGGAATACTTTGAAGACCTCCTCAATCCCACCAACACGTCTTTCAACATGGAAGCAGTGCCAAATCTGAGTCCATGGTTCTCGCCCAGAAAAAGGTGGTGTACCATTTCCAGGTCGGGGATGAGGTCCTGCCTAAAGTGGACGAGTTTAAATACCTCGGGATCTTGTTCACAAGTGATGGAAGGATGGAATGTGAGATGGACAGGCGGATTGGTGCAGCATCTGCAGTGATGCGGACTCTGCACCGGTCTGTCGTGGCGAAGAGAGAGCTGAGCCGAAAAACATAGCTCTCAATTTACCGGTCGATCTATGTTCCTACCCTCACCTATGGTCATGAGATTTGGGTAGTGACTGAAAGGACAAGATAGAGGGTAAAAGCGGCCGAAATGAGTTTTCTCCGCAGGGTGGCTTGGCTCTCCCTTAGAGATAGGGTGAGAACCACTGTCATCCGGGTCAGACTTGGAGTAGAACCGCTGCTCCTCCGCATTGAGAGGAGCCAGATGAGGTGGCTCGGGCATCTGGTTAGAATGCCTCCCGGACGCCTCCCTGTTTAGGGCACGTTCAACCGGTAGGAGGCCTCGGGAAAGACCCAGGACACGCTGGAGAGACTATGTCTTTCAGCTGGCCTGGGAACGCCTCGGCATCCGCTGGGAAGAGCTGGACAAAGTGGCCGAGGAGAGGGACGTCTGGGCTTCCCTGCTTAGGCTGCTGCCCCCGCGACCCGACCTCGGATAAGCGGAAGAAAATTGATGAATAGAATATAACACAAAATGTATTGTTCATGTACAATTACTTTAATTAACAATATAATAAGAGTTGCTCAACATTTCATGATAGTTTTGTGAGCTCCTGAGAACTGCGAGATCTACAGAAAATTATTTGACTTAATGAGAATTTACTACAAGATTGCAAAAAGGTTTTTCAAGATCTTGAGAAACTATTGCACAATCCCAAGAAACTACTGCAAGATCCTGTGATTTTTTTTTAAAGACTATATCCCAAGAAAGTTCCAAAAATGTCTTTCACGATTCCAAGATTCTCAGAACTTTTCAAGAATGTGAGAAACTACCGAGAAACTTTTGCAAGATCCTGAGAAACTATTGCAAGATTCAGAAAAACTCCTGGAAGGCCCCAATAATTTTTCATCACAACATAAGGCAAGGTTCAGAGAACATCTTTCAAGATCAAGATCCTGAGTAACTATTATGAGAGCCCGATAAAGTTTTTCAAGAACATGAGAAATTAGTGCAAGGTCCTGAGGGGTGCTCAAGATCCTGAAAAAGTTTTGATAACGTTTTTCAAGATTCTAAGACATTTCTACAAGATCCATGAGGAGGTTTTTGAACTGCCACAAAACGTTTCATTTTGACCATTTTTCATCTCTCTGCTTGAAGGCGGAAGTAGTTTGAAGCACCTGACCAAGTTCCATTGCCACAGCACAGGCTTTACATTAGCCCCAACGCAGACCATAGATGATCTTAAGAGAGGGCCTTTCTTTTAAACAAGGGACTGATCTTGTGAAAAAAACATAAAACAAACATTGGAGAAAACTGCACAACTTAAACAGAAAAATAGTGTCGGAGCAGCACAACACAATCTTGAGGCAATTTTACTCTTTTTCAAAGTGCATGACAAAGACCCCCCCAAAAATATACACATTAATTCTACTCTGCTAAGCTCAGGGAATTTGAACCTACTGTGTGAAAAGGAGGAATAGGTTAGGGAAAAAGAGAAAAAAAAAAAACTCCCCATAGCCTGCCTGACTAAATGATGGTGTTGGGATTATTGGGGACCACCAGTTCAGTGAAGCAGAAAATGGGAATATGCTTGTGAGGGCACAGCAGTTTACTTGAGCAGGCTCCCTGAAAGACAGATGAGGCAACCTCAGCAAAACATTACTGCTAAAAAAAAGCAAAAAACTGTGCCTGTATTGCAAAGGCTCGCACTGGAGCTAATTACAATTCATTGCGGTCCATTTATGCATTGCAACACCTTATTGAATCCTGAGTTATTACCTTTTTCAATATGTTTAAAGAGAATGAATTTGACAAGGATGAAAACTAATCACATTTATTACAAAGAGGTAATTATTTTTTCCCACAAAAACTTGGATCTCGGCCTGTTCTCTCTTCAGTTCTCCAACAGTACACAAATAATTGTCTTTGGTTAGTACACTAGATGCTATAATTAGCCTCCTTTAATCTGCCAATTATCTCATAAAGGAAGGATTCAGTAATTAATTACAGTTATTATTCTATCCAATTTTTTGGTTATGTATTCTGAAAAGTTTTCTCTCAGATTACTTTATAATAATTAGTGTGAATTACATGGATACTAATTCTTGTCATGATGCTCTGAAAAGGTGAAGCAGTCTTGCATATGTTCATTAAATTCTAATACAGTAAAACCTTTGGATTTCCAACACAGTTTTCAACAAATGCTTGGCAAAATACACTGTCTCTGTTATCGTTCAATATTCCGCTGAACAAACTGGTCTGTTTTCCATGCATTGTATCATTCTGCTGAATCGAGTGCCTAAAGTGTTTCTGTGCATTTTTTAATTGAATGCAAATGTTAAATAAGCAATCCTGGGGGCAATGAAAGATCAGAGCGCCAACTAATGATAAAAGGTTGAGACTCACCATTGAATTCAAGGAAGAACTCAATGCAAAATTCAAAGATAGTCGCTGCTAAAAAGAGTGTACAGTAAAGGTGAAAGTGATGGTAAATGTTCATTTATTATTACCACGGGTGCCACAAGACATCCAACTCACGAGATAAAACAATTGTGAGATTGTGTCCAAGAGACGAGATTTTAACATCAGCTTTAAGAAAAGTACAATGAAAAAATATGACTGAAAAAACAAACGTTTTTATTTATCAAAGTCACAAAACAATGCAGGTGCTGTTTGAAATGTTTACTGTCCAACAAATTGACAGGCATTATTGTCAACAGACCAAATAAACCAATGTTATGAAACTATATACTAATAATATAACACAGCTCGCTGTTTTTCTCATGTATATTTGTCCTGACAAATGTTTGTGTTTTTATTAGTATCAACATTTTGACTTTTTGCCCAACATGTTTTCGTTTGTACCTCTGCCAAAGAAGTTTTTGCTGGCGTTTATCTGTTTGTTTGCGTTGTGTTCAAAATAACTTCAAAAGT
Source organism: Oostethus manadensis (assembly GCA_024372805.1). NCBI lineage: Eukaryota > Metazoa > Chordata > Actinopteri > Syngnathiformes > Syngnathidae > Oostethus > Oostethus manadensis. Next base: position 4,240,851 of record QODF01000112.1, read on the forward strand.
TGAAAATGGATGAAAATTTCAGGAATTGTCGGAAATGGGATATGGAAGTACTGATTACAAAAACCCTTCAGTACTGAGTACTGAAGGGTTTTTGCAGCTTTCACACATGTATTGCATGCCATTATAGAGGTGGATCTCACGGACACTTCACCTTTGTTGATCACTTGTATTTAATTACTGAATAAATGACAAAACAAACACTTAAATACTAACATGTCACAAAATTGTCAACACAGATGTCTTCTATGTATGAATGTACACTATTATGAAGCAGTTGATAACTGGGGCTTGAAAGTTGACACAATGAGCGTCAATAGAGTCGCCCAGTTATTACCGGTGCAGCCAAGTCCAAACATCTGTGTGGGTTGATCTGACACATTTTAAGTAAAACTGATCAGATGTAGAATTACTACAGCTTTTGCGTGGACGTCAACAAGTTGCAGGCAGCTGTTTAAAGGCGTCACTCGCTGACGCTGTGAGCACCGAGACAGGTTAGATTGCAAGGTGTGCCTAAAGCACTTAATGTGCGCTTCCAATAATGCCACTAATGTCACTTCCGTACTGTATCATCATTTATAGTAGCAATGCCATAGTTCACAGTCTGATTTGACGTGTGACAAGATCTCTCTACACCCCTAGTTATTGTGCATTGTTTTCAACATAATTATTCTCTAAAAATATTTTTTGGTAATATTTTTGGGTAAATAAGCCAATTAATCTGTTCCAGACACTGCTTCCTAGGGGAAAAATTACTGAACTGAGGTAGCACAATATACTGTTTATTTAAAAAACTAATAAATGGCAGTACAAAGTTGTTGCCACCCAGGTTGGCCAGGCTGGCAGAGGCTACATTTTTCACGTGCCTGCAGACACAAAAGCAATTTGTGTCATATTGTGTAGGCAGAGGATGCTCCTCAGCTTCATCAGTTTACTGTTCTAATGATAAAAGATGTTAAGTCCTCATCCTCCTCCCTGCTGATGCCTCTGGGCAATCTCTGCACGGCTTTTTTATTTTCATCACCTTCAAAATCCTGCTTGACTAACCTATGAGCCGCCATCCAGGGTACAAAACTTCAAAGAGGTATTGATTCTCACATTTCCAATCATCACTGACAGAGGACATGTAGCCTTGCATGTTTTAAAAGTCCTTGTTTCACACTGCTTGACTTCAAGCGGTCTTAAAAGAAGACAAATGCTTGTGCATCAAATATCTTAGTAGCATTAGAACGAGAGGGAATTGCTTGTTATGGCATTTATCTGGCTGAATTTGTTCAGGGAAAAAGTAGAAAAGGCATAAAAAGCCACAAATGAACAAAAAAAGTAAAACATCATTGCACATCTGAGACGTTTAGAGGAACATAACACGTGTTAGTTGTGGAACAGAAACACACCGATTAGCACAATTAGTCCCCCAGTCTAATCTGCCATGTAGGTCATTTGTTCCTGTCTTCTCATCTTTTTCAAGAGGGCTTCTCTTAACCCTTGTATTATGTTGAAAAAAAATTACATTGATTATGTTGTGGGTCATTTTGACCCGTACTGTGTAAATCCATGCAAAACAGTAAAAAAGAGGTTGAAACAATTAAAATTTGTATTTTACATTATATTAACATTTAGAAAAGAAACATACAAAACATTTTTAATTTTAATAATTGTAATTTCAGTGCTATTTTCAAGAATTATTTGAACTCTTCACAAACATCTTTTTTTTTGGTCTTTCAACTTGCTAAATTTTCAATGTGCAACATTTTCAATGTTCTCCACAGGATGGACAGAATGTAATTGTGCGCTTTCTGCAGATGTAATTCTTGCATTTCACACAACAGGTACTTGTTTTACTGTCATTTTGGCCGGGACAGACCAGGCATCTTTTAAGTTTCTTCACACCTGTATGCAGTGGATCTATTGAAGATTGTTTGGGTGACGTGAGCTTGACTTTTTCAATGGCAACTGCAGCTGCTTGAGTTTTAGGTGGCCTGGATCGACTCTGCATCCTGGGAGTGACAAGTGCTTTGCCAAGTTCTTCCAGGAAAAGCCGGCGTCGGAACAATTTGCCGGCATTCCATTGTTGGTCGATTTCAGTCCACAGGACATATGCATTGTAGGCAGACACGTCCACAATGTTGTAGAAAATCACTAAAAACCATCGGGCAGTCTTGCGCTGGCAGCTGTATGTTGCTGGGACTTTGTCCAGATTGTCAACTCCTCCTTTAGTGGAGTTATAGTCTGTGATCATTTGTGGCTTCATGTCTTCTCTTGTGCTCAGAGATGCATCTGTGTGCATTGTGCTCAATACAAGAACATTCTTGTTTCTCTTTGCGCAGTATGAAACAACTGTTGCTTTCTCACAGAAAGCAAATATTGAGGAATGCACAGGTCTGCCCTGTACCTTCAGAATTTCCTTGTGAAGTTCTGGCTTGTTTCTTCTGACTTTTCCCAACATAGTCAGCTTCCTCTTTTGAAGTTCATCTCCAAGGCAGTAGGATGTAAAGAATTTGTCGCATGTGATGTTGTGACCTTGCAGCCCTTCACTCATCTCCAGCACGACACGCATCCCCTGATTCTTCTCAGGTGCTTCTCCAAGTAGCTTTCCTGTGTATACTTGCATATTCCATGCATAGCTAGATTTTGCATCACAGGCTACCCATAATTTGATGCCACACTTGGCGGGCTTGTTCGGCATGTACTGTCGGAAAGGGCAGCGCCCTCTGTATGGAACAAAGCGCTCATCAACAGTAACGTGGGGTTCAGGATTGTACACCAAAGGCAGAACTTCGACCCATTTATCTCATACATCTCTGATCGCGGCTAACTTGTCTCTTTCACGTCAAACAGCTCTGGTGTAGCGGTTGTCAAAGCCGATTACACAAGATATCATGTTGAATGTCTCCAGAGACATTGTGGCTCTAAAGATTGGCCTTCCATTTTCTTCGTTCCACAGACTTGCAGTTGCTTCTCCTTTTGACCTGTCTACTCCAGCTAACAGCAGAATTCCAATGTAAGCATACAAGTCAGTCTGGTCCAGTGGTTTCCATTTCTCTTGAAATACACGCCTTCCCTCCAAATTAGTCATGTCCAGTATAATCTTCTCTATTGGAGGGGATATAAAAAGCTGAAATGCTGACTGAATATTATCAACTCGTGTGACAGCAAATCTTGTAGGACCGGGAGTCATTTTGATGACATTGGAAGATGACAGTCTACCTCGACTTTGGTGTGGTGATGTGGACCATTTTATCTTGCCATCTTTAGATGCCCATGTCTCCTCTGTGGATGATGACTGCTGGTTCTTGGTTTTCAGCTGATGGAGAAACAATACTAGACTCGTTCTCTGAATACTCCTCATCGGAGGAAAATTGACAATCAGGATCATCAATACAATTGTCCTCGGTCTCTGAAAGATCCTCTGTCTCTGAAATCTCTTCGTCTGCATCACTATCCCAGTTCAAAATCTGTGCCACAGCTTCATCAACTGTTAACCTTTTGGAGCTCATTTTTGGTTCTTGTCATAGAGATGGCGAGAAAGTTCTGCCTCTAATATCACCTGGCCACTCAATGCAATCTAAGACAAACTACATCAAAGCGATGACATGTGACAAGGGCAAGCAGGGGAAAGTTCCACCTCCAAGTAGATCAAGGAAACACATTTATGTTTGATCTGAAAAGCTATTTACCCACATTAAAGTGTCTGGGTCAAAATGACCCGCAACATCATTATTGTATACAAACTCTGCACAGACATTTTTCTACACATTAAAGATTCCAGATTTTACACATCAGTTCATGACCCAAAATTAGAAAAAGTCACAAAATTTTAGGAATAATAAGAAAGGATAACCAGTATTTTGGTCAACATGAAAACTGAAAAGGGTCAAATTGACCCTTAACATAATACAAGGGTTAATTTAACACTCCTAGTAATGGTAAGAGAAAAGGCTAAAATATTTATACTACTGTCAAAATGAGATGTTTTATAGGCATATTATTTAAGGGTGTCTTAGAAAATGTGACTAATCGATTTGCACGAGTCTGATTTGACTATCAAGCTCACCGTTGTATCATATGAAAATGTCACGTGATCAAGATTGTATGATTTTGACTGCATGGGGATGCCCGGTGCTGCTGCTGAGCATACATTTTTACACAAAATGTCTGTTTTGGTTATAAACAGCCTATTTTGATATAAAACTGGTCTAATTTGTGTTAATAAAGAATTGAAAACTATGTGTGTGCTTAACAGATGACCAACACTTTCGCAAGACGGCGGCATGTACACACAGCGAAGCCCAGCATCTCTTCCAGATTTTCAGTTTTGTCATTATTATGTTCCCAATATCTGGTCTGTTCATACAGAGCAGCTTTGGTTTAACATCTTAAGCCCGACAAAAGCTTTTGGAGATTGTTTTTTCTGCACCAACGTTTTTATTGCAGATTTTTTACTCATCTCTGAGATCTCCAGAGTACCGAAGTCTACACCCACCGTCCAGCCAAGTTGCAGAGAAGAATAATGTAAACAAAGGCGATGAAGGTGCGGAAGAATACGAGCCAAGCTCAAGATAACGGATACAGTAAGCACAGATTGTCAGTAAGCAATTTCTTCGCTAATATGCGGACTTTGGTGAACAAAACGGACAAGCTACGACTCCACATCCTCCAGATTCAACTTCTGAGAGACAAATTCTAATAAGGTGCTTTAGGTTTTCAGTGACTTGCATTATACAGTATGTCAAATTTAGCTACTATTATGACTAAAACACTTACCTCCAGTGCGTCCCAGGAGGTAGGGTTTCGAGAAGTCTGAGAAAAAAACAATCCCAAGCGCAGTGAAACACAAGCACTGCAAGCAAAAGAACTAACTGAATAAACAGACGTCCTATTTGCCTTTTTCTGTGTTAAGAGTATGTTGTGTCTGTCAAGACAGGTCCATGCCACCATTACTGTTCAATATGCCTATGGGCATGTGTTAGCTTGTGGTTACATAATGTGAGGCACCTCAGGTCAGCCTAATAACAACACCCTGACATGAAACCTGTTTGATTATACCAGACACCAACCACCGCTAGCCCTTCAGGCACAGGGGACATATTCGATACCTGCCTCTGACCCCAGATCAGCTGTAGTAACAGGTGTTGGATGAGCTTTGAAGTGCATGGGCACAGGCAAGCTGATTGCGGATCAGCGCTTGCGGCATTAACTCTGTAATGAGCCACAGCGGGAGGCAAGTGATGGGTAGCTTCAACGATGAAGGGGCCCCACTGAAGTTACAGGAGAAATTGTCGGTGGTGATCTAAAAGTACAGCTGGAGGCATTGCCATGATTGCAGATTGCTCAATCTCCCTACATTATTTCAGATAAGGATGTCCTGGCCCTTTGTGCTACCTCACACACGGGAAAGCTGAACAATCAAGAGGAAGCTTTTACACTCTTGTATTGCGTACAAATATGACAGTTTGGGAGAAGGACATTTCAGTGAAACGTCAAATACAGTAGCTTGGTATTTTAAGATAAAATGAAAATCTCACTTGACTATGTATAGAAAATCTTTACTATTGCTGCATGTTCCAATTTGTCTGTGCAATACCTCACTCGTGTATTTGCATGAATACACAGTCATGCAAAATAGGACAGCAGCTTATAAGACAAGTGACATTGAAGCACCAGTATAGGCGCTAGTGATGGCAAACTTGATTCCATTCACTAACTTGAGTTCTTATGAGTCACTTATTCAAGTCAATCTGGGACTCAAGCCACTCGCAACAAAAGCATGGAAATTTGCACTTGTGCAACAAATTGCACTCCCGAGGCAGTGAAATGCGAGTCTTCAGCAAGTACCCGTGTGTGAGTGAAACTCAACTTTTCTTAGAGTGCTTGTGAGTCAGTGAAGCTCGACTTTTCATCCATTTCCTGTGAGTCGGTGAAACTCGTGTTTTTGTCGAGTACCCTTCAGTCAAGGAAACTCGAGTTTTAGTCAGCCACCCATGATTCAGTGAAACTTGAGTCTTCATCAAGTACCCGTGAGTCAGTGAAACTCGAGTTTTCAACAAACACCCCACTCTTCACCCCCATATATTACATAGCAGTTTTCAAAGCTGCGGCATTGACAAAGCCTACTGTGTGTGGCAATTTGAAACCACTGTTTCTTTACCTCCACCTACAGGACTGGAGTGGAACAATATCATGTTTTGTTTAATCCAGCCAGTTGAAAGGGACTGTTTATAAATTATTATAGTTTTCTATCAGTTTTTATGTGCCTTTTTTGATGTGGGGATATTGTCTCAAAAGACACAAAAATGCATTTCAATGTAGTTGACACTCACCGAGAACTCAAATGGACTCTCCATTCTTTAAAACCGTAACCAAATGAAATGAATTTCAAATGGAAAGAAGCTTGGTTCTGCGCTGAATGTATTATGGAGTTATTTTCGTTCAACTGCATCTTCTTATTCTCAACATCAAACCTTTCCCTTCCTCTTCAGGGGACTTACAATGACTTACATACAAGCCACAGCAGTTTCAGTAACAGCAGTTTCAATAACACACATGAAGTTTTTTTTTTTTTAAACACACACACAATATCAATCAACTGCTACCTCTTAAAGTTAACTCACAAAATTGACTTTAATGGAGGCAGTCACCCACATGCACTAAGTATTCATCTCTGGTGCTCACCAGTGCTTGAATGCCAATGGTGTGCATTTATTGACTTCAAACAGTCTGGAAGATAAACCTATAAAGCTTAAAGAGTCTTGTCTTTGTGTCCTGAGAACGCCGCCTGCTCCACATTTTAGTGACCTAATTTCTCATTTCACTCAGACCAAAAACAAAATGATCCTCTTGCATCAAATAAAAACAAACTTTATTTTTTTAAAGCTTCCCTTATGCTAAATGAATTAATGCAATTAAAGTAATCCTCTTTGTGTTTAAATGAATTTCCACAAAGTAGGAGTCCTTGTTTCTAACTAAGCGTGAAACGCCTACAGATGGGTGTTAAACAATTGTTGCTTGTGCGTGCATCGCATGGACCAACAGTAGCAAACACACATTACAACTAAAAACATCACAGTGGAAGATCTTCCGACCATTGTTCAGTTAAGCCGTCATCAACACTTCAGAAAAGACTCTTGTACTACAATGAATACAAAATGTATTCTCATTTAAAATTAGGCTTCAAATTCATTTAACTGATTATATATTTTGCTAAGTTGTAATATACTATACTATCTTGTATAGGTGATTTTTCTCTGGCCTTGTTGGATAATAATCATCCTCCCTACCTCTCCAGAAACAGTCACAAAAAATTGAGTGTGTGTGGGTGTGTTTGTGCTTCCAAATTACATCCATTAGTGTATGAATGGAACACAGGGAAGCGTTCCTGCTTGCTCATGTTTATGCACAAGAGAAAATAAATCATATACATAAAATTTCTACCCAACATGAACCTGTTTAAGAATACTTGTTAAGGGTAATATTACCAAGAACACCATGGGATTTGTGGGTCTGGAATACAAAGATTGTTTTTGTGCTGTTCATGAGAAACCAGAACACTGAATGAGGCCAAATTTTAATGATTATTGCATTTTAAAAATATTTGTTTTCAATACAGTTGACACAACCAAGCTTCGAAATGTGCCTTGAACGCACCAAAGGGGTTCATGCATTATAGCTCTAATCCTTGCACGTTTTTGTCTGCTTTCCTCCAGGTGTTAGATTGTCCTCCTCGAGCACAGAGCCATAAACATACATCAAGTCCACTGTTTCTTTTTCTTTTCTTTAAGTGACGGATAAGTCTTGAGAAAAAATATCAGATATTAGATTATGTTCAAATCCGGAATGGCTTTGCTGCAGTGGGGCCTACACATCATAGTAAATAATTCACAGAAGTAAAGCTAGCTTCCACAGAAAAGCATAGGTGTCAAAAGTAACAGCAAAATTAGATTGTGTACTTCACTTGTTCAGCTCTGTTGTAAATGCGCAGTAAAGTGTCAGCATTTAAAAGTTTCCTCGGTGAATCTACATCTTGTACTTATGGCTAAGTTTACCTGTACATTTCACTTTGTATTAACAATATGGTCTTGACAGTTCTATCACCGTGGCTGAGGTAATTGGGGTAGTTAAATCACTCCCCAGTGGCAAGGCTCCGGGGGTAGACAAGTTCCGCTCGGAATTCCTCAAGGCTCTAGATGTTGGGGGACTGTGTTGGTTGACACGCCTCTACAACATTGCATGGAAGTCAGGAACAGTACCTCTGTAGCAGACCGGGGTGGTGGTCCTCATTTTAAAAAAGGGTGTTCCAACTATAGGGGGATCACACTCCTTAGCCTCCCTGGGAAAGTCTAGTCCAGGGTGCTGGAGAGATGGGTAAGACCGTTAATCGAAACTCGGTTACAGGAGCTGCACTGTGGTTTTCGTACCGGTCGCGGAACAGTGGACCAGCTCTACACCCTTGCAAGGGTACTCGAGGGTATGTGGGAGTTTGCCCAACCGGTCTACGTGTGCTTTGTAGACCTGGAAAAGGCATTCGACCGTGTCCCTCGTGGTGTCCTGTGGGGGGTGCTCCGGGAGTACGGGATTGGTGGCCCGCTATTACGTGCCATTCGGTCCTTGTACAATCGAAGCAGGAGCCTGGTTCGCATTGCCAGCAGTAAGTCGAGCTTGTTTCCGGTGAACGTTGTCCTCCGCCAAGGCTGCCCTTTGTCACCAATTCTGTTCTCATGACCTCACCTATGGTCATGAGTTATGGGTCATGACAGAAAGAACGAGATCGCGGATACAAGCGGCGGAAATGAGTTTCCTTCATAGGGTGGCTGGACTCACCCTAAGAGATAGGGTGAGGAGCTCGGCCATCCGAGAGGAGCTCAGAGTAGAGCCGCTGCTCCTTCACATTGAGAGGAGCCAGTTGAGGTGGCTCGGGCATTTAGCCTGGATGCCTCCCGGGCGCCTCCCTGGTGAGGTGTTTCGGGTATGCCCAGTCGGGAGAAGGCCCCCGGGAAGACCTAGGACACGCCGGAGGGACTATGTCTCACAGCCGGCCTGGGAACGCCTTAGTGTCCTCCCGGTGGAGCTGGAGGAGGTCGCTGGGGACCGGGAAGTCTGGACTTCCCTACTGAAGCTGCTGCCCCCGCGACCCGGACCCGGATAAGCGGAGGAAAATAGATGGATGGATAGATGGAATATGGTATTGACACAAAAATAACACAACTTTGAACATAAGACGACCACTCTTTCTAGACACGTTTTTGGAAATTATATTTTCAAGACATAACTTTTCTTTTGACTTGGGTTCACAAATTTACATCATATTTCGTAACTGCTCAGTAGTTGTCTGATGACTGATTCCCTGACCACCATGAAGTTGCATGACATCCCCATCATTAGTGTAGTACATCAACAGTGGCTTACCTTATATATATATATATATATATATATATATATATATGTATATGTATGTATATATATGTATATGTGTGTATATATATATGTATGTGTATGTATTATTTTGGATTCCTTGCTGTACGCAGAGCCTCTCCAAAAATCATCTTTGTACAATAACGCTGCATTTCGAAAAGTTTCATCAAAATCAGTATTGTTTGGAAAATGCGATACACAATAGAAAAAACAATTAATAACAATAAAATACACTCTCATAACAACAACTTTAAAACGAACCACAGCTGTATAAGTACTGATGTGTCACATTATTTACTGTATGTAGCTAGTGCAGCTATCACCATTCTGCCTGAAAAGCCAGCTGTGGAATCACAATCCAAAGAGTGCTGTGGCGCGCTGAACGATTTTCTACATATAGGTATAATGAAATGTGCTTGAAAGGCTCAAAGACCATTGAGCAACAGCTACAGAAAGAGTGGACACGCTTTCTATGAAAGTGAAGTCAGCCATGTGTGTGTCACCACCTATCTTTTCATTCGAGGGCTGTTCAGTTGCATGTACCTCTGAAGCATCAGTTAGTTATGTAAAATGTGCGGACGGGAGCAGTAATCTATCTGACCTATACCACTTTCCCATCTTTCATGAGCTGAAACCAAAGATGTAAAACTTTTTTTACCTACACAAAACGCCTCTCTCTCAAATGTTCACAAAAATGTAATGATAAATGAATTTCTGCAAATAGGATTCCTATTTTCCAAACTAAATTATTTAAATGTAAATAACAGCCCTATAGTCAACTTTACATATGTATTACCCAATATAGTAGCTATACTGAAAGACAACATAAACTAACATGTGAGCATTGGGAGAATTCCTTGTTGTTTTTTATATACTGCCTACTTTTTGCTGTAGCTATTGTCTCATTACTGACATCCAATGACCAGTATAGAATGAACTTATTTGTGTTTACGTTTGTTTAGCAGATTTTTATACTTGACAACATAGGTCAAGAATATGCATAACATTTTTAAATATGCATACTTTTGGACTAACAGTAGGCTGTGGTCAACCATGAAACAGCAACAATTTATTAATTAATTTATTTTGTAAAAGTCTGATAGAGTGAAGATGCAAAATTCCAAACGCAAAGTGGTGAGGGAGGATTTGTTCGTATTGTTCCATTTTCTTCTTTGTGTTATTCTATTTGTATAATAATAAATTGCTCACAAAATGATTTGTTGACAAAATATTGTTTTTGTTTGCCTAAAATCTTTGTCCTGTGTTTTATTCAAATTACAATAATGATCAACAAAAGTAAAAGCAAAATCCTTCAATGATCTGGAGTCTGAGGTCCTATTCTGGCTGTTAGCATTTGTTGCCCAAGCCTAAAAGAAAATTAAAGGGAGTGAAAGTGTAATGACAAAGTTGAATCACTTCTTGGGAGTTGAGTGTAAACTTGTGAAGAATGATCCTCAATCACATTACCAGGAGGAAGTGGACACAGCAGGGGGGCCGTCATGGGGGCAGTTTCAACGGTGAAGCATCATTTTTAATTCAGGGGCTCTGACTTATTTTATCAGCTCTCAGGCGTGCTGCTGAGTAAACATTTTTAAAATTGAAGGTGAGAAAGCCCCTCTGGTTTTGAACATAAAAAATGCATCAGCTGTGAGAATGGAGAGCCGTATATCATTCTTTAAAGCCCTTTTAAGAAGCCACACAGCCCACCAGGGCTCGGACGGAGCAACGCCAATTCAATCTGTACATCAAATTTATGATGCACAATTTTCGGATATAAATAACTATTTCTTTTAAGAATGCAGTGTTATTTACATCAGCATTTGCAAGGTGAAATAACGTTGTGCTTCAGCCTTTCGACATGAAACTGCTCGTATTGATTTCTCCAATAGCAACCTGTGCTGTGGCCTCGCACAGGAGCCCACATGCGGTGTGAGTGATGACACCCCGATACGGCAGCACCAGTCAGCCGACACAATATCAAAAATAGTGGACTCGTTCAGCCATAAAATGCCACCTTTTGTGTTTTAGTCTAAACACTGCAGACCAATAACTGTCACACACACGCACACACAAGCAGTGGTGTATTGTGAGCTACTTGTCTCCATTTCATCCACCGCCTCTAGTTTGGCTGTAGTCAGGATAAGTCGATGTGTTTGGATAGATCGACCCATCACTCTTGCCTGATTCCCATCCTGCTCACGTTGCCAGGTGAAACAAACATGACACCATGTTGTAGGTGTGTTTTTTACTAGAGATTGGATATACCGTAATTGCCTGATCACATAAAAAGTACTTCAATTATCCTAGATTTTCTTTTTTAGGTATTTTGCGTCCACTCAATATTTGTGTTTATTTTTTTCTTGGTAATGTAGTACTTCACATAGCTACAGTGTACACAGTGTACCGTACTATCACCGTGTACAGTGGCTAGTAAACCCCTTGGAGCAGGGGTAGTTGTCTGGATTGCTGCATGTGAAAGGCAACTTAAACCATCAAAGGGTTGTCTCAGAGTGACTTTTGACTACTTGCAAGTCATGTTGCCAATTTGTATGTTAAAAGCTTATATTAAACACTTTGAACGCATCTGGCAGGCCTCTTTTAAAGGCCTGGCGGGTCAGATGTGGCCCATAGGCCACAGTTTGCCAAGAACTGCCTTGGAGCCAAGGTTTGTGCTTCTCTGTCGCTATTTTATGTTTTTATTTTTATGTTTTGTTAGTAGTAACAATGTCATGCTGTTTGATAAGGACAAATCTACAGGTACAGTTTTTCAAATCCAAGTTGTTCTTACGTCCAGGTGCGTACAAACGTCAGTTAAACTAAACTTTAAAAATAACAGATATGAAAAGTTATCGGTATTGATATTGAGATCAGAATTTGTAGCAGCTTGAAAAAAAATATTGTGTATCCTTAATTAAAACAGTCAATATTTTAACACAAAATTGGAGAACAAGGTCAACTTTAACCAAGCAAGAGGGTTTGGAAGGGTTTTTTGACATTTGCTGGTGGTCCCTGAAGAAAACCCTCACAAAACGCAGGGACTATTGTACTTCGTTTTCAGTGCTGCCTTAGGTTGGTTGTATTGTCACCCAATGTATACACCACCAGATTATAATTATTTTTGGAGAACTGTCATTACCACACTTATTAAAGAAGATACTTCTTCACCTTTGGAAAAAAATATCTAGTTACTTGTTATTTTTAAATGCTATTTTGTAACTCCTGTTTCAATGCTGCCATTTCCAACCATGGAGTGCACCATCTGGAAATATATATATAAACTTTACAACAACTATGAAGGTTAAGCTACACTCTGCTTTGCTTGAACATCTACCAAAGCCAAGGACATGCTCTCCTTTTGCAGCTTAGCTTTGAGCCGACTTTCAGCTGACACCAGCGTGCCAGTGATCCATGGCAGTGATAACTTGTGGCTGTTTTGACAGGAGGGGACCAAGATTGTTCTGCGTGTGAGGGTGTGAGGGCCAGTCGGTCATTGGAGCTGGGAGGATTTATCACTGCATGCTGGCTATTGATTTACAGCCAAGTGCAAGTCCCCCGCACCCCACCCCACTCCTCATCCGAGCTTGTGGCCTCTGTGTGTCTGATTCCTCTGAATGGTATCGGACTCCATAGGAGCTTTTAATCCCACTTGCTCATATAATGTAACACTCTCTTGTAAAACTGTGATTGCAGTCTAATAACATATGCACATTGTGTACAATGCCAATGCACATTTTTATTAGGAATCGTACTTATTTTTCTTCATGCTGTAGACTGCCAAGGACATTTCACAATTATTTGACGTAGAATCGCTTTTTGAGTTTGAGTTTTGGCCAAGCTCCAGAAAAATGTTAGATATCAGTAAAGCCAGTGGATTGCAGAACATTTGGGACTTCTAATTAAAAAATTATAATAAAAAGAAAAAAATCTGTGAAAAATGACTTTTTTCTTCAGAAATCCCATTTTCTTCACCGCAAATCAGTAATAATTTATAAATATGCGACAATGGACAACAGACAAATATGGGGAAAATGGGAAAAAAGAAAAAAGGAAATTCTGATCTTCCTCAAGAATTTCCATCACCCCATGACTGTCTACCATATTGAGCAACTGTCTTATTTTATTATTTTTGAAGGCCTAACTTTACCAATACTGTCTGAGTGTTGAGAGACGGACCAGAAGCTGTTCTGCTCTTGCAAAACTGTGGAGGAGTATGGTTTGCTTTTTTTAATTCATGACTTACGTCTTGAAAAATATGTTAATTTCCCATGAAAACAGGATAGTTGGTACAGTTTTAGGTCATTTTTAAATCTTGGATGTTTTATGGTGTCTAAATGTGGTTATCAACACAATTTCAATTTGTCAACAATCAGGTGACACATTTGTATTTTTTCATGACTCGTACTCGTACTACAGTTTGTTCTGTATCATTAAAACAATATTTTTGATGATTTTGTATGCAACTTAAACATAATATAGGGTAAATATTATATGTAGCATACACACAAAAATTCTTAAGAACCGCTCTCTGTTTTATTTTAGGACATCCAATAAAATACAGAAAAAAATCGAACATCTCAGCTTCCACCTAGGAAAAAGGTGTTGGGGCTAAATATGATTAATAGGACACGGGTGAGGCATTGTATCCTTCACTGACCTAAATTTGTCAGCTGATGCTACTAGCGGTTTGGAAGCAGAGCTTGTGGGAAGAAAATCATTTCCCTCCATTATTCTGCTGACACTCAATGCGTTGCCTTCCAAAATTGTGCAGTGGTGCAAACAGCGCTTATAGGCGATGTTGCTGTCATTTAATTGTAGACATCTGCCACTTGATTACTCATACCTGTTGCAGACCTAATGAGATAGCAGTGTGGTGACAATATGGATTATTGTTACACAAGGTGCCTGCGGTAGATTTTTTTTCCCCATTTTGCTGGTTCCTTATCGTGCAGTTGACCTTTGTGTTCAGCCCATTGTGACACCTAGAGTTAAACCCATTGTTTTTTATGGCTCACTCCCAATAGCTGTTAGATATTCCATGGCTGAATGGTTTGCTCCCTGTGAGCCCTGTGTGCAGTCATGAGCATCATCTCATTCATCTCATTGATTTCTAACAGCAAGCATAGTTTGGACTGGTGACACGCGAAATGTTATAATAAAAAAGCAAATATAAAGCATCGATGTCAGTACACTGACAGAAATGTTAACTTCAGCAGCTTGTATTTCAATAACACATGGCTGAAAGTTCATGCTGTTCAGCCTGAGACATCTCATTCTTTTTCTTCGGCCCCAAATAGAAATATTGATAGGGCATGAAGCTCCTGTCTGACATGAAGACTGAAGCACCCAACTTATATCCAGTATTTGGTTTGTCGTGTGCCATGGACCAAAGCACTGTTAAGTCACCTGTCAGATGAAATTACTGCGGTGTCAGTTGCCCAGCGAAGTGACAGCGGGGGACCTGGGCTGCGTAGGTGCCAAGGTCTCCGAATGCAACCATGACGTCTTGTGAGAACGTCAGGGGGCCATGGAAGCATGCTGTTAGGTCTTGTATAGACACTTATACAGGTCCACTCTCACCCTCATGCTATGCCATATTCCAGAATGACACTTTAAAAAGAACACGTTGGCTCTATTAGTGTTCTGACAACGCGGCCCTATGGCCTGTTAATGGTGAGCTCTCATAGGCTTGGCAGTGAGGAAAAGAATGATAACAGTGTCTCACAGGTACTGCAGTTGCCAGGGACACTCCACTAAAGAAAGCGTACAAAAGGACTAATGGCGTCCTGTTGCGCTACTTGGCCTCTTCGCTTCATTTTACTTCCAATATTCTGATTTACGGAGTTGAGAGCGACTGAAATGTTAAAAATACAGCATGCCAATTTGGAAGCAATAGTGTCACATTGGTACGCACCTATTTTTACAACTTTGTCAATTCATCATTTTTGTCATAAAGTTATAACGTTGTTATAAAGTTACAGTATTAACATCATGGTATTAACTTTTTTTTAGTTGTTTATTATGCCGTAGACATCATTTACATTTATATTACTTTTTTTTGTTTTTTATATGCCAAAATGGTTTCCAGTCAAATAAAATTATTTGTACTGCGACTTGTAATGTACTATTTTTTTCTCGGCCTTGACATCACAGGTGGAAAATAAATAATGAGGTTACAAAAAATAAATACATAAATAAAAATACTAAAATTAGTATACAGAATTATAACATTAATTACTTTAAAATCACCGGATTGAAAAAAATATGTACATCTACAAGGATATTTAATTGCATATCTTCTAAATGCATTATTATGATTATTACTTGTATTATTAGCAGAACTAGCACTTAAAAAAAAAAGTATCTATTTCTATGAAAAGAAGTCCAATAAAATATATTTTTATCATCCCAGTTTGAATACCACGTTTTTGGAAATTTTATTAAAATATTAAAATTCTTAATTATCTTGAGACATTTCAATTATTAAATAAAAAAAACAAAGCATTATTATTATTATCATTAACAGCAGCCCCAGCAGCAGTCATTCATTGTTATGCATTTATTTCTCCAAAAAGGCCTACAATTTATACATACAAGTATATAAATATATTATTTATATCATGCCAGTCTGAGTGCCACATATTTTTTAATTTTAATATTATTACAATTGTTAAATATTATATCCAGCATCCCCGCGACCCTAATGAGGATAAGCGGTATAGAAAATGAATGAATGAATGAAATACATATTTTAAAACAATGCATTATTGTTGTTATTGCTGTTGTTGCTAGCAGCAAAAGCAGTACTTGATCATTTAGGAAGAAAAGTATTTATGTCTCTAAAAAAGCCTAAAATACATATTTTTATCATCCCAGTTGTTTTGAGTGCCACATTATTACAATAAATTTAAAATGATTATGTAATTTTTTATTTTGATGATTAATATAATCCTGAAATCTTTTGGTTTTAAATATGTATTTATATTTACATTATTGTTATACTGCATGTACTGTATATTGTAATGTTGTATTATTATTTAATTAATTACTTACATTTTATAGTGTCATTTGTCTTTTATTAACAAGGAAACATGTTTTTGTTGTTGCATTATTATTATTATATTATTATTATTTGAAAATGTAACCGGGAATGACTTCCAAGTTATTAAGTGTACGTGCTCTGCCTGGACTGCAGTGTGCTTCAGTTTTCTCTACATTGCAGCTTGTTATATTTTCACTGAAAAGTTAATAGAGATAATCTGTATGTCACTTTTAAATATCCATCTACACATAATCCACACTGAACACCCAGTTATTCCTTCATTCAAAGTAACATTTGAATAAAGCACTTTTTTTCTAAGGGCTGTAATAGATTCCATTTAATCAACCTCTAAAAGCTATCGGAACCTCAGGTCCTTATCTGAAGATTTTATAAGACAGAATTATCTTTTATTGGATGTTGATGATGTTAGCTGTCCGGGGCAGGGCATACAGAGGTAGACTGTGGAAGGGAGGGAGGGAGTAATGCGCAGAGAAAATGAGAAAGATTTAAATGAGAAAGGGTGAAATGAAGAGCAGCAGAGTATTAAATCAAGAGTCTGTATGGACAGTAATCTAAAATAGTCTCAGACGTTTTCGACTGGAAGGTGCACAGAAGGTGCTTTGTGCCGGGCTCGGATCGGCTGTCTTAAATGTTCAAGTTGCTCTTTCCCAAGCTGATTCCTGATGACTCAGGCAAGGATGTGCAGATGTTAACAGAAGCAAAATCATTATTTTGTTCACCATGTAACCCCTTGAAAATACCGGCAATTAATTGAAAGAGCAAAGACACAAACTAGTCACATACAGTAGCTCCCATATATATATCCCTGTATTGTCAGCGATGAAAAAGTGTACTATGCAGTATATGTACTCCACACATTAAAAAAAACTTTCATTGTTACCATGGTGGTCTGTACTATTTATACGTACTCAGTGCTGTCGCAGCAACAAATAAATGAGTAGTAGCGTACGCTCACACATGGGGGACGTGTCACTGACATATTAAATGTTCTTGGGAAGCTACAAAATATACAAAGAACTCAACACATTCACACATAAAAGTTACACCAAGGAACTGCTTGAAAGATGTCGATTTGCATGCAATGGCTCAAATAAAACGTGTTTATTTAATCTTGTATGTTAAATTGCCAAAAGAAAAACAACTTTAACTTGATATTCTAATTTTTCGGGTAGTGCTGTATCTACCTGTAGCATCTCTCTGTGGTTGCCATCCATCCATCCATCTTCTAAGCTTCTTTACCTCACTAGGGTGATGGGCGTATGCTGGAGCCTATTCCTGCTGATTTGGCGCGAGAGGCGGGGCAAAACCCGGACTGCTTGCTCTGAGGTTGGCTTAAAAAGGGTTACCGCTTCCCTGCTCCCCACCGCACACACGCGGCAACGCTCTAGCTTGTTACACGTTAAGTCATATTTTCCCCCAGGAACATATCACATCCTAAATTCAGGACGTTTATTTGGTACCGTTTACATTTGAGTTACATAGTAAGACTCCTAACCATTCACCTAGCTTCCCAACTTTCCTCTTAGGGGAGGGTGAAGGACGTGCCTTCACGTGAAAGGAGACCTACGGGCAACTACAGCAACAAGACATTAGTTCCGCCCGTCTTTTGTGATCTTATGAAAAAAAGAACTCACAAATAAAAACAAGTAACATACAAATGTAAACAATGTGAGGAAATCACACAGCACAGTCAGGGTTTAAATAAGTTTATTATTTAATGAGTTTAAAATGTTTATTAACACAAATCACTTGTGCATGCACACTGATATACAAAAGGATACTCACAAAAAAAACAAAAACTAAAGCAGAAGCCACGGTGGGAGAAAGATGCCATAGGAGGTGCTGCAGAGGCTAACTTGCTGTTTGTAAGGTTTAGTACTGGAAGTCTTCCAATTAAAACATATCCAGCATGCGTAAATGTAAATGTTCGCACTACAAACCCTCTATAAAAAAAGAACACCGAAGTCAGCAGAATCTTGTCGACAGTATCCCATAAAAATGAGTGTTCCATTAACAGTACATTCTGTGCAGGTTTAACTGAAGCCGTGCATAATTAACAGTTGTTATGGGTTACACTTACTGTATTTGTGGATAGAGCAACCTTGACGTCGTCATGGCTGCAGTACAATAAATAAAACCAAATATATACACTCTTTTTAAAAATATATACAGTATTTTGCTTAGCCTCTAATCACATCAGCTATGCTTTGACATGATCACAGTCTCAACTTTTTTTTAGGTGTAGGAAGCATGCTTACATCAAACCTCGTTTGTTTTTTTTATTACAAAGTGTGTCCCCTGTCGCCTCAATATGGGTGTCGGCATCCATCCTTACGTGAAACAGCACACATGTAGGATTTGACTTTGAAAGGCATTTGTTGGAATCTTCCCCGTGACATGCTTTTTTTTTGGAAATTGGCCGCTGTCTATCGTTGGCTGATCGATCGGAGCATCCCTAGTTACAATTGGTAATTTTAGCACAAGTAGTAGTAGATATACCATGTTGTATGTCCAGGCCAGTGTACCAGTATTTAATGAAGTTTGAAGTGGTGGTCCTGTCCGTTCCTTCACCGTAATTTAGGGTCAAGTTTTAATGTAAATCGGAACCTACAGTATACAAAAAGTTAATCCTACATCACTTACACTGTACACAAAACATATGAAAGACAAAAAATATAGTAATTAAAATGACAATATTAAAATACAAGTAAAAAGAAAACAAACTCCTTACTTTTATTTGGGTTGTTGTTTTACAGGCTTACTTATAAAGTCTCAAGCTAGCCTGGAAGGATAACCTCTTCACCTCACAGATCTCCTAGCAACAGCATACAGAATCCTCCATCTTTTCATTAGCATTCAATAATCTTTATCCTGCATGATGGTCACAACAGTAGAGCTGTTAAGACCACTAATACTGGTTGGCGTGTCGCTTTCCTCCGAGCTTTTTCAGGGTATATCTGTGGGGTCTTACGAAATCATAAAAAGTGAAAAATTGAGTCATTTGAGTTTAAAGCCTTAAAATGTGCACAGGGGGCCGCACGGTGATGAGTGGGTAGCACATTGCCCTCACAGTCAGAAGGTTCAGGGTTCGAATCTCCGTAGGGCATCTCTGTGTGAAGTTTGGATGATCGTGCGTGCGTGGGTTTTCTCCGGGTACTCCGGTTTCCTCCCACATTCCAAAAACATGCATGTTAGGTTAATTGGCGACTCTAAACTGTCCATAGATGTGAATGTGAGCGTGAATGTTTGTTTGTCTATATGTGCCCTGCAATTGACAATTGACACGCGACCAGTCCAGCGCGTACCCCGCCTCCTGCCCAAAGGGATAGGCTCCAGCATACCCGCGACCCTAATGAGGATAAGCGGTATAGAAAATGAATGAATGAAAATGCACATTGTTCTTAAAATGTCAAAAAATGTCTTAACACATTTTTATGACCTTTCAATAGGTGTATTAACATTAGCTGAATTTAAAAATAATTAACATAACTACAAAATAAAAAGTACGAAACAAAAAGTACCTGTGCCATCAGAATTTACCAAGCACATTCGCTCATGTGCAGTGCCGCGGGGCTCCAATGGGTCTTGAAAGGTATTCATTTGGGCTTAAATTTCACACCCTGTTTTTATGATGGTCATTTCACTTCCACAGTGATTGCACAGTGATTGCAGTGCATCACATAACAAAGTCCAAAAAGTTAACTTAAAAGCAACGTCTAAAAAGTCTTCTTCAACTGGCATGTGGTGTGAGTAGTCCTTGAACGAGTCTCTTGTTTACAGACCGAAATAGAGTTTTTAGCACATCTGTAACCACAAAACCACGAATGCTATAAACAGAGGACCACTTGTAGTTGGTCTAGGGTTGCAATGGCAATGATATACCAGCAAATTAATTCGGAAGTGCTATTTTTTTAATGAACTATTATTACATTACTTTGAAATTTTACATAAAGTGGATAAAACTGTAGTGTTCACTTACACTTTTCATTGGGACCAAGAAGGGCTAATTAGAAAGTGAAAGATGTGCTAGATTTGAGGGTTCCATTAAATCCCAATGTAAAGAGGAAGAATAGATTATGGTGCATAAATCTCTCAGTGCCTTAGGAAGTAGTTTCATTAATTAAATGGTAATGATGTAATAGAGACATCCTC
Source organism: Oostethus manadensis (assembly GCA_024372805.1). Lineage (NCBI taxonomy): Eukaryota > Metazoa > Chordata > Actinopteri > Syngnathiformes > Syngnathidae > Oostethus > Oostethus manadensis. The sequence goes on from QODF01000112.1 coordinate 4,261,468, forward strand.
CGAGAGCACCATCTCTGGTGGCGATGAGCAATGAGGCTCGAGATTAACAAGTGCTCCTTCTTATCAGGGCGGTGGATGGATATTTGTGATGATTGGGGAGCGATGGGGACGTGAGTTTTACAATGCTGAACCGACAGCAGAGAGAGAGAGACAGACAGTGTTTATCCAAGTGTGAATGAGGGAATGAGAAGTGGGAGGAGCCTTCTCAACTTGACTTGACAAGCGTAATGAAGACATTTTCATCAAAAATATAACCAGAAGTTGCATCTTTGCTGGAGATCTGGTTGGGGCATTTATTAATTAACTGTGATGTTACATAATGGTGAATAATAATTTACATGGATACTGTCCAATAAGTGCATTAACCTGAAAATCCACCAGTAAAGGATGAAACTATTACATTTTGATGAGTGACCGTCAGTGTATGAGCAAAACGAGGTGCAACTGAATGATGTGCTTGTATTGCTGTATCAGCACTTTCACTTACACAGAAACACAAACCAGTGCATCAGAACAAAAACGTTCCAACCCGATGCGTCTCTGAAGCCAACAGGTAAGTTTAACCATCCTTTCTGACCCTTTCATACGTGTTTGTAGTCATCTAAAATACACTTCGTCCTCGGTTTACGAGGTTCCGTGTTACGACTTTTCAAGGTTACAAAGGTGCTCCCATAAATGAATTAAAAACACTATAAAAGAGCAGACCTCCGCAAAGCACCACAGTTCCCCTCATATTGTGATTTACACCAAAATTATAATCCTACATTTACTCCACTTCCAAGGTTTCTTCATATCCTGGGTCATAGTATCCGGAATTATTCAATTATCTGCATTTGATATTGCCTTTGATATTTTGTGGAACCCTGTCTCCCAATGGTAAAGAATGCTTTAAAAAAATGTGGATCAAAATGGTGATCCTGATCACCCCCACAATTGAATCAGTTACAACGCAAACAGACAGATAAACATAATTTTGGTACATAAACATGAGAATCGCTTGAGAATTAGTTACAGCACACAGGGATGCAGTGTGTGCCTCTTGCTGGGTGGAAGAATACAATGTGCACATTGACATCGCTTACTAGTTAGGGGGGTCACAAGAGCTACTGTCACAAGGTTTTTTGTTGTTGTTTGTTTTGTGGGCACTAGGCATGGGATTATAATAGGTAAATAAATACATATTAATCATATATGATAGCCATGTGCTGTGTGTTTGTTTTCATTGTCTCTCGCCTCCAAATACACAGGAAGAAGAATCACTCTGTGCATTGGTTTGGTTTCAGCACCGTTGTTTCATAGAACAATGGCATGAACAGGGTAAGCCCTTTTTTCATTCATACAGTCTCTTCGTCTTGCGTAAAACGTTTGCCAAATCAAAACATACGAATCAAACAGACAAATGGATTCTCTGTGGCGACCTATGAAGGGATAAGCAGGGATAAGCCGAAAGGAAAAGAAACCTAGTAAAACATAGGAAAAAAGTATTAAATTGCAATATATTGTCATATATTCTTTATAGTCTTTCATTGCACTTTTCTCAGCTCGTCGTCGTGTATCGTCTCATCTCGTGAACCAATTGTCTCTTGACACCCCCTACTTACTAGCTAACTTTTTGCACTTCTTTAGGTCTCCAAGCAGCAGTGCGCCAAATAAAAGGAAAGTCAATAGTAATGAAAATTAACATTCTAAAAAGCTATGAAGCGAAACGCCCTTTTTGGTCCGAACCACTCGACTGTTGCAACCATCATTGAGGATCAACATTATTAAAACAGAATGAATGATAGAAGGGTCATGGATTCTGTGCACTGTTACCAGAAGATCTGGGAGGAGAAAATGAGGTCTTCTTTCCAGACGAGCCAGGGGCTTAAGAAGGTAAAAAGGCCTGCAAGACAACCATAAGGAAAAAAGTAAGTTGTATTTTTTTATTATATTTTTTATTAACTTTGTTATATTCAATAATTTAATTATTGTATTTAATGTTTTATTAATGTATTTTAAAGGTATTATGTATTTTGCACATTGAGTGTTACAGAAGTTACTATTGGTATAATTTTGGTATACGTTACACTTATAGTCTAGGAACAGAAATCTTTCATAACCAAAATTGATGCAAAAATCCCCGGTGGTGTAATGGTACAGTCTGCCTTTTATAGTGAAAGGCACAGGTTTCATCCCAGGCTTTCCTGGTTGCAGGAAGGGAATTGGGCCACTGACAGGGAAAAGCCAAAAGGGAAAACCAAAAAGAGAAAATGATGCAAGAGAATGTGGACGTATTTGTTAACTATGGTAAAACCTCATAAGTTGAGCTTGTACAATGTATAATTACAATTTTCCAATAAAAAATATGCCTTAAAAGCCACATAAAGTTCTTATGTCATTTGTTGTCAAAGTTAAGGTAGACTGTTTGGTTAGTTTTAGCTTTCAGTTTTTACAGTGCTTAAGTTTTTATACTTTAAAATAATTACAAATATAGAAAAGGATGGAATCAAGTTTTTTAAATTAGTTTCTTGAAAATATTACAGCATAGATGTGCATTTAAATGGGCTTTTATTTTAAAAACTGTTATGTGAGTCCATTTCTATAATTTTCTTAATGTTATCCAGCTAAAATATATGGCTTTAAAAAAAAATTCCAGCCTGGCAAGTAAGTTACTAAAGGTTAGATTTTAAAAGGAATACCATATCAGAGTGTGGAACGTCAGAAAAGCAATTTACCAGTGAATGCACATGTCTTGTTGAATGCAAATACTGGGTGTGGAATAAACAGATGCAAAATTGTCTTTTTGTTGTAGTTCTTTGGGGGTGTGTACCTTTGGTTGTTTTGTGACTGTGAAGACACACACACATACACAGCAGCAGCAGCACTACAGCACCATTACTCACAATGAGACAAAAATTAAATTAGACTTATGGGTTTGTAGCCAAGGGTGTTTTGTTAAAAAAGCAAAAAACATCAACACTCATTTAGTTGTGCTTAATGGGCTGCAATGTAATTTGATTATTTATAATTTGGTACGGAAACCTGGTCATAATTGAAAGAAATTAGGTCACAAGTAAGGCTGGATGCACAAAAAAATATTTGCTGATGCTCCAGACCAATGTGAAGAACAAGTTAAGAACTGCTATTACATCATTCGTGTTTTGTTTTTTTTCTAAGAAGTTGCTACTTACGACACAATAATGTTTAATTTGATTTTGTTCATCTGACGTCAGAAATGGCTTTGCACAGTTTAAAATAAAGTCAGAGAAAGAACAATGCGCCCATAAATGACTTGAAGTTGTCAGTGGTCCCATTGAACAGATCTATAATTATCGAGTGGTCCATCTGGTCATGTCGTCTCCTGTGCCAGGACCTCCTGCTGTCTGATGTGCGAGCGTAGCCAAACAGAGTTAAGCTTCTCAAATGAGGTCAAAGGAGTAGGCTTGGCACTGCTCAAGATACAGCTTGGACATTGACGTTTCAAGCCATGAACATGTTGGCCAAATACCTTCAGTCCCATAGCTCATGCTGCAATTAATCTAATTTGTTGTGATTTTCGGGGGTATTTGGTATTCAAGCTTGAGCGTTTGATTAGGAGTAAGCATATGTGCTGTGCTGAGTCCGTTAATGCACATGGGCAGTCAGAAGCAGAGAATTTAAGAGCCCAGCTACCCAAAAAAGGGATAGTAGCAATATCCGTAGGTTGCAAACAACAAGGAAATGTGCCCATTTAATATTTATGTGTTTTTTTTAATGAAAAATATATAATACATATAACATGTCCCACTAAATACACTGCCTGATCAAAAAACGTTGCCACCCAAAAAAAAAGGTCACACACTCTAATATTTCATTGGACTGCCTTTAGCTTTGATTACGGCACGCATTCGCTGTGGCATTGTTTCCATAAGCTTCTGCAACGTCACAAGATTTATTTCCATTCAGTGTTGCATTTTTCTTGCATTGGTGATGGTAGAGTCTGACCGCTGGGCAAAGCCTTCTCCAGCTCATCTCAAAAATTCTCAATGTGGTTAAGGTCTGGACTCCATGTGTGAAAATGATGTCTCATGCTCCCTGACCCACTCTTTCCCAATTTGAGCCCGATGAATCCTGGCATTGTCATCTTGGAATATGTCCTTGACATCGTGGAAGAAAAAATCCATTGATGGAATAACATGCTCATTTCATATATTCAGGTAGTCAGCTGACCTCATTCTTTGAGCACATAGTGTGGCTGAACCTAGACCTGACCAACTGCAGCAACCTCCCACCTATTTCCTTTGTTAAATCCAGGTGGCAACTTTTTTTTGGCCAGGCAGTGTATGTTGATTTTATGTTCTAAAAAATGTCAAGACCATTTGTAATATTGCAAGAATTTACATTTTGGATTGTTGGATTTTAGTAGAGCTTCAAAATGTATTAAGAAGAAATGGCAGTGAGACCAAAAAAACAAAGTAAGAAATTTGTTGCAAACAAGCAGTCAAATGAAAAAGGATGTCCATCAGATGATCTAATGTTTACGACCACAGCCTTTAAAAGCCAAAATCTTGGCAGAAAAGTCGATTCAATGTCATTTTCTAAGGATGTGTTTGGCTATCTGACACCGGATCACTGGACACTGGGGGTTGTTACTGGTGCTGAATGCAGTCCAATAACCATCAGAGGGCATCTATGAGAGAAGATTTAAATATATATATATATCTTCAATGGCTTTGTTTTTTTCAATGCCACAATGTTTCCTTTTTTAACATTTTATGGTGGTGAGGAGGGGTGTTTTTTTTTGTTTAGCTATGGTGGTTAACTTTTGATCAGCTGATGAACAGCCTGTTTCAGTTTAATGCTTGTTTGCAATCAGTTGTTTTCTCTTTTTTGTCTCACTCCCATTTCTTCTTTTTGCACTTTGAAGATCTAAGAACTTCCTAAGAAATCTAAGTTCTAAGAAATCTTTCATTCATTCATTCATTTTCTATACCACTTATCCTAGCACTGAAAAATGTAAATTATTGCAATTTTTCAAATTACCACAATTTTTTCCTTATGCTTCACTGAACATGTTTTTTTTTTGTCAAGGGTTGAGATTTCACACTTTGTTTAGCCGGCCGAGTGTTTGCATGCGACCCATTTCTAACACATCAATGACTTGTGTTTTTTTGCCCCCCAAAAATTGTGCATCTGCTATATACTGCATACCTTCAATAGGCAAATTATTAATTAATAAATCAGCGGTTTGAAAATAGCAGTATCCGTCCACACTGTAGTGATACAATAGAGCCTAGAATTTGAGACACATCACAATACAGTGTTACTAAACGTGCCCTTCTCTGTTGCAACGCCTCAGTAAGAAAAGTAACTATTGGCTATTGACATCATTAGCTCATTTGCATATTGTTTGAATATGATAATGCAAAAGTCAGTGTAACACACTGACAGGTAAGTGGCCGAGTTTGAATGAGACTGGCGTGTAATGAGTAGTAATTTAATGAAGATTAACAAACAATAATGTTTTAGATCCCACACTGTAAAACTCAGAGATTCAGTCAGGTTATGGCGGCTTGCGCAAGCGTGATTCATGGATCCACTATGCTCTCAAGTGGGGCAGGCCTATCAGCAGCACTGGCTGCTGTTCAGTGAGAACAGAGACTGCTGATCAATACATGCTTTCACTTGTAAGTCCCCAAATAACAGAAAACTCTCCAGTATCTAGATTTGTTGCTGGCCACCTTTGAAAAAATATGTCACCAAGAGGGTTTGGAATGTTGCCAGATTAAGCAACAAAGTTGCCAAATCAACGACAGGCAACACTGCTTCTCTTACTGATACATCTCTAACTGCATTAAAGCTTCACAAATTATACCTTAAAAGTAAAAAATAATGTGACACTTGTGTGAAGGAGAGGGCTTTCTTTGGTTTTAAATGGTATAATTTTTCATGTTAAATGGATTTTGCCTTTCTATCGTTAGTATATTCTCCGTGTTCTCCGGTATGTACCATTAAAGTACGCAGCTCAATAAGTGATGCTAATTTGTTTTTATAAGGCCATGTTTTAAATGGTTATCCTTCTAATGTGCTACGTGGGCAGCCTTGGATTATAAACATACTCAACAAAAATAACACATTTGTTTTTTTTTCCCATCTTTCCTGAGTGGACCTCAAAGAGACAGAACTTTTAATATTTACACATAAGTTCTCTCGCTCTCAAATATTGTTCACAAATCTGTCTAAATTAAATCTTTCTTCCCAAACTGAAGGTTGACGGTTTGATCCTGCCTCTTCCCTAATATGTCGAAGTATCCTTCGGCAAGATACTGGACCACCAGTTGCTCCTGATTCTGAGTTATCAGTATGTAAATGTGGAAACAGTATCAAGCGCTTTCAGTACCTTAAAGGTGGAAAAGCACAATACAAGAGAAAGTCAGTTTAAATCTGTCTCAGTGAGCACTTCTCATTTTTTTTAGGCAACACGTCCACCTCACAGGTGTGGCATATCAAGATGCTGATTAGACAGCATGATTATCGCACAGGTGTGCCCGGAGGCTGGCCACAATAAAAGGCCATCCTAAAAAGTGAAGCAAAAAATATTTGAGAGACATAGGCCTTTTGGGTCACATCAGTTTACATTGCTCACTACACCTACTACACAGGAAGCTAAATAGCTGGTCAACAAGAGTTGTGGTTACTCAATATGAAGAAAGCACTGCCCCCTAGCATTTGGTAGTAAATTGCAAGCTTCCAATCATTACTTTCCCTAGTACTGTAACTAACTAAATTTATAAAGAATACATTTCATAACTAATGTAGTTTGGAGAAAGTAATTAGTAAGTATAAGTATTTACAGTAGCACCAACACAGAAAGATACGTTTTTATTGTAAATGCAAGCTGATTAGACAGCATGATTATTGCATGTTTGCTTTAGACAGGCCACAGTAAAAGGCCACCCCCAAATTCAATAATTTTTAAAAAAGTAATTAGTAACTATAACTAATTAATTTTGAAACGTAATCAGCCCAACACAGACATAGATGTTTTTATCTAACTGCAAGCAGATTAAACAGCATGGGTAAATAATTTTAAAGTGGACCTGTCATGCTTTCTTTCTTTTCTGACCCATAAATGTTGTTACAATGTTGTATTCTTCTGTTAAATAATGCCAACGCGTCAAATAATGAGGCTTATGCATTTGGAAATGAACCCTGAAATCAGTTTTAGATGGCTCTGCATTCTGTGTTTTTTTTTAAACACCTACTTCCTTATACACGCTGTAGGACCACCCTCTTCCAGCTCTGCTTTGCTTTGTTGCGTAGGATTTCACCGTGTTAGCACTTTGCTAATGGCTCCCAGGAAATTTTGTTCGGGTGTGAGAGAACGCTAATTTTGTTTAGCTTTCCTAAAAAGGCAAGCATCAGGCATAAGTGGTTGGAGTTGGTGAGTCCCGGCCAGCAAGAGAGAAATATGCTCATCTGTCAGCGGCATTTCACACGGAACTGTTTTGTGAACATGGGCCAGTAAGAAGCTGGACTATCGGCCAAAGTGTTGCTGAAGTCCGATGCCTTTCTAACATGACTTGGTTGAAGAATCAGAAGAGCAAGCTGTAAGAAACAATTTATCCGTGTCCTAACTGTGTTTATTTTGGGTAAGTAATGGGACAAAAGCGGTTGTGCGTGTAGCATTATAGAGTGTGCCTCCAGGGAAACGAGGGAGTGTTACTTGCATGCATACAAATTACAATATCACCCATGTCTGGAGCTGTTGAAAGTGGACATTTTTAAAATATAAATTGAAGTATACTATCAACTCCTGTATGAAAGTGGGATTTTGTAGCTGTCCGGAAGTCCTCAGGATCGCTTGGGAGTGGTGCCAATCACAGTGGAGTGGGCATGGCAGGAGGGGTACTGGGAGGAGGGCTGGGGTGTAGTAAATTACACAGACGGGAGGCGGGAAACCCAAAGGAACACTGCTGGAAAAGGAGCAAAGTGTGGAAAAGCTAGAAAGCTTTCTGTGCGGGTCATCGTGTGTAGCTGCTCTACAGGAGTCCAGAATTCAATACAAAGGCCTGAAAAATGAGTATTGTAGGTCTCCTTTAAGGAAAGTAATTAGTTACTACTGCATGAATAATTACTTTTTTAAAGAAATTAACCGAACACAGACAGAGATGATTTTGTTCTACTGCAAGCATGCTTATTGCACAGGTTTACCTTAGGCTGGTGAATACCTTTTGGAAAGCAATTAGTAACTGTGACTAATTACTAATTAGCCCAAAACAGACAGAAATGCCATCTAGTCAGTCATTCCAAGTGATTGGAATATGTCATTCATAAGATTTTAACAAATACTATGACAAAAGAAAGATTTGTTGAGACCTCTGCAGATGCTATGAACAGGAAGCACTGACAATTCCCACCTCTGTAATACTTTACTCGACTTGTGTAGTCATGTGATGTTCTGATTTCATATTTAATGATGTTTGCATCACAAGACACTTAATGGTTGACTTGATGTTTTGTGTTTTTTCTCTGTGTTGCTGCAGGGCCTTCAAGTGTGATGCACAGTGAGGATAAGTGTGAGTGTTATGGCTGTTTATCCCTCAAACCAATTATTTCACACACACATCAGTTTAAATACAAGATAAACACAAACTGTGGAGGCCTTCTTCAGCCTGCTTAAAAGTCAGTGTTGTTCCCCAGTCAATCATTCATTCTGTGACATCGTTCAAACAAGCAGCTTCTTGTACAAACAATTTAATCCACCTACTTTATCCTTATTCCAACTAACCGTGTCTCTGCTGCAGTTTGCTGCTGCTGCACTCTCTGTTTGTCGGGGGCGCATGCACACGTGCACGACATCAGCACTATTTACAAGCCTCCTTGTGCAAATAATGCCTTTTTGCAAATGAGATGAACATCGGCTAACACTACGGAGGCTTCACTGGATACTTGGAAAAAGGGTGTTTACAATGGAAATGGAAATAAATAATAGTGTCATGGCACCTATTTGGGGTTTTGTATTTACTCCATGTTTTATCCCTATGACCGTATCAAGTCATTTTATAAATGGCAGGTGGGAGGGATTAATGCCTTAAGGACCTTTATTTTTTCATTGTGTGTTTGATGTGAGTCATCAATCAGTCTCATGCACTCTGTAATATTGATCATTGGGATAATAAATTATATATGCTGTAGTTTCAATGTAGTGATGAATAAAGTTGATTTGAGTCTTTGAAAATATACTATATCACCTCCATAGCAGAACGATAACTATACCTATATTGCCTTTGCCATGTCCATAACTATGCACTGGTTGTCCGACATATACAGCGTAACGTTCTGTCTACGGTACACTGTGAGCAAAACAGTTAATTACATATGGATTACACACGCAAATACATTTTAGATTTTAAGTAGATGTGAGCAGTGTCACATCATTTTAGTGTTATTATACAACGGTTACTTTCTCTTTATACTTGCATGACATTCACAAATACATTGCCTGTACAGGTTTTATACATATATTTTATATATAATAAATTCACTCAACATTATATGTTTAAAAAAAAACATGGTGTTTTTTGGAGACTTTTACAGTATCTCCCTTTTTTTAACAAGTGTTGCAATTTGGCACCTTGTTGGCCGGCCCTTGAATGCACCGAATGCGATTCCATCTCATCATCCATCATGTTACATTATCCTCATTTCATTAGTGATGAGTACATGTACATTTTATACTTACTATATACTATACCATACTATACTATACACAATATACTATTATTATGAGAATAACAAGTGTCTTTTTTAGGGGTTAAAATTGGATTGTGTCACAAGTGAACCACGGCAACTGAAGAGAGAAGGGGAAGGTTTTGGAGCAGAATTGATTCTAATAATACAACAATAATACAAGAGTCGCAAAAAGTGGGGAATGACTGAAAATAAACGATCCCCACATCCGTAAATGTATCGTCAACATTCATAAGTAATAACATATGTTTTTCCACTTTTGTCAAGAGGAACTGAGATGTTTAAGCGCCTTTGTTCAAACTGAACAATCCATCGTGGCACTTCAGTGGCGTCTCTCAGGACACCTCAAAATGGAGGATGGGAATGCATTCTAACATCTCTCATTCGTGGTGAGCAGGATGCAGAATCGCTTGCTGATACACCAACGGAAACCAGGAGCATGTGTAAACACGAAATCTCTGACTGGAAAAGCCACGAAAAATGTTTCATGTCAGACTGCGATCACTTCGCTAGTGTTGTGGGTGGTGACGCTTTGAGGATAGATTTCCTACCAGTGTGTGGGATGGGCACAGGACAGGGCTAACAGGGGAAAAAAACTATGTCATAAAAAACAGTCTTGTGCTTCAGAGTGAGTAGGTTTACATCAGTTTGCAGTTCCTCTCGGCGAAAAAAGCAAAACAAAACAAAACACACACACACCTTCATAGCCGAGGCTTTAACAAAAGAAAAAGAACAAGAAATAACATGAGCCAAGGAGAGAAGGAGCCAAGGAAACAAGCAAGTTTGTCAATAAAGACTACTTAGGCTCCCAGCTGTGTGACCTTGTGGGTATAAAGTGGTTTTTACTGTGGTTCAGGTGTCTGCAGTGGCTGCCACCTAAAAGAATCGTTAAAGGTGACTGCACAGCCGGCCGGCAGCTCTCCCTGACACACATATACATCAAGAATAGCTATATTTTTAACGGTAAAGGATGCAGTTTCCTCTGCGACAGCCTCCATTGATCCTCTCAGCTGCAATTAAAAAGTAATTGCTCGGGCTGTTTTCATGACATATTCCAAATGACAACCAAATGTCTAGCGTGCAGAAATAGGAGGTGTTTCAAAAGGTAGTTTTGTTCTTTAATTATCTGTCAACAGAGGGTGCGTAATTTATTGTTAGAGGAAGAGACATTTTGTATCAAGCCGCCCTTGAGAAACATGATTACATTTGCTTACGTGAGCTGCATACAATTAACCTTTCAGCATTGAGGATCTGAATGTGTTGGCTGCATCTTACGCTGTCATTTTTTCCTCATCAGACATTGCCGATGTCACGCTGCCTCGCCTAATTTGCAAAGGCATTATTAAAGTGAAGTACTCATATCTTCAGCTGACCTTCCCCTGAACTCTATACTTTATTTACAAATACAACAAGAGAGTTGTGTGGGCTGGTCCAGCCGTACAGTCGTCCCTCACCACTTGGCGGTTCCAACATTTCACCCTGGATGACTTCGGGCTATTATTAGTGGAAAAAAAAGTGTATGTAAACACATTTTTACAAATTGTTGGTCTAGGATTTATTTTTAAGTATAAAATGGATAAAAGAAGTAACATACAAATCAGGGCAATACAAAATTCAGAATTGAACTGAAAATTACCTCTAAATTCCAAATCACTTCTTGAATTTAAATTTCAGTTGCAAACAGGAAGCAGAATTGGAATTGACATTGCAAAAAGCAGAATTGAAATTCCACGAGGTAGGAGTGAAATACCATGAAATAATTAGGTGTCTGTAACAATAAAGCTTTACAATATTTATTTAAAGCATGATTTCTATACATATAGGTAGTTAAGTTTAGTAATGCCGCACGGTGAATGAGTGGGTCACACATTGGCCACACAGTCAGGAGGTTCAGGGTTCGAATCTTCGTTGGGCATCTCTGTGTGGAGTTTGCATGTTCTCCTCGTGCGTGTGTGGGTTTTCTCCGGGTACTCCGGTTTTCTCCCACATTCCAAAAACATGCATGTTATGTTAATTGGCGACTCTAAATTGTCCATTAGTGTATGAATGTTTGTATGTCTGCCCAGCGATTGACTGGCGACCAGTCCAGGGTGTACCCCGCCTCCCGCGCAAAGCCAGCTGGGATAGGCTCCAGCATACCGCGACCCTAAGGATAAGCGGCAAAAAAAATAAATGAATGAAGTTTAGTAATTGTTTTTTTAATCAGAAATTAAAATTGAAAACATACTCAGGTGAAACTGATCGAAATAGAACGGGACTTCACCTCCCACAATACCTTTAAAACGGCTGTTCAAACATTTTGGACATAAATTGATGATACTTATACACATACAGGTACATAAGCTACACTACCCAATTCAGTTCATATCAACTGAAAATGAGCAGAGAAAGCTGTCACATCAAGTTCTGTTATTCCTTGTGTCAGAGAAAAACCTTGTGTCCACCGTACAACCTCACTTGAGAGACGACTAGTGAAGTTTGACTTTTAGAACGCTGGATACAAGATTTAAATTAGACTGGGGCAGTGGTGAAGAGCAGATCATTATCCAAAATGTCCTTGCTGTAAAGGTTGAGTCTGTCTGTCCAAAAGTCAATGCCACCTGTGACATTAGTACTGAACAAAGGAAACAGCCCACACTCTTTTTCTACATGGAGCCTCAAACAGCTGCGGCCCCAATTGACACAGCCTCACACGAGCTACCCCGTTTACTTGAGCACATCGTGTTTGCCTGAGGATGCCAATTTTTTATTGTTCTGCAAAGAAAACCAAATCAGTTTCCCAAACCTAGCTGCACTTGCATGCAAATTTCTGGCCATACCAGCTTCCTCTGCACTTGCTGAGAAGATCTTTAGTGTTGCTGGCAAGATATTCAGACCATAATGATGGAAATCATTTGAGGAAGTGTTGACCAATAGATGCAACAACTTTACCCTGCAAAGCACTTAAATAAATGATTACTGCATTTACCAAAGCATTGCTTCATTTTATCGCTTTGAAATGATGATAAATTGCTAAACTTTCCAACATTGTCACTGGTAACAAACGCACAGCGCTTGACCGCCAAACAAAAGGATTTCATTGCAGATTTGACTTATTTGACTCACAACAGGCACAATATTAATATTAATAATGATGATAATAACATGAGCTATTGTTGTGTGCGTAATCCAGCTAAAAACTCAACTCTAAAATAACTCTCATGTCTTAAATGCTGTATTATTATATCTAATAATTGGGGTAATACAAGTGTAAAGGTGACTGTAGTGGTGTTTTTCCATGTCTAGAGGGCTCTAATAGTCCTAAAACAAGGGGTGCTTTGGTCGATCGGCTACTGATCAGCATCGGCCGAATGCCAATAAACCTCCACCACCTACTATTGCAGCATCCAGCCTGTAGCAAACGTCTCCTGCCCACTTTACCTTCGCAGGAGTGCCAAAACCAAAGCAAGCATGTCTAATGGGTGAAACCCATTGCCAAGCAAACACTGCATACAGGAGGAGCAATTTGATGGCCGTATTTTCCTGTTAGTGCACGCCCTGGGTAGTCTAATGTTTGGTTAACATTGCAAATTTACAGCCAAATTTTCTCCTGGTTTGCATACATTTTCTGGTTAATGTAGAGTATGGCTAGTGTCTTGCGGAGAGTTCTGTTGTGTTTTCATTACAAAACATTCTTCTTGTTTTATTGTTGGATCACTGGGATGTTATGTAGTTAATGGTTAAAAAAAACAAAAAAAAATAAAACAAATGATAGTGTATTGGCTACCCGTGAACTCAGAGTAGTATGCGGCACCAGTGAGGCCAGTCAAAGTTTTAACAACACCACCAAGATTCTTCACAAGAGGTTGCAAACAACACCCACTCTCAGCAAGTTTGCTGCATAATTAGATCCACCGAGGAAGATATTTTGGTGTCGTTTTGTCTTACAGCAAACATGCAAAAGAAACAATGTCGGGCTGATGCTCATGAAATGTGGTAGAGGAGAGGATCACATGGCAGATACAGCCACTTCTGATCACTCTCCTTTTGACATTTCTGCTCTCAGAAAGTAGAGCACAATACAGGCAACGGGAGATGTACTGTGTGATTGTTTCAGTGTTACATTTGTATTTTACGAAGGCGCTCGGGTGCTCCCTGAACGCTCTCATACTTACTGATTTACGCAGCGCCTAACATTTATACTGATTTATTCTATCTTATTTGTTAAAGCTGCACAAGCAACAGAATGTCTAAGAGGTGTGAGTAGGGTAACGCATATTCAACTTTTCTGTCATAATTATCCACACTGCGGTTCAAATCTTGCTGCTTCACTCTATCACGGTAATTCAAAAAGAAATAAATTAATAAATCATGCTTTTTTGTGCTTGAACACGGTCTATTAGTGATTAGTTATTTTAGCACATTTTAAATACATACTTTTTTGCTTTAATTAAGCATTTTCAACCATAAACATGGCTAAGGAACTAAAATACAAATACAAGGCATTAAGAAGATGCATTCACATAGTGACTGTAGTACTCTACACTGGTCACTACTACTTTAGTGTTTGGTCAAAGAAGCACCAGACATGATGGAGTATGTTTTATTTTCTTTTATTATGTCTAGGGATATCCAGTAGTTTCAATGCCAATACCGATATATGTAACATCACATATCTCCTGTCGTGGAATTTTTTTCTGTCATACCCCTTCTAGGGGACAGAAATTTTTTCACGCACCAACGATTTGGAAATAGTATTGAGAAACCGATAATATTTAATAATTTATTTAGCTGTACTGTACAGACTAACCTCGAAAC